>OZ026522.1:97630409-97959295 GCA_964019695.1 Loripinus fragilis
TATACTTGTCCAAATTTCGCCCCAAAATCTGCTTTTGTTTATACGCACTACCCTTTGTATACATGAAACCCAAAAGGGGTACTTTGAAGAGTAAGTGATAACTGGTTGATTTGCTTTTATTGTCTTACGGATGTATTGTTATTGTAAATGCTCTGTGACTCTTCCTCACGGTACCGTGGTGTGATTGTGGTATTTCCTGATCATACTCACTAACTTTTTATGCAGCATTTAATCCAAGCGTTTACAAAGAATATCTCACAATGTACAAAGCGCACACCCATGCTGATGTAATGAGAAAGTTAATGTATGGTTATGCGTACGTATTGGAGATAATCCAATCGCTTATGCTCGTTGATTATCTTCCCGCACATACGCACACACCATACAATTACATACACTTATAACAAGAGCAAATCCACATCCAAAAATGGTACTTCATTATAAACAGAATGTGATTTATTTAACTGATACCAAGATACAATTACTCACAACTGGTGTGAGCCTCTGTGGCCCTTGGGCATTTTTTTCTTTCTTCAACTTACATTTAGTTTAGAAACGCTGTTAGGTGATGATTTCTGAGAGAGAGAAAACTTTAGTTTTATTCTATAAAAGATTTTTTGCATATTATTATATATCAAAATACATGTATATCAGTGATTGAACCTCTGGCGGCCACGTCTTAAGTCGATCAACATATACAAACCCCGAGGAAATATATTTGACGGATGGCGCATATTTAAAGAAATATGAGCCACAACATGAGATTTCCAACCCTGTGGTATGTGCGCCCAGCAACGCCTCAGATCAGCCTGCCTTTGCTAGTCGCTTAAATATTATATGACTGTCAAGCTACAGACAGAACATCATTTGGAGTTTCTAAGCTTAAACGCGCTGGCTGCACTTATCAAAATGCCACATTGTTGGAAATAACATGTCACGGCTCATATCTCATTTACAACCTCCTGAAATGTACAAAAGATGTACCAAAGACCACGAGTTTCATGCTCATGACATTGATCCTGCTAATGATTGACAACAATTGTTCTTCAAAATAGAGAGATGTATACATGAGCGATTAATTGTGCTCCCCTGGTTGCAGATTTATTCCTGTTTTGTTATGAGAGGGACTTTATGATGTCTCTTTCTGAAGATAAGCAGGCTGATGTTATTGATGCGTTTAACACTACATCCAGATATTTGGACAATATTTTAAACATAAAAAATGTTTGTTTTGACAATATGGTAAGTCAAATATACCCTTCAGAGCTCCATCTGAATAAAGCCAATACCTCTGATACCGACGCCGCATTTTTAGACTTGCATTTGTCAATTTCTAATGATATTGTTTCTACCAAAATTTATGATAAACGTGACGACTTTGATTTTGAAATTGTAAATTTCCCATTACTAGATGGTGATGTTCCTCGCTCTACATCCTATGGGGTCTATATCTCTCAACTCGTTCGTTTTGCTAGAGCATTTAGCTATGTTGCTGACTTCAACACTCGCAATAAATTGTTAACTCAGAAACTTCTAAAACAAGGCTATCGTGAGGGCTGCCCCTTGTCCCCATACTTTATTATTTGCATTGAATTACTATCAAACCAAGTCAGAAAGAGCCCAGATATAAAAGGTATATACATAGTAGGAAAAGAAAATAAAACATCTCTTTTTGCAGATGATGCATCTTTTATATTGGATCAACCAAATCTTTTGAAAACTTAAAAAGAATACTGGATAAATTTACAAACATTTCTGGGCTCAAGTTAAATGCAAAAAAAGTGCCAAGTTCTACGCATAGGTTCTCTAACATCAAAAACTATTGAACTAATGAAACATAGAAAGTTCTCTTGAAATTCAAACAACGCAAGCTGTCTAGGAATGTTTTTTTTAAAACAAACAGGGAAAATTCATTATCGTCCAACTTAGAACCAAACATTATAGAATTTGAAAAATGTTTAATGCAATGGCGTCACAGGAAACCGTCACTGATGGGCAAGATTGTTGTAATAAAATCATATGCACTCCCAAAACTCATATATCCTTTAACATCCTTGCCAAATCCGCCAAAGGAAACTATCAAACGTGTAGAAAAAATGATGCATTATTTTATATGGGATGGCAAACCAGATAAAATTAAGCGGGAAATATTAACATCTTATTATGACAAAGGAGGGCTCAGAATGATGGATATAGAAAAATTCATATGGTCACTAAAAATTAGTTGGGTAAAACGTATACTGCAAACAGAAAGCAATAGTCTACTGAAACATCTATATTAAAACGTTTTTAAACAATTTGGTGGAAACATTTTATTTGAATGCAATTTCAGAGAAGCTGACATTATTAAACATTTCAATAAAAAACCTTTTCTTAGAGATTTACTTCTAGCATGGTCAAAATTTACCAACAAAACAGCTAAATCAAATTATCACAATGAAATCATTTGGAACAATTCCAACATTCGAGTTGATGAAAACACGATTTTCTACAAAGAATGGTTTCAGTTAGGTATTAAGCACATAAAAGATATTTATGACCAACAAAACCAAAGATACTACTCTTTTTATAAATTGCAGGAGAAGTTCAATCTACCAGCTACCAAGCTTTTGAGATACATGAGTCTTATAAACAGTATCCCAAAAGACTGGAAATATAAACTTAAACATGAAATCTAAAATGTTCCTATGGAATCTAACTTACTTAAACAAATAAGAAATCAAACACATGTCAATAAATTTGTTTACAATAATTTTATGAGATATAGTCAAGGTGCTGTAAGTAAGGCAGAGATCAAGTGGAATGAACAATTTTCAGATGAAACGCTCCAATGGAAAAATATTTACCTAACCGTTTTTAAGTCAACGAATGATATAAAATTGCGCAATTTCCAGTATAAATATATAATGCGTATTGTACCAACTAACCAGTTCTTAACAAAATGCAATATTGTTGGTTCAGCCCTCTGTGAATTTTGCAGTATGGAGATAGAAACTGTTTCACATCTGTTCTGGGAATGTGCACATGTACAACAGTTTTTGACACCAGTGGCAGATCTTCTGCGAGTGTAGTACAGTAATATAAACATAAAAACATAACAGTAAAAACAATAACTTTTGGAATTTGCCATTCAAAATCTAAATGTGATGCCAAAGTGATAAACTTTATAATATTTTTGGCAAAATATTTTATTTTTCAAAACAAACAAAGTGAAAAAGTGCCAAACATACATGTTTTCAAGTACTACCTGTCTAAAAGAATTGAGATAGAAAACGAGATAGTTTTGCATAATTACAAGCTTGCTTTTTTGAATATAAATGGGGAAACATTTTAGATAAACTTAACATGAAATGATTCATAAGGGCACGTGGTCGGCAGGGGGATTTTACTTTTTCTTTTTCTTTTTATTTTTTTAAAAAAGTTATTGTGACGCCTTGTGTAAAGGTTTTGTACAAATCAATATCATCACTATGTTATGGTAAATTCAAAAATGTTTGTTAAGACATGTTAATGCTTTTCTTACCAATGTTATATAGAGTAATTTGTGTTTGTATTGATCTTTGCACGTTGTGTGAGAATAATAAAATAAATGATAAAAAAAAAAAACTATCGTTATCATAAACTTCGCAAAACCTTTTCTAAATTTTATAGACGATACTATGATTTGATTTCTAAATTCCAAGGTGGACTTAAATCTCTCTTGCGCCAAGGACTTTCAGAACCTGATTTCTATGGTGACTTGGTGTATAAATTGAAGAAGATTGTTGGCTCTAATAATTTTTCAGCGCAGTTCATTAAAATAATTTCCCATTATAAAAAGATTGGCTATAGAATTAATGTAATGCAACAGACTTCATGCTTTGTGGTCAACCCAATCACTGTTGACAACTTTGCTTTCCTCTTAAATTGCATGCATGTGGGTCAGTCTTCAGACTCTAGGATGGTTCCGACTCGAAGACGTTGCTTCCAAAGGATACTCTTTTAAGAACATATTTGACTTCACTACAGCTGGTGACTGGGACTGTGTGGCGGCGGTAGAACGTCTCCCTGCCCTTCACTATAGTGTAGATTTTATTTTCTTGTCCTTTGGGATCATGGGTTTCATTGTGGAACTTTGAAACTATTAGAGGGTCACTGATGAACCCTAAATGGCAGAAACTAGCTAGTCTGGCCCTAGAAATATGCACACTCTAGTTTCAGCTCTTTGGTGCAGTCTTTGCTTCCAAAGGATACTCTTTTAAGAACATATTATCTATTGATGAGATGGTAGGGGCCTGATGCTTTGGCTGTTTGTGGGGCCTACCGGGATTTACCCGTTGGATTTCTTTTGCTCCGGTACTCAGTTTTATTTACTGTTGAGTTCTTATCTTTGCTTTATCTCCTTGCTATATCTTGATTTATATGTTTTTGGAGATGATGCATTGATAAGTTAGGGTTTTTTCATGCAAACCATATATCTATTTGTCCTGATCCACATCTGAATTAAGGGTGAGGTTGGCGTCGTTAAACCGGTTTAAGCCCTCCAGTATTAGTATTTTTGCTGACCGTTCCGAGGCAGTGCTTTTTGTGGGGATAGTTTTTGTTAGTTTTGCTTCATGTTGGTGTGTGTCGTGATGTCTTGTCTGTTATTTTTAGCCCTGTGGTCACCTGCTGGGAAAGGGCTGACCTGTATGCTGTCGCGTGTGTTGTGTTTTGTCACTTTTGCAAATTTGTCCTGGTCCACATCAGAACAAAGGGTGAGGTTTGCGCCGTGAAACTGGTTTAAGCCCTCCAGTAAAATACTTCTTTAATGTATCTTTTATGTTTGTTTCTGTCTTGTGTTTGCTATGTCTATGTGCGCGTCTGTTTATATGTGATTTGTGGGCACCTGCTGGGAAAGGCCTGACCTCTTGGCTCTTGTTTGTGGTGTCTAACTGTGTGTTTGTCACTTTCCCATTGGTGTGGTACTTGATTGTATCGATTACTGATCTTTGCACCCTTACTTACTTTTATAGCTTTGGTTTCCTGTTTAATTGCACGACGGTGGGCCAGACCTCAGACGCAATGACGGCCCTGATTTAAACTTCACTTCGTTGGTTGGTGCATGATGGTTGTCTTTGGCTGGGCCCACAGTAGCTCAACTCAGGGTTTTCTTTACTTCTGACTATCTTTGAGTCATGAGCCATTTTCTTTGATTCATCATAGTGTTTAATTTGAGTAAATTGTTTCTCTGTGATGATGCATTGCAATAATTAAGAAGCCTCCATGCGAGCTAAACATTCTTTTGCGTTTAAACAACAACAGAATCTAGGGCGAAGATTTGACGTTCTAAGGCGATGGTTATTTTGTTGTTGACCTATTGTTTTATGTACCTCCCAAAGTTTGTGGGGGTTCATTTAATGCTGGTCTTTGATTTTGTATGCATACTTTGTATCCTTTCTAGTTTTGCAATCATCTTGATGAGGAAGAAAGAGCTAGTTGCTTTGCGTTTATTTTCTCTCCGATTTATTGTTACTGTAAATATTATGTGGCTTTTCCACTGAGTGCTTTGGGTTGGTTTGCAAGGTGTGAGTGTGGTACTACCTGATCATACTCACTTACCTTTTGTACCAAGGTCTAGTTCGACTGGAAACGCGAGTTCATTCAGAACAGAATGTTACGCATTGACACACACCCCACTGATAATAGTCATTTTCTTGTATGAAATAACAATGATAATGTAATAATGGTATAATACTATACACCCTGCGAGAAAATCGCCGCCCAACGAAAGTAATTATCTCAAGGCAAATCATCGTTTGACTAACCTGGTCTGTATATTAGAAAACAGCCAACAAAACTAATTCTAGTTACATATCACTTTCCATGTTTAGCCAGAAATGATGACTTATTATCTCGACTTTGTACATAGCGAATGGTATAGTTTCATCTAAAATTTATGATTAATGTGATGATTTTAATTTTGAAATAGTTACTTTCCCAATTCTTGGTGGAGATGTTCCTTGCTCCCCTTCCTTTTGTGTATAATACTTCACGGCTTATTCGTTTTACAAGTGTATGCTCTAATGTTAGGGAAGTTCAACATCAGAAACTAATTTTTGACTGCCGCTTTTTAAAACAAGGTTGTCGATATCATAGAATTCTTAAAGCATTATCTATATTCTACCACAGACATTCAGCGTTGATTGTTTAAAACACTGCTGGGGAATGGTAAGCTGGTTGCTTTACTTTGTTTGTCTTCATAGAGTCTTGTGACTGTTACTTATCCGTGTCTGATCATGTCATTTCCTGGTCATACTCACGTACTCTCCAGCTAGTCCTTTGGAAATTTGTAAGCACTCTATTTTTCGGTGCCAATAACCAAGAGGCTTCGGACCCAGAGATGACCCTGACGTAAAACTTTTTTCGTAGGGTCAGTGCCTGATGTTTCTGTTTGGCTGGGACCACCGTGTCTTAACCATGGATTTTTTTTAGCTTTGACTGTCTGTGAGTTAAGAATCCTTTCTCAATTTCATCATGCTATCTTGAACCATTTATGCCGAATGGATTTATTGGAACAGTCCATTTCTGTTTTAAGGGATGTTTGGTGGTATTTTTTATTTGTATTCAAACTTTGATATAATATTCTGCAAGCAAACAGTGGAGATTCTGATCAGACGCCGCATTCAGCGGCATCTGGTCTAGGTCTGCACTATTTGCCTTTGTCCCACAAGAGGGACGATAGGCTTATGTGGTTTAACTTGATTACAAATGTGCAACTAGAAAGGACACTAACTGCTACAGAACAAAACAAGGACCAAACACAGATCCAACACAAACAATGGCAGCAACAAAAACAATGAATCAACAACAACATGACCACCTCCCTCGAACGGACAACAGCCTATGCCACTGGAGGGCTTAAATTCATTTTATAATGTTTGTATTAATCTCATTGAGACCATTGCGAAATTAGAGAGTATTATGCTCTAAGAGTTGATAGCAGTCATAGTGTGTTCAATTAAGTTGAGAAGCATGGGGGCTCCTAAAACCTTCAAAGACTAAATACGCATAGGGGAAGATGTAAATGCACATTCGGAGCTTTGATCAGGAGTCATGTTGAACTAATTCATACCCAATGTCGTTGATTTACGCGTCATTGTTGTTATATGCCCAATGAATTAATTATCATTAACATGTTTGTAAGACCAGCAGCCAAGCCTTTTTTATAATTGCAGTCATAATTAGATAGAGTTAAGGAACACACGGATAACTCATAAATAATGACAATATTGTGTAACGATCAGTTTAAAAACGTTATAATAATTAGATTGGGTAGGGTAACTTCACCTTTGATTGAAAATGTTAGGGAAGATATAATTGAGCCGTGGCATGAGATTTCCAACAATTTGACGTTTTGACAAGTGTAGACTCCGACGAGCCTCTGCATCCTCCTTTTAAGCTTAGAAACTCCAAATGATTACAGTCAGTAGCTTAACAATCATAGAATACTCAAGCGACTAGCAAAGGCTATGATCAGACTGCGCAGTCTGATCTGAGGCTTTGCTGGTCGCAGATACAACATTGTTTGGAATCTCGTGCACTGGCTCAAGTATTATACAGAATGGATGTGTGTACAGTATGGCATATTTGTTATCAAAGATGATGAAGAGATAAAAAATTTAGTCATTTTAATTTACCATTTCTTTAACTTTGCTTTATCGTAATTTTCTAGTAAATATATGTACAGTGTATGGTGGTTTAAAGAATTTCCTAGACGTACTTAGGGTTAAATTACGCAAACTAACAAATTACACAATGTGGTGTATATTGGTTTGAAAAAAGGATTCTTTTTGTCATTTATTTAAAAAGGGTAATGATTTAAGCCCATAGACCTGTAATAATAAAAAAAGAGCAGTAATTAACGGAAAAGGTAGGTGGAGGCTATTAATGGCTATATTAAAGAGTAAAGTGTTCAATGATTGTTCAATATTAACAAGAAGAAAACAAATCATTTTAATTAGATCGAACATATTTGGTGTAATTTTTGACCTTACTGGTTTTGTTGATTTAGTTTACAGGTGTGCTAACAAACATGACCCTACATCTTGATATGTTATTAAATGTATTTACCTCCCGCGTAGGGTGTCCACATTTAAAGGTCAGAAGGAGGTAAACATGGCAGGCATTGGTGTAACTTATTGTTGATTGATTAAAAGGATCATTGACGGTTCTGGCATTCTGACCCAAGAACACCATTTTGGAGCTTCTGGTTTAATGCATGTAGTATTCGTGTAATAGTAGAATAGAATATCAAGAGTCAGCTATCAAAATATCTTTAAAACTCCTGCTCAACCGAAAGATATGGCTGGTTGAGTGGGTGGGGGTATGAGATTTCATCATAATTAAAAGTGTGTGGTTTTTTTTAGCTTTTTTCTTGATTGTTTGGTAAGCATGACCTTGCTGTGCCAAGTTATTTCATATATCATCTGCAATGTATTTATAACTCACGATGATTGATGAAAATTGTTTTGAACACAAAATACGGTTTGCACTTTTCAAGTTACCTGTACATTTTTTGTCAAGTGACCAAATTATGATAATAGTTGACCAGTAAGGTGTTAACATTTAACATTCAATATTATCTCTTTGCATTGGTCGTCTACAGATAAACTTTGCAAACAGTTTGGATCCAGATAAAATGCAGCAGCTGGACAATTACTGTCGTGCCAACCAAGAGTGACAGTGACGTATACTTTGTTTACAGTGGCGAAGAAAAGCACTAACGTGTACACTTCACTTGAGCTAACGCGAATCGATAGATCACATGTTCATTTATTCTATCCTGCGGATAGGATTAATACACAAGTGATCTATTGATTATTAGTCCCTGATAACTTTGTAAACAAAACATGACGTGACTGTCACTCTTGACTGGCAGGACAGTACAACGCATGCCAAACATTAAGTACAGTATATTTGCAAAAGAATGTCATTGCAAAACTGTGAATTTTTTTCCTATGAAAACCCATAAAAAGGTGATAATTATACTTTAAATCGTTATAAAGTTTATATTAAAGTAACACCGAATGCAATGAAATCAGGAGGTTGATGCTGGAGAACGTCATTTCTGTCATCCATTCTTTATTCGATAGAACAAGCAGTATATGGGGTTGTTGCACTTTTCATTAGTTTGCATGAAAAGACTCAATAAAAGTAATTAAGGGTGCAAAGATCAGGAATCGATACAATCAAGTACCACACCTGACCCAGGATACCGATGGGAAAGTGACAAACTCACAGTTATACACTACAAACGAGAGCCAAGAGGTCAGCCCTTTCCCAGCAGGTGACCACAAGTCACAAATAAACAGACGCACACAAGGCATAACTAACACAAAGCAGAAAAAACATGAAAGATCCACAAAAGAAGTATCGCCTTGGAACGGTCAGTAAAATAATTTACTGAAGGGCTAAAACCAGTATTACGGCGTCAACCTCGCCCTTAATTCTGATGTGGGCCAGGACACATTTGGGAAAGTGACAAAACACAACAAACGCGACAGCCAAGAGTTCAGCCCTTTCCCAGCAGGTGACCACAAGGCAACAAGGAAGAGACCCGAAAGCACAACACACACCAACATGAAGCATAACTAACAAAAAAGATCCACAGAAGAAGCTCCACTTTGGAACGGTCAGTAAAAATACTTTAACTGGAGGGCTTTAACCGGTCTCATAGCGCCATTCTCACCCTAAATTCAGATGTGGATCAAGACATGAGTCTGCTGTTTTCTTTTATTCTTGGTTATCTCTATTTCTGAAGGACTCGTTAGTAGTAATGGGTGACACTCCGGCCTCAAAATTTTTAAATCTCAAAAAAACTTAGAATTTTTCAGCTAAAATTTTGAGGCCAGAGATATCTACTCTGGTAAGCTTGAGTGGCTAGCTGTGAATAACTTAGTTTATTTTGGGGGTTATTCTGACTGGATCGATGCTTGTGTTAGTTTGTTTCCTGTGTTATTGGGAAACTTAGTTTATTTTTTACAGCTTGTAATAGTCTCCTGGGCTGTTGAGAATAGCTTAGTTTATTTATGGTCTATTCTGGCTGGGTCTATGATTATGATGGCTTCCTGGGCTATTGAGAATAACTTAGTTTATTTGAGGCCTATTCTGATTGAGTCTATGATTATGATAGTTTCCTGGTCATATCCTCTGGTTGGCTTGTGATTATGATAGTTTCCTAGGCTGTTGGGGAAATAACTAAGTTTATACTCAGGACTATTCTGGCTGGGTCTATGGTTGTGATAGTTTTCTGGGCTATTGGAGATTTTGACTGCTTTGTAATAGTTTCCTGGGCTATTGGGGTATTATGGTTGGGCCTATGATTGTTATAATTTCCTGAGCTATTGGAGAATAACTCCTGGACTGTTGGGGAAATAACTAAGTTTATTTTTGGGCTATTCTGGCTGGGACGTTGGTTTAAAAATTACCGTTATAATCGAATTAATCTTTCATGCGCTACGAAGTTAGCTCGTACAACCTTGGATCCGTTTGAGGTCGAAATCGGACTAAACATGTAAACGCAGTTACCTAAACCTTCCTCATATAAATAGCTATTTATCACGCAGCAAAAAGTCAATCATGATACCTCCGATAATTGGGAATTTTCTCTAACTCAGATTAGTTTTGGGGTAAATAGGATTCAGAGAATATTGCGTATTTACACTTTAAAAATTTCTTCATCAACGTATTTTGGGGTGCTTAAAATAAACGTCTCAGCCAGATATTTCGTTTTAGCACTCAGAACATATTTTTATAAAAAAAAATGGAACCAAAAATAAGGGGACCCTTGCATTTCTCCAGGAACTTGGTGTTGCACTTCGAGAGAAATGGCATCAATTTCCGAACGCAGCGATACACCGTGTCATCTCCAGTATGCCCGACATGTGTCTTGTATTTGTTTCTGCACATGGAGGTCACATCATGTATTGACTTGGACTCCAAATCTTGTATAAGCAGTTTGGGTAAATTAAATACAATGTTTCCCTTATTTTTTGGTTCATATGTATATCACTTGCTAACTAAAATAAAACATCTGTTCTAGATGACATCATATAAACGAAATGTGGTATCCATTATGCGAGATTAACTCATTTAAGCCAAATGGAAATTCTCACTCTTATCAATTAGACCTGTCAATTTCCTTTTAAAGGGTTGTTGGGTAGTATTGTATATTTTTGTTCAAATTTTAATAGCTCATTCTGTAAGGTATCAGTGGAGGTGCAAAATGCAGCGTCTGTTCTGGGTCTGTATTATTTGCCTATGACCAATTAAAAGGGCGCTAGGTTTATGTGTTAGTTAAACATGCAAATATCCATTGCTTATCCAGATTCATATAAGCCTAACCTTGTTTTTGATCGCTATCTAGTTAATTACATAATTTTTCAGCTATGCTTTACTTTGTTACGGCTATCATGTCGTAAGACATATGTGTGTCGACCATTAGATTGGGGAATTTGATGAAAAACCTTAGACATCTTGACAATCTTTCTTTAAGCCATCACACGAGAGTTTGATACTTATCACATTGTCGAAAATGCACAGGTTTGTCAGAGCATTCGCTTCTCGTATATACAGTCATTGTATGTACATGAAGAATCAGACCAAAATCTAGACGCACTGGATACGCCAGTAGTAACGTTAGCATGAATGTTTTAAAGGGGCATTTGCGCATCTAGGATAAGTACAAAAATCATCACGTGCTGGTCCATTGAGTGTTTTCTTATTCCGTAGCCTCGCCATCATACCAGCAATCTGCAAAGTAGAAAGGAGCAATTAGATCATGTATATAATAGAAGTACGTAAACAACAATATCTGATACATATTAAAAAACATATTCGTGCTGGCAGTGATGTGTTGTGAAATATATCAATCGTTAGAAGATGATTTATCACGAGCGCGAAGCAAAGCGACTGACAGACAATGCTTTAATATGAAATAGGCACACCTAATGACAATCAACCACTATTTGATCTGAGAGGATAGCACAGTATACGGTATTTCTTGTGAGTCGGTACTTGTGTGAGTATAAAATGTAAGGAAGAAGGCAAATGTCAGGAATCGATACAATTAGTACCACATCCGACCCAGAACACCTTATGGAAAAGTGACAAAAGAACAAGAAAACGCCACATACAGAAGCGCTTTGAGCATAGCTCAGACTCAGGGCCCTCGCCGTGTATTTCAAAATGGTCTGACGACCAACAGCGAATAGTTTCACGAAGGAATGAGAAAACTACAATCATCCCAAATGGTACTATATATTCAGTTTCTGCCCTAATTATTTCAGCTTTAATTTCTAGTTTATCTATATATGCCTAGCGGCCGTTTTATTGCATACATTCAGACTGAGTTCAGACGATAGTGTGGCCACTGGCCCCGAGGTTATAAAGTTTTTTTCATGCTCAGCTCAGTTGAGCACGAAATTTATCCTGCTCATAAATGTTAAAATGCCAACAATAGTTGGCATTTTAAGATTTATTAGCATGATAAATACATTATCTGAGAGACTTAAAGCAAGAAGCGTCTTTATTTGTCAATATTTTAGTTTTATGAGCAATTGAAATTTCATGCTCAGTTGAGTTGAGTATGTCAAAAGTTTTATAACTGATCAGGATATTCACGTTTTGCATGTTCTTATAAAATTCGAAAAAGGGGAAATACCATCCAACACCCCTAAAATTAGAAATGGGCTCCTCTTACTGATAAGGGTATGGAAGTCATTTCGGCTTAAATGGGTTAAATGGATGACGTGTTCTTGTGTTTAGCTTTAAGATATACGTTCCAAATGTGTTACATGTATTGACGATAAATCCGATAAGGCTCCCCCAGGTTTGAGTTCTGATACTTAGAGATAATTTACACGCCTACCAAACGGTAGGATGCTCAACCGCTGGTTGAGCCAGAAAAATACAATTCGAGTGTCAAAAGCAAATATGGAGTGCCGGTCGGTATGCTTGGTCACACGGTGACAGTGGTCATGTTTTAGCTTTTTATTTCATGTTATGGGTGCACGCACGAGATGTTACGTCGCGACAATGGAATTATATCATTTAACACGCTGACTCGGGTCGTTATCCGTGCACTCGCGAGCATTATAGGCGCACACATGGGCCATTATGGGTTCATCTTAGTCGGGTGTTATGGGTTTGGAATCATGCGAAGTTCCATTCCAAGTAATTAAGCATATTGATACTAGTTTTAGTATAACATTAGAAGAGTCTCTTACCTGGTCCTAGCCAGATGTACTTGATCTCAGGAAACCGTTTTCTAGTTACGGCGTAGAGATCTTCAGATATTAGTTTCCATGGCAAACCATTTAGATCAATCTCATCGTCTGTGCTTGGTCGTTTATCGTGTATTAGCAGATCCAAGAAGCCATTCGTACAGTGGTCCCATGCATCTGATGTTCCCTCAATGCAAATAAAGTTCCAAAAATAGGTGGCTGGTTCTTGGGAGTAGAACCTGTTTGTAACATTGCCCTCTAAAACATAAAACATATTTGTATATGCTGCTTATCAATTCTGCATATTACGAAAACACGATCTGTGCAATTTACATCGAGCTGCATATCATGGGGATGTAACACCCATAGAGGGGGAGGGGCACATGTATCATCAATCATGTACCTATAATACCTAGTAAGGACGTAGCTCCCATATACACAAAAACACATGTTCTTTCATAGTTTAACTGACAGAATGTTTTATCGTTTCAGTATTTATGTAACTCATTTCACATTTAGTTATACCTTCCATCTTCCTGGGTTGAATCAGTACTTAACAGCGGATAAAGTGTCTTGCTCAATGACACAACCCATTGACTCCACTGGCGTAGCGGCTCGAACTAGCAATCCTTCAATCTCTAGTCTAGCGCTCTACCAACTGAGCCACTGCGCTCGACTCAAACGTGATAGAATTAATGTGAAGTTACAAGTGTAATAGAGATTCTATCAAACAATAAATATCCACATTTAAACACCCAGAATGCATATCTATACTTTTAACATACGCGGATCCAGAAAATTCCAACAGGTCTGGCAACGTTTTCTTAGTCATTTCACAAAACGTCGTACGAATCGGTATTTCTAAGGAAACATATAGCCACTTGTTATATATTCCAGGGGCCCGGACCATTTTTCCCCCGCTTTGGATTTTCGCATGTTTAATTCGCACATGGTTTAGTAAAATGACTCACCCAGAATGACGTAACAATCCTTTCTGCTTCTGCAGCAATATCCTCGCTGTCGCACTCTCTTTTCCACTATTTTTGAGTTTAACGAGCTATAGGGCTGGCAGACCCCACGGTTTTCAGTGCTGTTTAAATGAAACAATACATTAGGTTAGCGACTACTAAAACCTGAAGAAATCGGTGCTTGAAAATATAACCTGCGCACATAGCAAATACTCATATCAACCTGATAATCCATTCAGTCAAATCAGAGTCATGGCTGAACGCAGGAGAAAACATGCTAACTAAATCATCTTTTATAAGATAAAACTATTACTAGGTAGGCTTTTTTTACTCTTCTATTTCGCTGAAACCTTTGCCGTGTAAGATTTGAGCTGTGAAACGTTAAGCGACCCTAAATGATACCAAACGTAAAAAAGTAAGTGAGCATGATCAGGAAATACCACAATCGCATACTGCAGACCAACCCACGGCATCGTGAGGAAGGGCCACAGAACACATAGTGTTACAAGACATCAGGAAGACAATTACATAAAAGTAACAAGCCATCTCTCTCTCTCTCTCTCTCTCTATCCCAACAAATTGTAGTGGCTTTAAAATATGTGCCTAAGTGTGCACACATTTTAAAACATAAGAATGTACCATTTAATATTGGCATAACATATTTAGTATGACAATCAAAACTGATCGGTAAGAAAATAATCGCAATTTTACGCTAATAATTGCTTTACTGGCCCTATGTGGCAAAGGACAAAGGGAGCAACAATAAACAACAGAACCACTACCTTAGAACGGACAGCAGCCTAAGCCACTGGGGTTGCTTAAATGCATTAACTGGTACCAAATCTTTGCCCTAGATTCTGTTGATGTTAGAACACAAAAATGTTCAGCTCGCGTAAAGGATTCCTAACTTATGCAATATATCATCACAGCGAAACAATATAATCAAATTAACACACTATGATGAAAAAAGAGCAGGGTTTACGACTCAAAGATAGTCATTATCAATCCTAAAGAGCACAAAAAGTTGAGTCGCGGTGGGCCCAGCTTAAGACAGGCATCAGGCCACCGATGAAAGCTTTACGTCGCCTGAGTCCTATGCATTTATTATAGTGGAGCGGGAAATGACAATAATCGTGCACATCCGGATACAAGCATTAAACTTGGCAGAAATGTTCATTGGCATGAGTTGTTGGAAGTTTTTCTCGTTAGCCAATCAAAATTGGTCAATTTTCAAGATGGCGGCGCTAAAATCCAAGATGGCCGCCACAATAAACGTAAAATCCTGAAATGAAGATTTTACATCATACAAAGAAATAAAATAACATCTAAAATGGTATTGTTGGATGAAATACATTATAAAAGGGTAAAGGTTTTCTTGAAATTAGCAAATTTTATTTGAGAATAAGGGTTAAATGGGGCCAAAATGGGGGAAAATTAAGCAAAATTGACTAAAAATGCTGTGTTGCCATCAAACAATGGTAGAAATGCAATTAGATGTCAATTTGCTTGTCTGAGCTACACTCCTATTATAAACTATGAATTAGTTTTAACTATTATAATTATTGTAGGTAGATATAATGGTCAGATAGTATAAAGGGGGGGGGGGTCATTAGGGTAAAATGCAAATTAATTGCATACAAGGCCTTCCTTTTTGAACTACCATATCTTCCAAGTAAACACGATTGTAATACTAGACAATGCATACTGTTTGGTACGATGTATTTTGTATTAATGATAAGGCTTAAAGGAATATAGTGGGGTCCCTGTTCCCCTACCAACCCTATCATATACATTAAAATGGCCATGGGAAAAAAACTAAAACAGGCATAATGAAAATTTTGAAGCAGGTTTCTGTGTTAAAAGTTGCTCAATAAAATAATTTCCTGAACTAACAACCATATAAAGGTTTTGGGCTTAAATTAGTGTGGTTACCTCATTTAGGCCTTTTTATAATACATCAAAATTTGTTCACTCAGACTTCATATGCACTATTGAATAGTCAATAGAATAATATAGGCCGTCATCATGTTTTAATGACATGGCTTAATTTAATGTTAGCCTACCCACCTACCCTATTTTTGTGGCATGAAAAAGGAACCATTCATGTATTTATTTAGGCCTATCATTACTTGAGATAATAATAAAAATGACAATGATACAAGTAATATTATATAATGACGATAAGAATAGAAAAGATTGTTAAAGCATAACTAAAAGAAGCTCATAAGTCAATATTTGTAATTGCTCCTTCTTTGCTTGTCAACTATAGTCCGTGCTCAATACGAGTAGGGTGACGAAACTGATTTACATTTAGAAGTATGAAAAAAAACCTATATTTGTCCAATGAGGTGGATTAAGTACCATAACGTGACTAACTATGTACCTCTACTCATATCGAGTACAGACTCTACCCGTTACTAAGTCAACAGTAATATCTCGCTGATATTGTTAGCATGTACACTGCAAAGTTTGATAAATATACCAGGAAAGGCTGATGCCACTTTGTGTGCAAGCCTTGTTTTTTTTTGACACTAGAGGCAATAATACATGACTCTTCAGTCTCAGATGGTGCTATACCTGCGTCTGATCAATTTTGAGGCAGCAAAGCAGATATGCCAGGTTACAATTGCACTGCTCAATGTTTTGAGGCATGGTATGCAGCCCATCTCACTACATGTATAACACAATCGTCTAGATTATGTTACAATGACATTTTTAAGGTACTGAAATTTTCTTGTTCTGACAGAGACAGGTTTCAAAGGAAGAATAGCTTGATTTCCAGAACAGTGGGTTCTTTAAAAGTATGCTTGAAGTATGCTGGCTTTACATTCACACACTCCTCTTGTGGTGATGGAACATTCTTCATGGCGGGAGTCCCTAAGCCCCCTTGTTGACTTGTCACGATACCTCAAGTTGTAAGGCATCTGCTTCCGGAACTGGAGGTTGTAGGTTGAAAACCCAGGTTAAGTTAGGTAGGGTATGGTAGGGTAGGGTAGGGTAGGGTAGGTATATATGTTGGGCTGCTGCCGTTTGCCAGAAAACTTCAATACACATCATTCATCAGTACGAAATTTGCATTTTTAGGGTCCTCAAATTAGGAATCAAATCGGATCACCATCTATGGAAAAAGGAGAAGTTTGTTCATCCTTACTTCAAAAGGAGTTAAACACTATAGTATAATGTTGAAAATATTGATCATAATCATAGCGCCACGACAGCTAGGTAACCACCCTATGCAACTGGAGCTTCACAGTTCAGCATTCAAAAACTCAAATCTTTTTATCTATCGATACATCTTAACCACATCGGGAGACACCAGATAGGATTCGCTGAACAAAGTACTGGAAAGCAAACTATTGTTGTCGATTTTAGTTTAGTAATTACTTA
The DNA here is from genome assembly GCA_964019695.1 of Loripinus fragilis. Lineage (NCBI taxonomy): Eukaryota > Metazoa > Mollusca > Bivalvia > Lucinida > Lucinidae > Loripinus > Loripinus fragilis. The sequence goes on from OZ026522.1 coordinate 97,648,009, forward strand.
AAAAAGTGAAGTTGTGTAAGCAGTGAGTGAGATAAGAAAATCCATCGCATGTCTTATTGTGCTCAGAACCAAGCAATGTAGCAATTGGTTCTTTTTTAAACTATTTTAGTGTGACATGGTTGTTTTTTTTTTTAACCTGTGACCTCCAGCTCTGGAAACGGACACTCCACCACTTGAGCTATTGTGACAAGTCAACAAGGGGGAACTAACTGGAAGTGCTACTTAAAGCAGGGTCTGTTCATTGCTGCCTTGTGGTCACCTGCTGGGAAAGGGCTGACTACTTGGCTCTCGTTTGTGATGTTAAATAGTGTATTTGTCACTTTTCTATGTGGTATCCTGGGTCAGGTGTGGTACTTGATTGTATCGATTCCTGATCTATGCCCTTTTATTAAATAGTACCAAGCAATATGCATTGTACAGTATTTTTTATGATTTTACTTGAAAGTATAGCAGTTAGACAAAGATCTAATTGTATTCAATTTATTCACATTTTCCTTTAAAGATCCCGGATTTATTTTATCTGACCATTTAATCTCACCTATACATTAATTATAATAGGTATTTGTTTTGGTGTCAGAGTTTCGTGATGGTTCACCGTATGTTTGTTCATTATTCTTAAAGTTCTGTTTGGGTTGCTGAGTGGCCACCTTTTGAGAAATAGCTGCCCACTCGATTGGCCATTTGTTCTCGTTGTATTTTGGTCTATTTGTATTTTTTTTAATTATTTATCATTTTGGTTTTAAGAGTGAGATGTAGCTTTTGGCCAGTTCCTGTTTATTGCTTTTCCAGTACTTACATAATCCATAGCTTATAATCAGATTGTAGCGCAAACAAGCAAATGACATCTATTTGCATTTTTATCTTAGTTTCACGACAACACTGCATTTTAGCCATGGGAGCGCAGTGGCTCAGTGGTAGAGTGCTTAACTCGAGACCGAAGGGCGGCGGGTTCGAGCCTCACCGGCGTCACTGCGTTGTGGTCCTTGAGCAAGACACATTTATCCTAGCTTAGTACTGGTTCAACCCAGGAAGACCCGTCCCTATATTACTGAAAGATTGTTGATGGGACTTTAAGAATCAAATCAAACAAACAAGAACAAACAAACAATTTTGTCAGTTTTACTTACCCCCCCCCTTTTCTGTCCCTTTTAATACTCAGATAGGGCTGATTCAAGGTAACCAATATCATTTCTTGATATATTTCATCCAATTATACCATTTAGATGTTTTTTAATTACTTTGTATCATGTAAAATCTTCATTTTCTGATCTGATGTTTTTTTTTGCGGCAGCCATCTTGGATTTAGCACCGCCATCTTGAAAATAGGCCAATTTCGATTGGCTAAGAATAAATATTCAAATTACTCATGCTCATGAACATGTTTACCAAGTTTCATGCTTATATCTGCATGTGCCTTCTTTTTGTCACTTTCCCCTCCGCTTATCATATGAATTTTGGCAGCCATTTTGAAATTTCCGTTAGCCATCTTGAAAATGGAAAAAATTGCGATGGCTAACGAGAAAATATTTACAAGAAAGGTTTGAAGAACATTATCTGAAAGTCTCATGCTTGTATCCGGAAGTGCATGATCGTCTCAAAAAACAGACATTTCCCGCTCCACTTTTAATGTAGGTCATGTTGCTAGTTGCTCTTTAAATTCAGACGTGTCCGTAAAAATGGAATACTTTCATCAAACATGTGAAATTAACGTTTAATTTTGAAATAATACATATCCATAAAGAGACACCAGGAAGACACACTAAGCAAAGCAACTAACACTCTCTTCCCTATTAAGATGATTGCAAAACTAGAATGAACATAAAGTAACGTACAACAAAACAAAGAACATTTACAGCTACCCACATGGGAGTAAAATAAAACAAAAAATTAACAAAACAGAACGGACAGCAGCCTAAGCCATCGGGGTTAGGGGCTTAAATGCATTTTACTGATACCATATTTTTGCCCTAGATACTGCTGTTGTTGAAGTACAAGAAATGTTCAGCTCGCATGAAAGCCTTCAAACTAATAAAAATAGTAAGTGAGTATGATCAGGAAATACCACAATCACAAACCACAGACAACCCCATGGCACCGGGAGGAAGAGCCGCTCAACCATCACAAGACACCAGGAAGACGAATTTAGCAAAGCAACCAGCTCTCTCTTCCCCATCAAGATGATTGCAATACTAGAAAGGACATAAAGTAACAAACAACAAAACATAGAACAGTTGCAAACTCCCACAATGGGAGTAACGATAAACAAAAAGTCAACAACAACAGAACCACCGCCTTAGAACGGACAGCAGCCTAAGCCATCGGGGGGCTTAAATGCATTTTACTGGTACCAAATCTTTGCCCTAGATTCAGCTGTTGTTGAAGTACAAGAAATGTTCAGCTCGCATGGAGGCCATGTAACTAATGCAATGCATCATCATGGAGAAACACTCTAATCAAATTAACACACCATTATGAAACAAAGAAAAGGGCTCATGACTCACATATAGTAAGAGCTAAAGAAAACCTCAAGTTGAGCCACGGTGGGTCCAGCTACAGATAAGCATCAGGCGCGAACCCACCGATTAAAGCTCTACGTCAGAGCTGTCATAGAGTCTGAGGCCTGACCCACCATCGTGCAATTAAAGAAAAAACCATAGCTATAAACCGTGATTGGGTTTAAAACTAGGCATGCAGACTCTTGCATGATATCCAAGTTATATCCAACCCTTATATAACGTTTTACTATCTTTTTCAATTGATCACTAAAATTAGGTTTTCCAACAATTCGTTTGAATTTATAAACTAAATCACCATAAAATATAGGCTCTGATATGCCTTGCTGCAGAAGAATTTTTAATCCAATGTTGTATTTAACAATTAACTCTGAGTGTCTGTGGTAGAATTTAGAAAATGCTTTTCGAATTGTATGATATCTATAACCTTGTTTTAATAACTTAGCAGTTAAAAATAAGTTTCTGTTGTTGAAGTCAACATTAGAACATACTCTAGCAAAGCGAATAAGCTGAGAAATATATACACCATAGGAAGGAGAGCTAGGAACATCTCCATCATGAAATTGGAAATTTACTATTTCAAAATTAAAATCATCCCGTTTATCATAAATTTTAGAAGAAACTATGCCATTTGTTATTGACAAGTTCAAGTCCAAAAACGGAGCTTCAGTATCAAAAGGATTCGCCTTATTTAACTGAAATTCAATGGGATATATCTATCTGACCTACCATTTGTTCAAAATAAGGATTGTCAATATTAAGTAAGTCATCTAAATATCTGGAGGTTCAGTTAAAAGCTTCAATAATATCAGTTTGATTACTGTCTGACAGAAACAACATAAAATCTCTCTCATAACAAAACAAAAACAAATCTGCAACAAGAGGAGCACAATTAGTACCCATTGGAATACCTACAATTTGTCTATATAATTTCGAGCCAAATCTTATAAATATATTGTCCAAAAGATAATGGAGCGCATCACACATTTTCTGACATGACCACAATTTATATCGTTTAGGTTGCTCAGAAGTAAAAAAGGCATTTTTATCATTACAAATATTTTAAAAGGGTATCCTTTGGAAGCAAATTCTGCGCCAAATAAAGTGAGCCCTCTCTGTTAAATAATGTTTGTTCAATTAATTATCTAGCAAGAGTGTGTTCTTGTAAATGCAGTGTATCATCATGGAGAAACACTCTTATCAAATTTACACACTATGATGAAACAAAGAAAAGGGCTCAAGCCTCCAGATAGTCAGAGCTAAAGAAAATCTCAAGTTGAGCCACGATGGGTCCAGCTACAGATAAGCATCAGGCACCAACCCATAGACTAAAGCTTTACGCCAGAGCCGTCGTAGAGTCTGAGGCCCTGACCCACGGTCGTGCAATTGAAGAGGAAACCATAGCCATAAATCGTAATTGGGTTTAAAACAGGCATGCAGACCACCACATGACATCCAAGTTATATCCAACATTTATATAACGTTTGGGTTTTTTTAATTGATCACTAGAATTAGGTATTCCAACATTTCGTTTAAATTAATAAACTAAATCACCATAATATATGGGTTCTGATATGCCTTGTTGCAGAAGAGTTTTTAACCCAATGCTGTATTTTCTAATTAACTCTAAGTGTCTGTGGTATAATTTAAAATTGCTTTTCAAATTCTATGATATCTATAACCTTATTCTAATTACTTAACAGTTAAAAATAAGTTTCTGTTGTTGAAGTCATCAACATTTGAACACACTCTTGCTAAACGAATAAGCTGAGAAATATACACTGAACCGAAGTTCTAAGTAGCCACTTTTCAATTTCTTTTTTTCTGACTAAGCCCTAGTGATATTGAAACGAATTTTTGCCCAAGTATGTGCATTGTAATGGACTAACGTTAAGCGCTGTTTTGGAAGAGTTTTCTATCACTTCACGATTTTTTGGTTCAAAAATGCAAAAATCAACATTTTGAAGAAAATAAGCATTTTGAGTGCAGTTTTTATCGAATTTAAGTACAAGTTATTGCAAACTGCCTAGTCGACTTGAAAAAACACCTAACACTTGACATTTTGCCTATGACAGATTTTTTATGAATTTTTAAAAATTGACAATATTCAGAATTTTCCGAAATTTTTGGAAATCAGCAGCTGCACATACTTAAATCTTTCTATGTGTTTTATTTTATGTTAATATGTTTGACAAAACACCATGCAACTTGATGAGCCCATTTTATAACGATATTTTTACTAATTTGGTATCAACTTCCGATTTTAACGTGAAAATTTAAAGGTCATTTAAATGGCATTTGTTAAAGATTTCTTTTAATTTTTACGCAGAACAGTGACGCCAATTCATAATGAAGAACCCCTGAAAATTACACTGCTGTGCCACAGATAAATAAGCGTACAGAGCAATGCAAAGTGGGTATGCAAACTGCATGGTTAAGCTAAAAATCCTTTGATTAAGTTGTTGACCATGGCTGTCTTCATGTTAACGTAGAAGAGAAATGGAGTGTTCTATTGTAAAAAAAAACCGTTTGATTCTTTTCATCTTATATCACAGCTGTTATAAACATCTTCAAACTAACTAAAATAAAAATGGATAACGTATCTGATGATTTGTTCATATCACACTAAGAAATGTGACTTTTTGAAATGATGGTACCTTTACTCGGACCTCGTCTGTGCAAGATCTACCAGTCATTTTGAAATGACATAATTTGCAGAGTCTCCACAAAGCCTTGGACCTTTTGATAGAATTTAAATTTTATGAGAGCGATTTTTACGTTCTGAACGTGAGCAAAAATTGTATGGTGGCTGCTTATAACTTCGGTTCAGTGTATACGCCATGGGAAGGGGAGCGAGGAACATCTCCATCAAGAAAAAGGAAATTTACTATTTCAAAATTAAAATCATCCCGTTTGTCATAAATTTTAGAAGAAACTATCCTTTTTGTTATGGACAAATTCATGTCCAAAAGCGGAGCTTCAGTATCAGTATATTTGCCTTCTTTAACTGAAGTTCAGTCGGATATATCTGACCTACCATTTGTTCAAAATTAGGATTTTCAATGAGCCCATTTCAGCCTATTACAATTTATCCAGTCAATTAGTCATCTAAATACCAGGAAGTCCAAAAACGGAGCTTCAGTATCAAAAGGATTCGCCTTATTTAACTGAAATTCAATGGGATATATCTATCTGACCTACCATTTGTTCAAAATAAGGATTGTCAATATTAAGTAAGTCATCTAAATATCTGGAGGTTCAGTTAAAAGCTTCAATAATATCAGTTTGAATATTGTCTGATAGAGGCAACATGAAGTCTCTCACATAACAAAACAAAAACAAATCTGCAACAAGAGGAAAACAATTAGTACCCATTTGAGTACCTACAATTTGTGTACAACGTTGCGTACATAAGCGTAATGTTAAAAGTATAACTTTTTTATGTCATAAATGAAATTTCAAAGAAATCTTAATGCCAAATGATAAAAAGAATCTAACATTCCTGCACTTGTATTACTGAATCTATTAAACTCGTTGCGAAAAAGAGATTAAATGCTCGACAAGCCTTGCATTTTATCTATTTTTCTCAAATCGTTTAATAAATTCAATAAAACATGAGCACTCTAAGAAGATCCTCTATGTTTGCCAGTGGGTCTTCACTGTTTGCTAAAGTGCGCACTTTCGCTGCCAAACGCGACTGTAGTCGAATTTACCGTTCACTGCCAAACGCGACTGCAGTCGAAATTTAAAGGCACAGTTGATAGCTGTCTATTTTTTAACCGCTATAAGGGACGCAAATCTTTCTTCTTTGTTTCAAAATGTTCAGGGGACATAATGATATCGTATATGGAGGTTTACGCAATTTTCTTAGCAAGAAAAGAATTTACAAAACATGTTTGTAATGTCATTAGATTTCGCGGAAATCAAAAATATCAAAGACATGTCCATGGGGCTGACAAACAGGACGCATTAAGCCCTTCAACTGCTATATTTTGATTTATTTCTGATGAAAAATATATCAGAATAAATCCTGATGTTTGACACTTGATTATCTATTTTATTGCATGAAATAGTTGTTTATAGTAATTTTTCATATTTTTAGTATGGCTTCCAAAATGGCCGCCAAAGGTCACGTGACTATCTTTTTTATTATTTGTTTAAATAAAGTTATATATATTAGCAACATTCTGTGAAAGTTTCACGGTGATAGGTTGAATATTTCTGGAGATATTCTGTGTTGAACACATATACCCTCAATATTCAAGAGTCCTTGAAACATGCTTGGCACTGAGGTATTGGTTTTTTGAGGTGCTTGGCATCGAAAGTGTTTAGAAGTCACTAGTATATAGTTGAATACTTTGCATGCCATGGTATTCCGCACGCTGTTTTGTCTCGTATGTTGATTTTCTTCAAACAGTCTTTTTTTGAAGCAAACAATCAGACTGTTAAACAGTTTGGACCCAGTACATCAGTATGTGAAAAAATGAGCCGCGACATGAGATTTCCAACAATGTGGTATGTTCGACCAGCAATGGCTCAGACCAGCCTGCGCATACACGCAGTCTGATCAGAGCATTTGCTAGTCGCTTGAATATTCTATGACTGTTAAGCTGCTGACGGAACACCATTTGGTGTTTCTAGCTTAAAGGGAGGCTACATAGGCTCGTCTGAGTCTACGCATGTCAAAATGCCAAATTGTTGGAAATCACGTGTTACGGATCAAATGTATATTACTCACTATCCAGTATTCTCGACATCAATGGTGTCACTCGACAGAGGCGTGAAGCTCGAGAAGCTTTTACCAAACGTATCCGGATTTTTTTCAACGGAATAGATGTGGAGAAAAACTTCACCTGTGGCAACCTGAAAAGTATCCATTGTTAATATTATGAGAATTGTTGCGAGAAAACCTGTCTTTGTTACATGCGAACAACAAGGTCTTAGACCAGCCTGGTCATACGCACAAACGGATAAGTACTATTTTTCTTATGAAAGATTAACTGTGTGATAGTGTTAATTATGAAGATTTTTACTTTTAATTTTACACACAAATGTAATTTGGGTTAGCTATCTTTCATGCGAACCAAACATATATATGTCTTGATCCACATCCGAAGTAAGGGTGAGGTAGGTACCATCACTTATGTTTGTGTCCTCCAGTAATTTTCTTACGGACTGTTCCAAGGCGGCGCTTCCTTTGTTGGTCCTTTTTTGTTATTTGTGTTTCGTGTTTGTGTTTGCCGTCTTTGTCACTCTGTCTTGTCTATTAAGTGCAGCCTTGTGGTCACCTGCTGGGTAAGGGCTGACCTCTTGGCTCTCTGGAACGTGTTTTTTTCTTGTGTTTTCGTCATTTTCCCATATGGTGTCCTGGGTCAGATGTTATACTTGATGGTATCGATTTCCGATATTTGCCTTGTTCCTTACTTTGAAAGTTTTCTACCTTAGAAGCTTTCAACTGGCCACTTCATGCTTAATCAGTTCTTTCACTGATCATTACCACTGCTCTCATTGGTTAGCGATGTTAACATGTTCAGTTGTCCCAGCACAATTGAGCCGTGGCATGATATTTCCAACAATGTGGTATTTGCGACCAGCAAAGGCTCAGATCAGCCTGCGCATATGCGCAGTCTGGTCAGAGCCTTTGCTTATCGCTTGAATATTCTATGAGTGATAAGCAATTGACTGAACATCATTTGGAGTTTCTAAGCTTAAAAAGAGGCTGCACATGTTCGTCTGAGTCTACACATGTCAAAATGCTACATTGTTGGATATCATATGTCACGGCTCACATTGTATTCGCTCAATGGAATGTACTCGTACAACAGCTTTGCTTACAACATACAACCTTTAGTATTCTAGCTGGTATTCTCAGATGAGTAGACTTCACTGAGTCTAAATTCGTCGGAAACTTCATGTTTTATGCTATAAATAGAGGATCTTACATGAGTGCTCATGTTTTATTGAATTTATTAAATTCGTCGGGAAAAAAGAGATAAAATGCGAGGCGTGCCTTTTTGTGCTGTCGTGTCTGTTCCTTGCAGACGTGTGACCACTTGCTGGGATAGCGTGAACCTCTAGGCTATCTTGTGTTTGATTTTTTCTTGTGTTTTTGTCACTTTTCCAAATGGTGTCCTGGGTCAGGTGTGGTGAGAATAACAACTTGTGACAAAATAGTTAAAGCAGAGATAAGAAACTATCAGTGATTATCTGGCTTTTTTAAACTCTCACATTAAAGCTGCATACTCTGTAACTATGAACATTTTTCGAAAAAAAAATATTTTCTTTTTAAATCATTTGTAAAAGTAGAATAAAGTTATGTTGTCACAATAAATCTAATTTCTACAGCTGAAAACTGCATATAAAAGTGAATTATATTATAAAAACTGGTGTTTTTTCTCTTGTTTGTAATTATTTGCGTCCCTCCAATAATTCTAGACAGTTAATTTTTTACGTAAATGCTGTTGTTTTGGCACTAATACATTGTTAATTATTACGAACAAGGTAAAATGTATACCTGAATTTTAGTATTTTTACTGTGTTCTTGAAAAATAGAAACATTATTTCTAAAATGAAAAGATCAAAAGTTACAGACTATGCAGCTTTAAAACCTGAAGTGTACAGCACTCGTAAAACAATAATCGCCAAAAATGGACTAATCAAGTTCTACTGTGTTTGGCCTACAGTGTTCAAATAAATTAAGAGCATTTAACAGTTTTGCCAGGAAATACTGGTGAATTTCAAAATCTCGAAAAGTTTTGAAAAATGCAATATTTTAAAAATGCGTTGAAAAAAATCCACCATAAGCAAAATTTAATTTCAATTCAAGTCGGACAGACGAGTTTGTAACCACCTAAACGTCAATTTTATAAAAACTACTCTCAAAACCATTTTTCTTACAAATAGTCGATTTTTACCATTTTTACCCCAAAAAACTTTAAAGTAAAAGAAAAACTGTTCAAAAACATTGCTAAACGTTTGCCCATTAAAATGCACATATATAGGCAAAACATTATTTCAATTTTATTAGCGTTCGGACAGAAATAATGGGTTAGAACAGTGACCGATTAGAACTTGGTTGTAGTATATTTGCCTGCTTTGATTTGTGGCTACTATATGGATAAACCCTTTTATATTTTATTTTTCAAAAATGTATCTTGAATATAATGAATAACGTTAGAAGATACATTTGTTAATAGCAAAAGTGTAGCCCCTGATGACGTAGATGATTAAGAAGTATACCAATCTGGTGTAAACATCTACAATTGAAACATCTAAATAATCTGGAAAACCCTATATTTTAGACCAACTTGTCGCACCGTGTAGAAGAGACACCAGAACAGAAATGGTCCCATGATAGTGAGAACACGTATAAAGCAAAGCGACTATCCCTCTCACTATTTCTCCCGGACTCAGTGAGATGATAGAAAAACTAGAATGAACGCTGAGAACTACATCACAAACGACAAACACAACACCTCTACTCAACCCCTGTAACAGCAACCAATAGCACACACAACAGACCGTTCGCTAATTCAATATGTCAGTATGCAACATGAAGTATCATAAATGTATATCTTTTCTTTGAATATATCTCTAAAACAATGCATACCTAGCCGCCGAGAGTATGCATTCCGTACAGGCTCGCCTAGTCATTCACTGTTGAGGTTGTCATGTTAGCACAGTGAGTCCGTTTTCTGGACCAAAGTCATTAATATATTTGGGAAACAAATACAGAATATACTTCTGAGAAATACAGTCATACTGGATTTCCTTGAATTAACTCTAAAACCAATAGTATATAAGATTGTAGTCCACAGTGTCGCAGGAATGGCTCTGGGAAATATTTTAACTATCAAGGTTTAGGGCTGTTTGTCAGTCTGTAAAATGTTCTTTTTTTCTTTCTAAATTTAATGACAAAATGTTGGCTTGTACATGGCAGAGTCTTAGCCAGCAGTGAGAAAAAGTGCATTTTGTCAGTGTCATTTTAATTTTACTATTTTTGTTTGAAGGAAAGTAAGAAACTCTTGAATTTTGATTGGCTGTCCTTTGCCTTGTTGATATTGGTGCATTAAGGTAGCAGAGGTGTGCTAAAAATCAAAACGGATGATTGATGATAAATTGATGATAAACTCATTCCTCTGAAGTGTGTCTGCAGGCAAATTGTCTTATTTCATGACTATTTTCTGTGTTTTTGGGAGTGATAAACTTTGATAAGGTGCTTTGGGCTTAAAATAGGCCATTTTCGTATACAATGTGTCATGTAAAGGGAACAGTAAACGTAGAAGCATAAGTCTGAATTGTTTGTGAATATATATCAAAATACGTATGCCTGTCTATTAAAATCTCAATAACAAATACGTAAAGTGCACCTAAATAACAAGTATTGCTCTTTCTGGTTATTTTATTGGCCTTTGCTGTTTGGATTATTTGGGATTATAAGTGGTCACCATATTTACCCTTACCTCTTATCCTGAAGAAGCACTCTCATTAGATTTAAACGTGATTGCTACTAAACTCTATATTGTAGACACATTATCAAATAGCGAGTGCATATACTTACATTTTAGAATGTAAATAAGGTTGGACGTTAACATTTCAGAACATTTATGGCACGCGTTTTTTTTGTTCTGAATAGAAAAATGTGACACTTAATATTCATTAATCATATTACTCTACAATTATTACTTGGAGGCATTAAAATATTATTTTCGAAAATTTGATATACACACCACTGTTTTATCAGGGCATATAGTGTATCTCTCAAAACGTACTAATCCCTTCAAAGGGTGATTTTAACCAAGTGCAGAGAGTTTATCCCAATAGTTCTTTGAACTCAAGACGTTTACCTCTGTGACACATAGCCTCAAGATAAGGACATTTGAATTTTTTTTACTATCCTCAAAAATATTAGCCAATACAATTTTTTTTTTTTAATATCATATACAAGCATGCTCATACATATCTAATATGTTCTTTAAAAGGTTTCCTTTGGAAGCGAAGACTGCACTAAAGAACTGAAACTAGAGTGTGCATATTTCCTGAGCCAGACTAGCTAGTTTCTGCCGTTTAGGCGTCATCAGTGACCCTCTTATAGTTGCAAAGTTCCACAATGAAACCCATGATCTCTTAGGACAAGAAATTAAAAGATACACTATAGTGAAGGGCAGGGATGTTGACGAATAATCAGACCAAACTTCAAGCTGCTGGATACTTCAACAAATGCGTTTACTTGAAGCGTTTTCGCAGGCGCAATAAGTACATATATTTCGTGTACTGCATGTGCGGATCTAGAGGGGGCAGGAGGTCCTGACCCCCCTCTGGAAAACTACAAAAACATAGGGTTCCTAGGCAATACTGGTCAGTATACCCTTAAAATCACAAAGCTACCAATCCAGCATTCAAAGCTGGGCCATCATCGGCCCGCTAGCGAAACGCCATTTAAATGGCGTTTAGCTGGCGGGCCGTTGATGGACTCGCTTATAGTGATATTTTGATCCTTCCTCCTCTCATCAAGCTAAAAAAACGAAAAAAAAAAAAAAACGTTGTCAAAATTGGACCACCTTTGACAAAACTTTCTGGATCCGCGCTTGCATGCCGCTTCTGACATAGATAATTATGACACAAAGCTTATTCAGCAGAACCATTCTTCAAATCAAATCAAATAAACTTTATTTCACTCAATCCATTTACATGGCAACATGAGGTAAAACACATGGTACATTATCGATTGAGGCGTGAATGTTTGACAGTCAATAGCATCCGTTCATTGGGCGGAGTCGGAAATTCTTCAAACACTTAAGAACATCAATCTTTCCGTGTAACGAACCTTGCTTACGTGACTTCCGCAGACTAATATATATTAAATAAATAAATATATGTGACATTGTATATGTTTGTACTTGTAGCCCTCGGTTACTTTTCAATTTGAACACTATGGGCCAGCACATGAGATGTTGGTACGTGTGTAAAAGTAAGGAGGCAAAGATCATGAATCGATACAATCAAGTGTCTCACCTGACCCCAGCCACCATCATTTAAAATCCCCTGCTGGCTCATCTAGCGGGGCTAATGCTCTAAGTTCTCATCCACATACATACTTTGTGTATGCGACAACGAATTAAAGACATATGCGGCTATTTCCAATGCGCACCTTTCCCGCGTCTGCAAACGGATAAAGTTGTCTGGGTCCTGTCTTTCGACCCTTAACGGATTCGGATCAACACAGCTTCCGATATTCTTATGTCATATCGGTGTTCCGACATTTTCTTCACAAAATAACTAATTAAGATGTGTTCGAAATATCTATTGAATCTTTTCAGAACTGATCGTCTCAGCACTAAAGACAGATAAATGTAGCTCAGTCGAAATCAAACGACGTACACAATAACCCTGGTTACGAATACGATAGTGGCCGAGTCTATACTATATGTATGGTTATTTAGAGCGGCGCACGACCTGACCTCGTGGCCTAGCGGTTAGCGTGTCTGGCTACAAAGCCAGAGGACCAGGATCGATTCCCGGATGCGCACATATTTTCAGTGTGTTTTTTTCTTTCTTTTTTAACATTTTAATGCTAAATTACTTCATATACTAGTAAAATGGTATCATCAAAACGAACGAAATGGTCATCCCCAAACTTTTTATATTGAATTACGCATGAAACTTATGGGGGTGGGGTTAAATTTGGCCCTCTAGAAAGAGAATTAGTTCGGTGACCCCAGATTTTTATTCTTTTTTCTGAAAGGTATTATAATAGTCCATGAATTAAAAATAAATTTTCAAGATTTTCAATATCAGATTTTTAATACATGATTTATTCTAAAAACAAATTCCATTTTTTGACGAATTGTCAAAATATATCCTGCAGTATCTTGTCACAGCATGGGATAACAAGTAAACATGCACATTTTCTTAAAAGTTTGAGGTCATGGGCAGTAATTTAAGTTAAAAGAAAGAAACTGGCTGAAGATAACAACCGTTTTAGCTCGATAATTAGGACTAGTGTTATTATTTTATATTTCTAGAAAATTGGTCAAATGCTGTAAACTTCAATATGAGATTCTGAAAAAATAAGCACGGTGACATATCCTTTTTATTTCATAAATGGATAGCCCATGCATAAAACAAACTGTATTCAAAGTATTGAAAATATTTCAATATGGGAAGTATTTAGTAGCATATGTCCTTAATGCTCTAGCGAACCTGAATACTGAACATGCTAGGGGTATATAAACTCTAGAGTTACACTCAGTTTTACGGTGTTCCCTGTTTTTATTTACTACAATTATGACGTTGCCAATGAGAGTGTAATCAAAGTAAGTAACTAGGCAAAGATCAGGAATCGATACAATCAAGTACCACACCTGACATAAGTCATAGTTGAAAAATGATATAACACCAGTGTATTAAATATGTTCGTACAATTAATTAGAACACGTTACGTATTGACATCCATCTGTCCATACCAACTCTGTGTTTAATTGATGACAATAATTCACGCTTTCATACCAAACACGCGACTTCAAATGAAATCTAGTGTATATGAACACTAGAATGTAACATTTGTGTTAGTTATTATTAATTTAATTAATCTCGTTCAGTGAGAAAGATGTGATGCTTGACATAGCCTCGCTTCTGAACATTCTGCTCTAACGTGTTTAATACATTTAATAAAAACATGGACTCATGTACGATACGCTTTATCTTGTACATTATTGCATTGATGTCAGATTGCTATGTGTGTTTAGTTAATTATCGTGGTCTGCAGCCTCCGTGAGTTTCCTGCTTTCGTATATATCAAGTTTATGACAACTTCATTGAACAAAAGTTGTGAACATGCCCAGAACATATCACTAACACAGATCATATATCCGTCCATGGCCCCCATGAGGTAGAGACATATCTTATAACATAGATGAACAGGAGCACACCCATTGAAGCAAGAACACAATAAAATTAAAGCAATCAGCTCTCAACCTCAGTGAGATGATTGCCAAACTACTGCCGTGCCAACCAGGAGTGACAGTGACGTAGTAGCTTGTTTAATATTGTTAAGTGAAACAGTAACTTGCAAACTCCATTTGAGCTAACGGGAATCGATAGATCCTGCGGATAGGACTAATACACAAGTGATTCATCGATTTTAAGTCCCTGATATCTGTGTAAACAAAACATGACGTCACTGTCTCTCTTGGCTGGCAGGACAGTGGTAATCACATATAGAACTATATACATAGAGGATCATATATATGCTCATGTTTTATTGAATTTATTAAAAAAGATGAGGAAAAGAGATAAAATGCGAGGCTTGCCGAGCATTTTTCTCTTTTTCGAAACCAGTTTAATAAATTCAATTATACAGGAGCATGAACGTTAGATTCTATTTATCACATGACATTAAAATTACTTAAAAACACATTTTTGGAGTTAACACGTCACTATTTTGCCATCTTTTACGCAACCTTATAATGGACGTCAATGCGTTACGCACTAATCTGTAAACCACTAGTGGTTTAACGATTTTATTGCATTGCGCTATTTCAATCCCAGACGCAACGTCATGATATAAATGTGAATAACCCAGGACCAGATATAAAACAACAAAAATAACAACAAGCAGTCACAACTTAAGAACGAACAGTAACATCATCCGAATTTACGGAAGAGCAAACATCCTGAGAGTACGATTCTTCTCTTCTGCGACAGAAAGAACAACGGAGCCAGTATTGATGGGGAAGAAAGACCTATTTACTTTACTTTTATTGTCTTCCTAATGTAACTGTTAGTGTTCTGTGACTCTTCCCCACGGTGCCGTTGTAGTGTGTTGTTGTGTTTTTTCCAGATCATACTCACTTGTTATTTTGAACATTTGAAACGAAGATGTATAAATTAGAATCACCCACTAGCAAGTTAAAATTTCGTCTTTCAGAGTTCAATAGTAATGAAGCCGCAATGCGAGCTAAAGATATTTTGTGTTCTAATATCAACAGAATCATTGGCGAAGATTTGGCACCAGCGAAATACATACATATTATAACACAGACAAACATAGACAAACACTTAATGGCAAGAATAATGCAAGCAATGCAACAGCACTGTCTGCCTCATGGAGGCTTCCGAGATAAGTCCATGTATCAGCAAAACAAAGTAATAAGGTTGCAAAGTTCAGGAATCGATACAATCAAGTACCACACCTGACCCAGGATACCAATGGGAAAGTGACAAACTCACAGAAGACACCACAAACGAGAGCCAAGAGGTCAGCCCTTTCCCAGCAGGTGACCACAAAGCACATATAAACAGACGCGCACAAAACATAGCCAACACAAGACAGAACAAAAACATAAAAGATCCACAAAAGAAGTACCGCCTTGGAACGGTCAGTAAAATATTTTACTGGAGGGCTTAAACCGGTTTAACGGCGCCAACCTCACCCTTAATTCAGATGTGGATCAAGACACATAAATATTTGGTTTGCATGAAAGACCCCTAACTTATCAATGCAGCATTTCCTAAAACATATAAATCAAGATATAACAAGGAGATAAAGCAAGGATAAGGACTCAACAGTAAATTAAACTGAATACCGGAGCAAAAGAAATCCAACAGGTAAACCCCGGAGGGCCCGACAAACAGCCAAAGCATCAGGCCCCTACCATCTCATCAATAGATAAGTCTTTAAGTCGGAACCATCATAGAGTCTGAAGTCCGACCCACCGGCGTGCAATTAAAGAGGAAACTAAAGTTGCCAACCGTGATTGGGTTGACTACCAAGCATGCAGTCTGTTGCAATACATTAATGTTATAGCCAATCTTTTTATAATGGGAAATTATTTTAATGAACTGCGCTGAAAAATTATTAGAGCCAACAATCTTCTTCAACTTATACACCAAGTCACCATAGAAATCAGGTTCCGAAAGTCCTTGGCGCAAGAGAGATTTAAGTCCAACTTGGAATTTAGAAATCAAATCATAGTATCGTCTATAAAATTTTGAAAATGTTTTGCGAAGTTTATGGTACCGATAGCCCTGTTTAAGAAGTTTCTGAGTTAACAATTTATTGCGAGTGTTGAAGTCAGTAACATAGCTAGATGCTCTAGCAAAACGAATGAGTTGAGAAATATAGACTCCATTGGATGTAGAACGAGGAACATCACCATCTAAAAATGGGAAACTGACAATTTCAAAATCAAAGTCGTCACGTTTATCATAAATTTTGGTAGAAACAATATCATTAGAAATTGACAAATGCAAGTCTAAAAATGCGGCTTCGGTATCAGAGGCATTGGCTTTAGTAAGTTGGAGCTCTGAAGGGTATATTTGACTAACCATATTTTCAAAATAAACATTATTAATATTTAAAATATCGTCCAAATATCTGGAAGTAGTGTTAAACGCATCAATAACATCAGCCTGCTTATCATCAGAAAGAGACATCATAAAGTCCCTTTCATAACAAAACAGGAATAAATCTGCAACCAGGGGAGCACAATTAGTGCCCATGGGAATCCCAACTACTTGTCTATAGAGCTTGGTGCCAAATCGAATAAAAATGTTGTCCAACAAAAAGGTCAGCGCATCACATACATTTTGACACGACCATGCATGATATTTTTTAGGTTTTTCTGAAGTAAAAAATGCATTTCTGTCACTACATGCAAGGTAAGGAGAGCCTTCTCTCTGGAAGGTTCTTTCAATAAGATCAATAAGTTTATCTTTAATTAAATTATGAGGTAAAGTAGTGTAAAGAGTAGAAAAATAATAAGTAGACAAACTGGTTGCATTGAAATCTCTAGCTTTAAGTTTATCTAAAATTTCACCTGAATTTTTAATGGACCAAAATAGGTTTTTACCGGATCTCTCATATACTTTTTCACAATATTTGATAACATGTTTTTTAACAGCTGTAAGACACGAGGTTAACAATTTAGAAAGTTCTGTTGTCGTACAAGAACTAGAATTTGCAATAAATCTTGCTTTATAGAGTTTTTTATGGAGTTTAGGTAACCAGTACAACGTAGGAACTTTGTCTTGATTTTCTTTAGCTTTGACACCAAAATGTAGGGCTGTATGACAACCATGCCCATCAACAATCACCCTTTCACTTAAAGAAGGCTGCAGTTTATAGGCATTAGTGTCAACAAGCTCACGCTTAAGAGTATTAATATAATACAATCGTCAAACAACTACAACATTGTTAGCAGCTTTATCTGCTGGAACCAAAACATAGTTCATATGAAAATCCTGGATACCTCGTTTAAGATGACGAAAAGAAGATTTAGGTTTAGGGGGCAAAAGATGTGTATTACGAGAGTAAAATGAAATACGAGTATCAATAATTTTAAAAATGTTAATCTTCCATTCCTTCAAAGCATCAGGTTCAACATTTTCCCGTTCGCACCAACGATTACTGAAGTCATTTAAAGAAGCAGCGATCTCTCTACGACATTTAGAGAAATCAATATTAGAGGGAAATCTATATTTAGGACCTTTAGAAATGATATTGCGAACTCTAGCGTCAGGAATGACATTTAGATTACCTGTAATAACATGCCCTGCAGAGGGATATAAATAATTTGAATTTTTACAATCTCAGGAGGCAGGAGTATTGGAATCTATATCTAAATCATTTACAATTTTATTAAAGTTAAATATCGTAGACCTTATTGGTTTGTCACATCTATAACAAATGATAGGAGTTTCAGAATTATTAAAGTAATTTGGAATAGATGAAATCACTGAATTATTCTTGAAGATACTATGTAAATCAATAAACTCAATACCTTTGTTAATGAATGGAATTTTGATAAAATGTCGTTTATGGTTGACTTCAGAATCGATATAAGGACTAAGGAAATGTTGAACATAACACCTTGTAAGGAGTGCTGCTTTATATAATTTGTTTGCTCTATCATAAAGTTTATTAGCCTCTAACTCTAAATTGCGTAAAACTGAGATAGGCAAGGAACTTAAAAATGAAAATAAGCCATGTCGACCATGATTAGTTAAAGCCAAAGAAAGATCCTTTAGAGAAGTATTTAAGCGTTTTTCAGTACAAATTTTGCGCTTAATGTTGCCATTTTTACGTTTACCATGAGATCTACTTTTACGTTTTTTACATTCCAAAACAGAAAAAAAATCAAAATCTGGCATTTTAGAAATGTTGCCTTCATGGTATATATTATCATTAAAGCCTAAATGAAAAGGTGATTGCAAAAATTTAATCCATTTAAGTTCAGTTTCATGTCTCTTAATATTTTTTAATCTAGTTGATGAATTAGGATCATATATAATTTTTTCAACAGGCTGAATTACAATTTTACTAGGTGAATGACCATTATTTTTGAAATGGCGATAAAGAAATGTGTCAAATTTTTTAGGCTTTTTCATTTTACGAAAGTGCTCACGAAACCTAGTCTTGAGGGATCGGCCAGTTTGTCCAACATATTGCATTCCACAGTTAGTTTCAGTTCAAGTTATAACATAAATTAGATCCGATGAAGTTCAGTCCAAATCATTATTATTAATTATGGAGAATTTTCTACCATTTACAGATGATGTAATGGTAGTTTTAGTACATAAATGTGCGCAACATACACACCTCTTGGCATTGCACTTAGAAACATTAGGATACATTCCGCGTCTTTTGAATGCATTAAATGGTTTAGTATACTTCCTGATAATAGGTGACCCAAGAGGAGATAACCTAATGGTAGGAAGCATATCCCGAAAATTGTTAACTGAACTAGGAATACGAACAGAGGACGCCGAATGTAAACTAATGGGAGATAAATGTAATTTTGTTATTTTCGTTCTTATCATTAAAAGTTGTGTGGGTAAGTACCATCCCAAGACAAGCAATCAACACACCGGTTATTAAAATGACAAGCCAGTATAATATGAGTCCTTAAAAGCAAAGGAAGGTATAACAAATGCAAGCGATAATCCAAATGGCTAATACAAGTCCACAGATATATAGAAAGCAGAAGTTATACAACGGGGTATGAAAATCGGTCATCTAGTGATCTTAAATGCGGTACAAGACATAGAGGATATCCAGGGACAGGAATAATGGAAGGAGATTGTACACACAATCCTGAGGATTGGAAAAATAAGAGCATTAAATGAAAGTGCGGGGAGACTTTTTAGGGCCGCCACGCAGCACAGACAAAACAACTCTGATAATCAAAGTCAATTCAAACGAATTGTAACAAACCAAAACAAACGGTATATTACCGACACACAGACCGAGCTAACGAAAACCAATAATTTAGCCAAGTATAAAGAATACTATATCTTTTAACATATTTTAACACCTACTATTTTGTATGAGCCGTCCAGTAAATTAATATCGCACCACATCCTCGTTGCTTTAAGAAATGAAATTCAATTTTTTGAATGTTCACGGAATCATGAATACTTCATGAATACTTCGGGTGTTACCCGAAGTATTCACGATTCCATGAACATTCCAAACGTTGAATATATTGCTTACATTTACATTTATCATAAATAACTAAAATATATAAAAAAAAAATTAATTTAGGAATTACAACAGTTTTGTATCTAAAATATAATCGTATTAACTGTTTAGTTAGAGTGTAAAATGGAAAAGCGGAACAGCCAGCTTGAACAAGGATAGCCAATGGAGCAAACAAGAGGCTTGTTTTGCATGTGCGACTCAAGTGTGGCTCGCTGTCAATCACAACACCAGTATCGCATCTGGCGAATGAGTTCGATGTTGAAGCGTATTGCATGGGCAAGTGAGCTTGGCAGCTGTCAATCAAATTTGTGTAATTCATGAGGCTATGAACGGTTGTAAAAGTCTAAAGTTTCATTGAAGGATTGCTTCAAAAATGTTAATATTATTATTTGAACGTTTAGTGCTAACGGGAATCAGATCGGCAATTCATATATTTAGCCACTATACAATCAAAATGATACTTATTGAACAAAATACAGTTCAGGCAAAATATAGAACTGACAGCTAAGGTTTTTAGAAAGAATACTCTTGAGACACAGAGATTACTTAACTTAACATTAGCATTTGTTCCTTACAAAGGGGAAAATTCTCAGCTAATTAAGTTTTAAGCGTTATTAACATGTTACCTTCAGGTGTTCTAGGGGGAGCTGTGCGTTGACATTCTGATTTGCCCTCGGTGGCTTAGCATGCTTACTGTTTTTAAGCGCTGCTTCTGTTGTTGATGATTTATTGTTTATTGTTGCTCCCATTGTTGTTGCCTTTTTATTCTTTACGTCCCAGACAACAGCTATGGTCATGTCGGGACGGTCAGTTCATCTAACAACACTTTTTTTCCTGGGTTAGCTTGACTTAGCAGTTAAAGCTGCATAGTTTGTAACTTTTTATTTTTTAATTTTAGAACTAATGTTTCTATTTTTCAAGACCACAGTAAATAACTAAAATTCAGGTATACATTTTACCAATTTCGTAAATCTTAACAAATTATCAGTACCAGAACAACAGCATTTATGTTAAAATTAACTGTCTATAATTATTGGAGGGACGCAAATAATTACCAACAAGAGAAAAAACACCTGTTTTATAAGATAATTCACTTTTCCGTGCAGTTTTCAGCTATAGTGAACAGATTTATAGTGAAAACATAACTTAATTCTACTTTAGCAAATAATTTAAAAAGAAAATAAAAATTTCGAAAAATGTTCATAGTTGCAGACTTAGTCTCTTTAACATGTACTTCGTGCACATACTTTCGATTGTAACCGACAACAACCCTTCTTGACTCAACGGAAGAGAGGAGAATGACCGTAGAAATTAGTTCATGATCTATCTCCACGAAAGTATAGGACCGGGCCGGGATCGAGCTCGCGATGGGCTATACCAAATATATAGATATAATTGGTATGGAATATTCACGACTGTATTTTAAGGGGCTGCAGGTCACTTCTGTAAAATGATGCATTTCAATCCCTGAAGATCATTTGTATCTTATTAAACAGTGGATACACTTATGAAATACTGTTTTATTATGTCATTCCATCTGGATCAAAGCACCCTTTGCATCAGAATCCAGAATGAAAAGGGCTCAATTTCATTTAAACATTTATAACCTATGCTGACGAAGCGATTGCATATTAGCTTATATATGTCATATTAAGATCCCCGTAAGGGACTTTAACGTAATGAGCATATCATTTGGAACAGTAACTAATATACTTACATATCTGAGAACCTGATCCCTATCTAGTGTGTTATCAACACATCTGGGACATCTCCGCCCGCACGATATTTCTGTGAAACACAGCGAGCAAGCAATAAGGCAGGCGAGTAGAAACGTCATACTGTCGACAGCAACCATTTCTCTCTCCTAGCTGGCGATGAACGAGTTATGATCAGTTTATCTCGTTTTTAGACTACATGTTAATTTTGCATGAAACTGATCACGTGACAACATAACTATTAACTTTCCCATATGCTCCTAGGCTTTGATACGTGTGATGCTCTGGGCAGTGAATGTTTTTCCTGACGTGTGCGTTTTATTCTCGTCCATACGAAAATATATTACACTAAACTTAAAGATATGCCAACCAGCTACTAGTGGACATCAACACAGTTAGCCTACAATAATGTAGAGTACGGCGACTACTAGTATTCTTTGAAAAACAGTTTTGATTGACGTCCGGGGATATCTTAGCTATGGAACTGGTACATATGTGCGGCTGGGATTATCCATACTCACCCTATTCATGTATACCAATTTTCCGAATATATACCGTTTCAAACTTTCAACAGCACAAATGCTGGAATTCATCCGAAATGGTGCAAAGAATGAAAAGAAAATTATCTGCGGTGGCATTAGAGGATCATAAATCCTAGGCACATATATGTATATTGCAAATTCCAACTACATGTAGATCGTTTGTGAGGCTTTTTGTTTGCGTATAACAAGTAAACAAGGCGCTAGTTTTTGCTCTACAACATTCAGCAGATATCAGTATATTCTGTATGTAGGTGGCACAGAAGGGGGCTAAATGTGATTTACCAGCCCTATCAATGTACCTAAATTAAGAATTTGATAACCTATTCATGTATAGTCGGCCGGAAAAAGGGGCTGTTCTAGCGCCACATCTGTATCATGCTTTATATTTATTATTTATTTATTTATACAATGTTTAATGGGGGGTGGCACATACAAAAACATATCTATATTCGCTTTGGAGGTTGCTCCCCAAGTAACAGAACCGTAGTCGATTTAGGGGAGTTTGTATCCTTGATAATACAGTTTTTGAACATGCGTCGGTATATATGTTGCCAATTGTCTCAGGTGAAGCAGTTGAACATAAATAGTATATTTTTGGGGATCCATGTTAAACGCCAAGTAGCTTTTGTTCTTACCAAGTAACTGACCTGTACTAATATTAGCATTATATTGGCAAAAACGATTATCAATCAGACACACATAAAATCCAAATAATGATGTTAGAAAAATATGTTTCTATTTCCCTATATATTTCTTACAAAAAAATGACCATTTTAGCGCTATACTACAATAAAGCCTAACATTTCAGCGAAGCAGGAAATTAAATAGAATAACGTAAAATTGAGACTAACAGCGAAATTATATATGATTTTTATTTTTACTTTATACTTTATTGATATTTGGGCTAAACTAAAAGAATAACTGAAATTATATTACGAAGTTTATATAGCTTATGAGATATTTTGCTAACAAGGTATGCATGATGCATACTTAGACCAACTGGAGTACGAACATGCCAGAAGCAAGCCCCCATCCCTGGGGCATATTAATAGCATAAAATAAGAGTATGATCAGGAAATACCACAATCACACACTGCAAACCAACCCACTGCGCCGTGAGGAAGAGCCACATAACATTTATATTAAGACAATAAATAAAAAGCAACCAGCTTTCTCTTCCTCTTCAATATTTTTGCAAAACTAGAATTGACACAAAGAAATGCATAATAAAACAAAGACAAACACAGAACCCCTACAAAAATGGGAAGTACATTAAACAATATATGAACAACAACAGAACCACCACCTTAGAACGGACATCAGCCTAAGCCAACGGGGGGCTTAAATGCATTTTACAAGTGCCAAATATTTGCCCTAGATTCTGTTGTTGTTAAAACGCAAAATCGTTTAGCTCGCATGGAGGCCGCCTCACTACTGCAATGTTTCAGCACAGAGAAACAATCTTATCAAAGTAACACACTATGATTATACAAATAAAAGGTCTCATAAATCACTGATAGTAGATCGTGAGCTGCTTATAGACCCCCTCCCCCAAGGGGTATTTTGTACACTATAATTTTCTAAACCTACACTATATATGAAGCAAAATGACACATGTTAGCCTTCTGGCAGTTGGGGCTTAACTGTGTTACAGACTTGCTAACTATGTTACCTTATAACAGCTTCCAATTCTCTTGTGCAAATACAAACCTATACCTTTATCTTATTTATCAACATGCTAATGGCCTTAAAATCACTAAAGTAAATGCAGCAAACAGCTGGTATGCATCAATACAGCTTAAGTCCATTAAACTGCAGTTATATATGTTACTTGCTTTAAATATATACAACTATTTAGTGGTGTGCTTCCACTAGACCATGAACTGCTAAAAATATATCTGAGGGTGAGTTTTATACACTATAATTTTCTAAAACCACATAACATAAGTCACAAAATAATGCATGTTACCTCTATATCGGTTGGGGCGTTACCCTGCAAAAGCAGGGTTTAATATGTTACCCTAACATAATAGGAAATCCTATAGTATATATATCAAGCTGTTTCTTATTCTTATGTTGTAGAGCGAAAATATTTTACCTGTCCCAACCGGGAATCGAACCCAGGACGCTGGATCTACAGGCAAACACTCTACCACGTCGCTGTAAAAGCCGGCTTCTACCGCAAGGCAGTAGAAGTGTGTATATATATACCTAGACCCTGTGACATTCACCCCCTCCAATTTGAAATTCGTTCCTGAATTTCTTGGTACAGTAATCACGTGAAATGAGACCAAGGGAGATATTTATGCACAGAAGGGTCATAGGTGGGTTATTTACGGTGGGCGCCATTGTCGTAGAGCGAAAATATTTTACCTGTCCCAGCCGGGAATCGAACCCAGGACGCTGGATCTACAGGCAAACACTCTACCACCACGGGGGTAATACCAATTTCGCTATTTTTGCTGGCGACCGGGACGGTACTGCGTAAAGCTGCTATCGACCGAGGAGTACGGCTTGCGACCGGTCGGTACAGCTGTCGACAGATAAACAAACCATCAAATTCGACGGTAAGTGTGCTAATTTAGTGCGTGTTCCTACATTTTGGTGTTTAAACCGTTTCTCGGATAGCTTGCTATTGTTTTAAATGATTTGCAGGCCTGGCTATTAGCCTGTTTTAATGCTGGGCGTACCTAAATGGATATTCACCAAAAACCAAATAAAATCAGTATTCCCAAGAAAATTTACAAATCGAGGCGATATGATGCAGATATATAATAAACTTACATGATTACCTTTAATCTGTGAATGTGCATGTTGTTATATGCCTCTGTGGTATTTTTATATTTTTTGTGATACTGCTGTCGACCAACAGTAAATTTGCTGGGTACGGTTGTCGCCATTTACTGGATACGGATGTCGACGATTCAACGAGAATGTAAACAGATTTCGTTGCTGGAAAATTAAAAGTTTAACACTGAAAAATCTAACTTTCTACGTCATTTAGTTTGTTGTCATGTTTTAGGACCCTGTCAACAGTTTTTAGTCATACTTGGACCATTTCCAGTCTTCCTGGGTTGAACTAGCACTAAACAGCGGTTATAGTGTCTAGCTCAAGGAAATAGCTCACTGTCTCTGACGACTCTCAAACTATCTACCATTCGATCCCCAGTCCAACGTTGACCAATCTGAGCTGCCACTGTGATTGGTATGAGCCGTTTGGATTAACATATTGGACTACAGTTTGTAAGGAACTATTAATATGCATAATCAGTCATGTGTTTTCTAGTTTGCAATTATATTGACGAGGAAGAGAGAGATGGTTGCTTTGGTTTAATTGTCTTCCCTATGTCATGTGAATGTGTTCTGCGGCTCTTCCTCGTGTAGCTGTGGGTTAGTCTGCATTGTGTGATTGTGGTATTTCCTGACCATGCTCACTTACTTCTGCATGTTAAATGTAAAGCGGAAAACGGCAGTTTTTGCATATAAGTACAGCAAATGTTTAGACGTGTGTGCATTTGCACATTCTCATCCGAAATTGCTGGGAGCGCAATGGCTCAGTGGTAATGTGCATGTCTAGAGACTGAAGGGCTGCGGGTTCGAGCCTCACTGGCGTTGTGTCCTTGAGCAAGTCACATTAATACTTGATTAGTAGTGGTTCAACCAAAGAAGACCCGTCCGGACATAACTGAAAAAGTGTGAAATCAAATCAAACAAATAAACAGAAAATTCTGCCAATGTGACCAGTGTTCAGACATTTTGTTAAGACTGTGTAGCATAAAATTAATTTTCTTATTTCTCGATCGAAATATTTGTTGTGGGTACTCAAAAGAACCGTCTCAATGAGACAGTTATTTAGAGCAACAAAGTATGTTTAAACAGGTAGATAATATTTTACTCTCCAAAAATTGTTTAACTAAACCTGCCTGTTCGGGCTGAACATGCGACGATAGAGACGCAGAATGACCATTTTCTTGGTTTGTGCCTGATGTATGCTGCAAAGCCTCTATAAACCGTAATATTCTCGCGGTTATTCCATTTCCTGTTGACTTTCTGAGTATATACCGGTGATCACCAAGCAGGCACATAACCTTGACTTAACATTGATTCAATGTATGGGGTTGAATCAATGTTGATTCTATGTTGAGTCAGAGATGTGTGCCTGCTAGGCAGATCAGTAAGTACGGATCCTGGATTTCTTGACAGGGGTTCAAATTTTCATAGAGGGGGGGGGGGGGATTTGTTAACCTTATACCTGATATTTTTTCTGAAAATTCTTCATGAAAATGAAATAATTTTAGTTCAAAGCGAACCCCCCTGAATCCCCCTGGACCCCCCATTGATTAGACGAGTCTATGTTATGGTAAAGCACGCAGAGGGGGAGGAGGTAGGGCGTAGGGGGTGGGGGCTGCTATATTTTTGTGGGGGGATAAAGGGGCAAATTTTGTGTTTAGGGTGATGGGGGTGATTACCTCTGATAGGAAGCATTTTCCAAATACCGATCCTTTGTGTATTGCGCCTACGCAGGTATGTGTGTGTGTGGGGGGGGGGGGGGGGGAGAGTAAAAATTGGGCTTCTTCTTTTCGGGTCATTTTAGGATTTTTGGTGGTATCGCTACAATTTGAACCAGCAGATGCAAGGGTCCTGGTAGAGCATCCTGTCCCACGCTGCCCGAGTTGTACGCCCGTGCTTTTTGGTGTACACGTCAATTCGCCCCCCCCCCCCCCCCCCCTGATAAGTATAAGTACTTATAATAATACCTTGTGAAACTGACATTTCCTCGTGCCATGGAGATATTCTTAATTCGCTATTGGAATATTTTCATCACAGTAACGTCAGAACAGAGTTTCTTCAGTAAGACAGCTTCGAACAACATTGAAGTAGTAGATCTATTTTGATAAGTTTTATATGTTTCTATTACATTTTTAGCTCTTTCTCAATGTAATTTTGCACCCTTGATTTGTTTCGTGTTGGCCAGTATTCCTACATTTGGTTGACCAACATAGTAGCCAAGTAAGTCACCGAAAATCCAGGGATGTGCACAACTAGTGCTTTAACCTGAAGAGACGCAGAACAGAACAGAACCGAAATATAATTAGACGTAAACTATACAGTTTCAAGCCTAGCCTATTATTTTAGCAATAAACACAATTTACGGGAAGATGTCAAATCAGTCAAGCTTGATAATAAGAAGAAGGATAACAAACATGTACATAAACAATGGTCTTGGAATGAGAATTATTTTAACGCAAATCAATCTAATCAGTCCTAATTTACAAGGATATAGTTGTCTACGCCCAGTGGCTGGGATACTATCGAAGTTTGGCTCGTTTGCATGTAACTGGAAGTGTGACGCGCGCGTGTGGTATTGCCACATTTGTGACTGCTTATAGGGACGCCTCTAGTCAAAACACTATGAATGTGAATAAAGGCTAATCTTGATTTTTGACATCTACTTTTCTTTTGAAATCAGCCTAGACCTCTGATTTACTATACTGGCCCGAGTTGGTTTAAAAAACAACAAAAAAACAAAACAAAAAACAAGCGCAGGTGTTGTCACCAACGCGTGAGTCACCACCTACCGATACACCATTTTGGCAATTTTTGTTACCATAGCAACCACACCACAATCAATATTATGTGACGTCAAAAGTGACGTGCATAACCAGCACCTGTTCACATACCAAGTTTCATCAAGCTAGCTTTTATCTGGGATAAGTTTGTTTTCGCAACAATTTGACTATAATTTCTGTTACCATAGTAAACGCAATGTTCTTGCAAAGGCGAAAAAATAACGTTCATAATTAGCATATTGCCACTTAATCACATACCAACTTTCATGAAGCAAGTTTAAATAGTTTTTTTTAGTTATATCAGGTTCTAGATTATAGCGGACTGGCAGATGAACGGACGGACAGTGAGCGGGTATACCTCCTAGGGGGGGGGGGTACTCTCATTTTTTTCTGCATACGTAGGCTCGGACCCAGCATATGCCCTTCACCCCAAAAAAATATCAGGAATTTCAAGCACCCCAAAAAAATATTTGAAATTTTTGCAACCCCCAAAAATATCCCCCAATTCTGTACCTTTACCTTAAGAAAAGGCCTTAGAATGCACAGAAATGACCTCTAAATATAGTCCAATTTTGTGATGACCCCAAAAAAATATCCACAAAATTTTCATACCCAAATAAATATTTATTTTTCTGAAAACCCCAAAAAATATCGAAATTCAAAATTTTGAACCCAAAAAAATGGACCGAGCCTACGTATGTATGAAAATATCAGAGTACCCCCCCTGGGGTATACCTATAGTCCCTACCAGAGTAAATAGCGGAAGGAGTCTTACAATTGAGACCACCGGGGTAGCTAGGAGAGCAGATAAACTGGTTAAATCATTTAACCATGCCCCTTCCTATCTGTCTGTGTTTCTGTCTATCACAAATCATTTTGCCCGACTCGTTCCGATGTCAAAACGTTCCGAATGGTCGAATACAAAGAAAGAAAGTGGTTAGGATTTTGGACCATCGGTGTAGTTCAGGTTCTAAGAGGTCCTGGCTAGCCTGTCTGCATTGATGATTGTATGTCTGTCTGTCATAAACCAATGCTGCCCTTGCTCAAGACAATAACAATTTGTAATAAGCTTTGCGTAGGCCATTTTTTTTGTAAAAGCTGATACTTGTAGGTGGGTATATCAAAAGTTCCGTTATACTGCAAAAGAAATTTCTCTTTAAATGTCATGCGCGGATCCAGAAACGTTCGTCTGGAGAGCGGGCTATTATCGGCCCTACAGCGGTTTTGCCATTGAAATGGCGTTTCGCTGGCCGGCCGATTGTGGCCCAACATTAAATGCTGACTTCGTAGCTTTGCGAGTTTTAGTGGGCTCCGAACCAGTATTGCTAAGGAACCCTATAGTACTGTGATTTCCCAAGGGTCTTCCCCCTCTGGAAGCGCGCATGAATGTACAGCAACACCGAGAATTTCACTCTTAAAGACGACATCCCTAGCATGTGACATAGTAGTACAAACAAATCACATGTGTCCAATATATACGGATCAAGAGGAGGGGAATGGGGTTCCAGACACCCTACTACACACACGTGCGCGCGCGCGTCTTGGCAGATCACAGGGATGTAGGTTTGCTTAGGAATACAGGTATTGACCCCCTCCCTCCCCCCCCCCCCCGACAATTCAAAAAGCTGTCAAACATTGCATTCTTCCGTCCGCCAGCGAAACACCTGGTCCCCTCCCCTTGAAGCAACAATCTGGATCCGCGTATGAAATTATTTTAACCTTACAGTTTGTAATTGGATGCTCGCTTTTTTAAAATAAGCGTGTTGTGCAGGAGATAATTTGTTGAGATATGTGCTCACTCCACAAAGGCTTGAAGTTCTGTGATCATCCCGCCCCCTCAAAAATGCTTTTCGTGCTCAACGTTAATTTTTCGAAACGGCTCACCTAGCCTTAATATTTTTTCTTTCGGTTTTGGATTTAAACTTGAAGTGACATGTTTTTCCAACATCATTCTTCAATAGTCTCTACACTTATTTGCAATCCTATTCCTTTAACATAGATTTTGCAGTTTTATCAAGTATTGATTATTTAGGATGACAAAAATAACGTTTCAAACTGAGTAAAAACAAAATAGTTTCATTTTTTCTGTAGCTCACAAAGATATCTCTGACCACAAGTAATGCACCGATCCTGTCATTTTATTTAGCATTTAATATATAGCATGTTGAAATATTAAAACTTAACTTAAGTCGTCCTTAACAATAAGGAGGCATTGTAATTTTGGGGCAGGTTTTAAGTTTATAGAGGGTAACCAAAATATTTTTTCTAATTTCTCAACAAAAACATAATTGAGCCGCGGCATGGGATTTCCAACAGCGACCAGCAAAGGCTCAGCCCCGCCTGTGCATATGCGCAGACTGATCAGAGCCTTTGCTAGTCGCTTGAGTATTCTATTACTGTTAAGCTACAGACCGAACATCATTTGGAATTTCAAAGCTTAAAATGAGGCTGCACAGGATTGTCTGAGTCTACACTTGTCAAAATGCCACATTGTTGGAAATCACATGTCACGGCTCATATGCTGTTGGTACTCAAAATAACCGTCTCATTGATACGCTTCTTTTGAGCACCAAAACGTGTGTTAAAACTGATGGATTAGAAAATATTTACAATTTTACGCTCAAAGTCTATCTTAACCTATGAGTTTGCTTCACTGACCTGCTGTGTGGATTTAAATAGGCTATATGGGAGAGATGGAATGTAGTTATTATTTGTGAATGTTGCGCCTTTTAGTTACCAATCCGCATAAAACCTACAATTTTGTTCATTGCTGCTAGTGGAAACTGCCTGAAAAAACAAATTTCAGTTATAGCCATAGAATAAATCGTGTTTTTAAGCCCAGTGCATGATAGATATTTTTCATATCTCGTCGACAGCCGTACCATTTAGAATATGAAATCCTTGACAGCCGTATCACTGGTAGCTGACAGCCGTATCATGGCATTTTTCTAGGGTCCATAAAACCTCCCATAGTGCACAAAATATGCCATTCGCACTTGATTGAAGAAGCTCAAATGACAAATAAGATATATAGGGCGTTTCGTTGTTTTTGCATCATTCTTAATACGTTAGATTAATGATAATCTATGAAAACTGGATTGTTGAGAGAACCTGTAATTTATAGTGTTTTTCTATGTCACAAACTCTAAATAACTAATCAGACAAGTAGCACATGTCCTCTTGATAAAAACTCTATAGCCTATGTAGACGATAAAACATACGCTATGACCCATCCAGAAGCGTTCAACTCGTGACCCCCCTATACCGACAGCCGTACCGACCGGTCGCAAGCCGTACTCCTCGGTCGATAGCAGCTTTACGCAGTACCGTCCCGGTCGCTAGCAAAAATAGCGAAATTGGTATTACCCCCGTGACCACGTCGCTGTAAAAGCCGGCTTCTACCGCAAGGCAGTAGAAGTGTGTATATACATACCTAGACCCTGTGACACTTACATATCAATATTATCTTGTAATTGAAATTAAATGACTAGCAGTATAAGTTTAACACATTTAGGTACCTTTTAAAAAAAAACCCTTAGTAGCTCATAGCCTATAGTATGAGCTAAAGAAAACCTCAAGTTGATTGGTTTCACAACCAGGTATGCAGACTGTCGCATGATATCCATGGTGTATCCTACTCCTTTATAAGCCCTCCAGTAAAACAGTTTACTGACCGTTCCAATGCGGTACTTTTTGTGGATCTTATATGTTTTTTCTGTCTTGTATTTGCTATGCCTTTTTGCGCGTCTGTTTATTTGTGCCTTGCGGTCACCTGCTGAGAAAGAGCTGACCTCTTGGCTCTCCTTTGTGGTGTATAACTGTGAGTCTGTCACTTATCCATTGGTATATCCTGGGTCAGGTGTGGTACTTGATTATGTCAATTCCTGATTTTTGCATCCTTACTTACGATCTAACTATTGTTTTAAATTTATAAACTACATCACCATAAAATACAGGTTCTAATATGCCTTGTTGCAGAAGAGTGTTTAAGCAAATATTGTATTTAACAATCAACTCTATGTGTCGATAATACACTATTTAGAAAAAGCTTTACGGAGTTTATGGTATCAATTACCTTGTTTTACTAACAATGTGTTTCTATGGTTGAAGTCATCAACATGTGAACACACTCTTGCAAAACGAATAAGTTGCAAAATGTATACACCATAGGAAATGGAGCGAGGAATATCTCCATCGAGAAATGGAAAATTAACTAGTTCAAAATCAAATTTGCCCTGTTTATCATAAATTTTGGTTGACACTATGCCATTTTTTATGGACAAATCTAAGTCCAAAAAAGGGGATTTAGTTTTTGAATGAAGCGCCTTATTCAACTGAAGTTCAGTGGAATATATCTGATTTACCATTTGTGCAAAATAAGGATTATAAATTTTAAGCAAGTCATCTAGATATCTTGAGGTAGATCTAATGATTCAACAACATCAGCTTGATTATTGTTAGAAAAAGACAACATGAAGTCTCTCTCATAACAAAATAAAAATAAATCTGCAACAAAAGGAAAACAATTAGAACCCATAGGAATAACTTCAATATGTCTATACCATTTAGAGCCAATTCTTATAAACATATTTTTCAATAGATAATGCAGAGCGTCACAAACTTTATTACATGACCACAATTTAAATCTTTTAGGTTGTTCAGAAGTAAAAATGCGCGTTTCTCATTACAATCCAAATACAGTGAACCCTCTCTGTTAAACGTTTGTTCAATTTACTCAGTTAGTTTTTCTTTGATAAGATTATGAGGTAATGTATTATAGAGGTTAGAAAAATATTCGTTTTGCAATACCTCTAAAGTATTGCTTGATGATATACATATGTTGTTGGCATGGTTCATAAGTTTAACATATTTTTTACAGGTCATCCTTTGGATCTCAATATGCAGTTAGTTAAAAACAGTAAGTGAGTAGGTTCAGGAGCTGTTTTGCACTATCTTTAATATTACTTAGTTCATGTAAATTCTTTCGTCAACAAAAGATTATTCTATTATAACTCCCGCTGGATTCGTCAACAAGGACGTTTAAAGGAGACCTTAGCGCATCTCGTAAGTTCCAAAAAATGTCACGTGCTGGTCCATTTATAGCTTTCTAGTACATGTTATTGGCCATCCATTTATCTATACCAACAATCTGCAAAATAGAAGCAAATAATTGGATATATAGCAAAATAGGAAGCCCAACAAGATATGATACTTGATGCTGCGTAATATAAAGTTACACTGTAATCTTAGTTTATACACAGTACCATAATGCCAGTATTTGTGTATATCCATAAGATAACCAGCCCATTGTTGTCATATTCCTCGACGTAAAGTCGCTGATAAGCCTCTTCATCAAAACAGCCTGTCAACGGCATTGTGAATAATCAGTGCATTAATCAAATTAAAGTATCTGAATTCGGCAGGATATGGTAGGTTGGTCTGCAGCGTATGATTGTGGCGTTTCCTTGTCATACTCAATAACGTTTTGTTTGCGTCTACATTTTCACGCGTTTGTTTTACCATCGGCACTAGAAACAAGCTGACTATACCATATAAACAGAGGTATAATTACCCCTACATTGATCAAATGGGCCTAATCACGAGCAGGAGGTACCACAATACTCAAACGAGCTTGTATGGCTTCTGAGTCTCCACCGAGCTAGAACATTTAATTTTGGCATATAAATGGTGGAAGTTTAAATATCTTGAGCACGTATGACATTTATATCATCGAGTGAAGTGGAAATTATTTTTGTTTTGTCGTGAGTGGCGAGGCCACAAATAAAATACACATTTTTTCGCTTCCTGAGATGCCATAAATGTCCTTTTTATGACAAAATGTAGAATTTTCAATATATACAATTAATGAAGTATAAGAGATGTGTTAAAGTTATATCGCCTTATAAGAGCCTCATATTAACGATGACGTTTGTGCAATGTGTATTCATCCCAAAACATAAATCACAAGAGTAGGAAAAACGATTTTATCAAGGCCCACAAATATTACCACTAAATATTCCTATGGTCCAATGTTAAGAAATTGAATATCCACACTTTGCGTTTTGCCCACTTATAGCAAAGCTATAGGCTTTGAAAATCGCAAGTTTGGCTGGTTAAATATATTTGAAATTTAAGTTAGTAATACCAAGAAATGCCTAAATCACAGACTGCAGACCCTCCCATGATATAGTGAGGTTTATTAAGCTGAGCCGTCATATTTATGATGACGTTGCGCAATGCGTCTTTCTTCCAAAGCTAACCCCGCAAGAACAGGATCATCTGGCATAAACAGATTGATTGTTTTGGAAACATTACTTCGAAAATATTCCTTACAGACTAATATTAAGAAAGTGAATACCCACACTTTGGGTGCTTTCAATGATATACGGTCGATCATGTGGAACTTTGGCGGACTTAAGCTTTTCAACACAAGTACTAGGCAGAGGCATAATGTATCTGCTTTTTCATAAGTGATACATGTACAGTTTAATCCCTTTGATAGATGACAAATGGTTTCAGTGAAGGTTGCCCGGAAATAATTAAAAATAGAATAGCCAAAATAGCTGAAATAAATAAAGAATCAAACCCAACACAAACTGGGAACTTATAAAAGGTACTGTTAGTAACGAAACAATAAAATATGAAACATAAAAGAAGAAAGAGACAAATAAACAGGAAAAACGTTAACAAATGAAATTACACAATTGCAAAAAATAGCTTGTTGAAGAATTTTGGTGCTAACAGAATTAATTAATTGAAAAATAAGCTTAATTGATGAAAAAAGCAACACACTTGAAAAAATACTGAAACCAAGTTAAATGGTTTAATCATGCGATCAAAAGCAAACATGGTCGAATATGACGAAAACAATAGCAAATATTTCGCTTGTCTTGAAAAAAAAACGATCTTAAACGATATTGATTTCAAGATTATCCATTAACAACTCAATAAGCACAAACCAAAGGGAAATAATTACAGAAATCCAATCTTTCTATAAAATCACTATAACAAAAGACAACAGAATAACTCAAGATATAACTTTTAAGATGAGTCAATAAATAAATTAAGTAATATTGATCAAACTAAATTTGAAGGTCTTATAACGAAATCAGAATGCTTAAAAGTGCCCTAAAATGTATGTAAAATCAAAAAAGGCCCTGGCTCAGATGGCATAACAGTAGAATTTTATAAAATCTTTTGAACCATATAAAATAATTTTATGTTAACTCTCTAATCTTAAGCAAGGCTATCGGTATCATACACATCGCAAAACCTTTTCAAATTTT
This sequence comes from Loripinus fragilis, assembly GCA_964019695.1. NCBI lineage: Eukaryota > Metazoa > Mollusca > Bivalvia > Lucinida > Lucinidae > Loripinus > Loripinus fragilis. The sequence goes on from OZ026522.1 coordinate 97,683,117, forward strand.
TATAGACGATACTATGACTCGATATCTCAATTCCAAGTTGGACTTCTTCCTTGCGCCAGGACTTTTGGAACCTGAATTCTATGGTGACTTGGTGTATAAATGGAAGAAGATCATTGGCTCTAATATTTTTCAGCATAGGTTATTAAAATAATTGCCCATTATAAAAAGATTGGCTATAATATTAATGAATGGCAGTAGACTGCATGCTTGGTAGTCAGCCCAATCACGGTTGGCAACTTTGCTTACCTCTTTCATTGCACGCCGGTGGATCGGACTTCAGTCTCTATGACGGTTACAACTTAAAGACCTATCTATTGATGAAATGGTAGGGCCTGATGCTTTGGCTGTTTGTCAGACCCACCGGGGTTTACCTGTTGCATTTCTTCTGCTCGGGTATTCAGTTTTATTTACTGTTTAGTCCTAATCCTTGCTTTATTATTTTTATATCTTGATTTATATGTTCTAGGAGATGATGCATTGATAAGTTAGGGATCTTTCATGCAAACCAAATATCTATGTGACTCGATCCACATCTGAATTAAGGGTGAGGTTGGCACAGTGAAACTGGTTGAAGCCCTCCAGTAACGTATTTTACTGACCGTTCTAAGGTGGTACCTCTTTTGTTGGTCGTTTATGTTTTTTTCTGTCTTGTGTTTGTTATGCCTTTGTGTGAGTCTGTTTATTTGTACCTTGTGGTCACCTGCTAGGAAAGGGCAGACCCCTTGGCTCTCGTTTGTAGTGTCTCACTGTGAGTTTGTCACTTTACCATTGGTAGCCTGGGTCAGGTGTGATACTTGATTGTATCGATTCCTAATCTTTGCACCCTTACTTACTTTGCGTGTAGAAAATATTATTAGATATGATACTACACTAGTGAACATGCATGCCAGGTAATCTCTTTGTTCTTTGCAAAAACGTGAAAGTATATTTATATAAATAGTCTAAGTGGGTGGAGACTAGCATGAACGTTCATGAAAGAAAGTAAACCATAGTAAACCTGGCTACCTATTTCTGTTTTTGTTTCTTCATTTTTCTACTCTAAAACATATACCAACGTACTTGTAAGAACCATCGTTATACTTTTGTCTGTCTTCGTCTAAAAATATCTTTTACAGCCACAAAAAGTAAGTGAGTATGAACAAGAAATACCACAATCACACACTGCAGACCAACCCACGGCACCGTGAGGAAGAGTCACATAACATTGACAGTAGCAAGACATTAGACAATTAAAGCAAAGTAGCCGGCTCTCTCTTTTTTTTTCTCTCTCTCTCTCCCTCTCTCTCTCTCTCATCAAGATGATTGCAAAACTAGAAAGGGCACAAAGTAATGTATAGTAAAACAAAGTCCAACATAGAACCTTCACAAACAGTGTGAGGTACATAGAACAACAAATCAACAACAACAGAACCGCCGCCTTAGAACGGGTGGCAGCCTTAGCCACCGGAGGGGCTTAAATAGCTGGATATTAAACACGCAGCTATTATTCAAGTCCTACTGCCACTACAGTCTCAACCACAGAAGGAATTTGAGATCATTGTCTAATTTAACAGATATTGGAAATAGTATTATTTAGTACTGGTGAGAGACGAAAAATTTTATATATTCCATTTTCTAATATAATTTACATTTAATTGATCTATTTTGAACCATGGTAATGGTGTATATTTAGGACCGATTTTGCTTCCAGTTGATTGTCTGAAAAGCAAACAAAGCCTTGCATGCATTTAAATAGAGTGCCCACATCTAAATGAAGTCTCATTTGAAGGGCCACGTTGGTCAGGGGCCGAGTTAGATAGTAACCCAGTGTGCTTGGGCCGCGTTTGTTTGGTGCAGAGATGTCCCAGAATCTAATTTGGCAAGGCTCTTTCTTCTGTGCTGATAAAATTGGTTTAACTATTCTGACGCATGGAAACATAGCTGGGAGAATGGTGTGTGTCTCTACTATACTTACTTTGAGGAGATATGGATAATCTTCTAGTCTGAATGGAGATATTTTGACATAAATGACCTTTGTGGTCCAACTAACAAATATTGAATGAAATATGCTGCCCAGATACAAAATCTGGCTGCCAGGATTTACAAATAGAAGAAGCCCTAAAACGACATCTCTGCAAATCTCTTCCAACAACTGCCCATTTTAAAATATTTTAACAAAAATGTTCCACTATTTCCGTCCATCAAACTTGCTCAAATCAACCGTTCAACATCTGGGCAAGATCATAAAAAAGTAAGTAAATATGATCAGGAAATACCACAAGATTTCACACATTGCAGACCAACCCACGGTACCGTGAAGAAGAAACAAACCTGCGATAGACTCGATTAGCAATACAGGACAATGACGTTAGTGAGTATCACCAGAAAAAGCCGTAATCTCACATCGCAGACAAACCCACGGCACCGTGAGGAAGAGGCACAGAACACTAACAGCCACATGACAAAAATTGGTTTAAGGTAGTATTTTTGTGTGCTTTATTATGATAAGCTCTTAATATAAGAGAAGAACAGCTGATTGGCTTACTGTTCACCATTACTAGGAAGTTGCTATGCTAGGTAAAAATATTCTTAACTCTATTTTTATGTAAAGTCAATATATTATCGGCTAAGATTTACCATCTGCATAATGTTTAATGGGGAAGGGTTGTGTTTGTCCTTGTTTTGTTATGCAGTACTTAGTGTCATTTCTATATTTGCAATCATTTCATTGAGGAAGAGTGAGTGGGTTGCTTTACTTTAATTGCCTTCTTTGTTTTATTGTGTTGTTAGTAAGCCGTGTCTCTTCCTCATGATGCAGTGGGTCAGTATACATTGTGTGATTGTGGTATTTCCATACTCACTTACTTTTTACTTGTTATTCAAACATCACAGAGTTTTTTGTCTATATCTGAATTTAGCGTTGTACTTCAACAACAGCAGAATCTAGGGCGAAGATTTGGTACCAGTAAAATGCATTTAAGTCCCCCGGTGGCTTAGGCTGTTGTCCGTTCTAAGGCGGTGGTTCTGTTGTTGTTGACTTTTTGTTTATTGTTACTTCCATTGTGGGAGTCTGTAATGTTCTATGTTTTGTTGTACGTTACTTTATGTCCATTTTAGTATTGCAATCACCTTGATGGAGAGGGGAGAGCTGGTTGCTTTGCTTTGGTTGTCTTCCTGGTGTCTCGTGATGGTTGAGCGGCTCTTCCTCGCGGTGCCACGGGGTTGTCTACGGTTTGTGATTGTGGTATTTCCTGATCATACTCACTTGCTATTTTTTTAGTTTAATACGCTGGCTATTATACCGTTGCATCTTTTAGATAACTTGTTATTAACTAGTCCAATTTCAATATTACCTACTATGATTTTTATATACTTAACTACTTAAGAAACCTGACACATACTGTGTGTCAATTTTTGGTAGTAAATGAATACGATGCACACTTATTTTTCCATTGCGTGATTTGAACAAACGTAGACTAAGATGCACTGATATTTTGTGAGAAAATGAACTAATTGCAGACGTCAGCTATCAAAACGTCACGTAACCCCTAAAATCAATGTTTGCAAGAACGAATAAATCACGCAAAATTTACCAGAAACCGCTTTAATGTGATTCTTTCTTATTTCCTTGACATCTTCTGGGCATTCAAATTAAGCATGCATGCATTGTTCTAAGCGTCAAATTTACGTTATCAGCGTTTATGAGATTTTTAAAAGCACCGCCACTTTATCAACGTTTTTCACTTTGTATGATGTTTGGAATGCATTTTGCCTATGTTTCAGTCCTTTAGAACTCCGTAGCTGCCGTCTACGTTCATTAAGTGACGTCAAGCGTTACAATTACATGCTATTATGTGTATACTGCAAAGCTTGAAATTCATACGCGATTAAAGTAAAGTGTAGCCAATTGACACTATAGCAAAGTAGACAGCACATACTAAACGGCGACATACGCTGACAAAGAAAAATTGGTTATTATCCATAGTTAACGTTGTTTCTTAATTAACGTTAAATTTGGTTTGTTCCGTGTTTACCCTTAAACGTGGCGCGAAAGTTCTGATTCTTGAAAATGCATTCTCTAACAATGATTGGTTGACTTCAAGTCGTTTAAGGTTCTAGAGATTGCTTAAACAAAGGAAAAAACACTGCCGTTTAGACAACGTCAAAAGCACAACATAAAACTCCCATATCACACGTCAAAGAGAGAAATTACAATTTTTTAAAATGCACCTTTGTCTGCACTGGCCTTGCATACATGTAAAAAATTCAAAGAGATATCTAGACATACACTCCCGAGGCAAAAGTGAGAAAAACTGTATTTTGACGTCGTGACGTCATGTTCTTTAATTGATAAATATATTTTTTGAAGAAGACTTTCTACTGTCTTGTTATTACAATAAGCATATCGGCTTAGATTTATAATTTGTTATTTGCGAGTTTGAAGCAAGTGAAAAGTTAAGTATAGATTTATTTATCCAATAGAATGTTAAATTGTGTGTGTGGTCCGTCGATTATCATTTGGCTGCACATGAAATCATTACCATATATTAACGTGTTTTTTTCTCTGTAAATTGTTTTAAATTCGCTAGAATAGGAACGACCCAGGTATACTATTGCATTTCATAAAAATCTTCACTGTTTAATAACGAAATCTTTTGTGTGTTAATATCAAATAGTATCTAAATAGTATAAATGCACTAACCAGTATATCAAAGCGGTATCTCATAGTTTGCTAAGTTAATTCTAAAATATTTGAACAAACGATCAGGCGGTGCTTATTCTAGTGCAAATTGATACTTTGGATAAATCTGTTTTCTTTCACAAATATGTATAGAACTGACTCCAATACTCTATCTGATTTTTTATTCATCTATTGCTAAAATGGCGCAGATTTAAAAGCTTTCTTATAGTATGCACAAATTAAAAAAAACTGCTTTAGACCTAAAATAAAAAGAATCGCATAGAATATTGAACTGGAATAATCTGAAAAAACGGATCCTTCAGAAATAGAGAAAGCTACAATATTAGAAAACAGCAGAGTCGGAGTTTTTGAGTCTGTTCGTGAGAACTAATGGATAATGCAACAATCATCACGCCCCCTAAGCGGTATTCTGCTTTCCGTCAGAACCCAATATTCCCGAAGGACAAGAATATGAAACATATCGACTAGGTTCTGTGAAAGTTGAGTGTTTTCCCTGTTCAGTGCCTTACAAACCATTTCTGCAAGATTTTTTTCCATGTAAGACCAGTTGTGCTATAATTATTGTAAGGATAAACATCCTACATTATATGGCTAATATTGGGAAAATAATATTAAAAATATTGTACCTTGTAACTAATATTTTGATAAAACTGCAAATTTAAAATTACCGAAAACCATGCTCTTGTCAATAAGGGTGATAATCTTCGTTAAACAAAGGTCCAAACTTCGGAAATATTTTTTTGCTAATTATTTAATCCACTGGATACCTCATTTGCAGTGGATTTCGATCTCTATTGTTCTCATGCAGGCTATCTATCTATCTCTTTTTACTGGCACGATCGCATGCGACCATTATGCCAGGGAGTGCGAATTTGGAATTTTGAAGAAAAACAAAACAAAACAAAAAAGCAAAAACAAAACAAAAAAAACAAGAAAAATCTTTCGGCAGGCGTATTGAGTGAAATGACTAGAGAAAAAAAAACACAGCTGGTATCATTATTATGTAATGTTTTTATTTAGCTTATTAGTAAATAGGTGAAATTAGTGTACAAAGAAGTCATTCCTCTGTGACAAATTTGCACAACAATAGACTCCATGGGTAATTATATTGAAGGATTGTTGCAAAAAACTGTCCAATGCTGACAATCGATAGGGGAAGTATTGAAAACGGTTTTATTTGAAACGTATTATCTTTTACCGCACGAGTCATATTTTGAATGATAACCATTCAGACGGTAACACAAAAGGTAAATTGAAATCAAAGCTGAATTCTTTAGTGTAGCCATGAATTGCGCATATGACAGTGGTAGTAGAAAAACAACTCACAAAATTAATCGTGCTGCAATGAAATTAAAATAAAGTTGTTCTAAACTGATGAATATTAAGAAGAGATTGATTAGATCCTTGCTCTTCACAGGCACCTTGGCTTTTATAATATCCTTTACTAGAAGGGGATATATGGTGGAATAACCATTTGGTGTGGTGTGTGAAATGAAAACCCCTTTTCAATTAGAAAGTCCATGTTCATTTTTTGTTTGGAGAAGATTTGAATGGCTGGAAGAAAAGGTCTCTTATGGATCACGATGCCTCTAAAGATTGCTGCACTCTCCACCTTTTTTACTAAAATTAACCCATTTATGCGTAATGGGATTTCCCACCCTTATCAATTGGACCAGTCTATTTCCGTTTTATGAGTTGCTGGGTGGTGTTTTTTTTTCTATTTTATACAAATTTAATAAGAACCCTCTATAACCAAATGGAAGAGACCCTGGTTCTGCACTGTTTGCCGATGTCAAATAAAAAGGACGCTAGTCTTAAATTGGTTTAATAGTTTAAATACAGTATCATCACGGAAACGTCTCCGTGCGAAAAACACCCCAGATTTGCACCTAACATATAGTAATACGAGGGGATCGGTGGGGTGATAATAGCAAAAAGATAGTGCGTCTAAAAATGAGCTATATTTCCTTTAAAAAAGCAACTACAGCACCCAAAAGATTAAATATATATAGAAACTAGTTAACTGTTTGATTAATTTGATTTTTAATAAAATCAAAACATTAAATTGATATAAAAAATATCATCGCACTTTCATAAATATTACTACGCTGACTCGGCGATTTCCGGAAGCAGACGTGTGGTACGATCGTTTTTTAGCCATACCATGGAAAAAGGTCATATTGAGTTTCCAACCAGTATAGAGCGCAAACTGGTCTGATCAGCTGGGATACTTCTAAATTCAATTTGAAATATTTTCATGGATACCAACAGTATAGCTGCAAACCAGTTTGTACAAATGTGTAGGCTGATCTGTACCTTTGCTGTCCTCATATAATAAATCTCAGTTTTCTCAGGGGACGATTCGCCGTTCGTCGCACCGTTCACGCGCTACAGAAAAGGAGCACTGTCACTTATTTAAGTACTTATGAATTAATATAGTTCAAAATCTGTCCGAAAATGCCTGTTGTGTCGGTGGCTGAGACGTCTGAGTCGTCACTGTTTGCCAAAGTAGATATTTACTGGTATCAAAGTGTGAAAAGGACGTCATAGCATTGCGGTACACAAGTCGGAATGTGTTTTTCATTTGGTACGGCTTTTGGAAACAGGAAGTCTGCAATACCCGGGGCAATAAAAATGACATCTGGTTAATACCTCAGTACTGACCTTATAATCGTGTAACGTCTCTTAAAATACACATCACCGAAACTGTGTTTAGATCTGTGTCTACATGTTATTACCCCTTTAGGCACTAATAGATTATTCCATCTGGCTTGATACTTTAAACTTGGGATGGTCTATTGTGTCACGGTATTGAGGTGTCACGTGTTACAATTTGCGAATCTATTCCTGAAAAATCGTTTTGTCCACTAGTAGGCACACAGTGAAGACCGTGATGAAATCTAGGTCTTTACTGTTTGCCAAAGTACACGATAAGGATTTATAGGTATACAAGGGTTGAAACCCAAAATGGAAATTTCGCACACAGCGCAGACCAATAACAATGTGGTATGTCTGACCAGCAAATGCTCAGACTTGCCTGCGCATACGCGCAGTCTGATCAGAGACTTTGCTAGCTTTAATATTCTATGAGTGTTTAAGTTACTGACCAAACATCATTTGGAGCCGTAAGCTAAAAAGGTGGCTGCATAGGCTCGTTGCATTCACGCCACATTGATGGCGGCAATCTTATGACACGGCTACCGCTCGAGGCAGGGTCAACATAAGTTGCTGTAAAATAACTAGCAATCCCGTATGGCATAACTGGGGTAATAAAACTGCATTGCATTTTCTTCAAACAGCAAAGGGGGCGCAGTGGCTCGGTGGTAGAGTGCTTGACTTGAGACCGAGGAGTTGCGGGTCCAAGCTTGCATTGTGTCCTCGATCTTTGCTCAGTACATGATCAACATAGGTTGGCCCGTCCCGACATAGCTTAATTTTTGACTGGGACGTCACACACACACACAAAAATCAAACAATACAAAAACAACTATGATTAGACTGGTTTGAATTTGTTTGTGCTAATTCTTTACATAACAGTCAACAATTTTTTACAGTCATGTCGGGACAATTCCCCGTCATCCCAGCTTGAACCAGTACACAGCAGCGGATAAAGTGTCGAAGTCTTGCCCAGTGACTGGTGGGTCTCGGACTCTTCTATCCCTTTCTATCCCCAGTTTGTGACGTATATAGGTCACTGCCGCCAGTCTAACGCTCTACCAGCCAAGTCACTGCCAGGCGGCAATGGTTTACAGGCTGGTTTAAACATGTTAAAGTTTTCACTAGGCACAGCTAAATACTGTCTGTCAGTCGCATAGATAATATTTGAGAAAAGAGTCAAACGACTTTGACCAGCCGCCTCTATAGATCAGGCAGGCTCGTTACCGCAAAATTCATGATTTTTTATGCAACAAACGGGTCAGCCTGCACATCCCTGCCGTCTTAAGATTACTGCTAGTCAAGTCAGTAGAGCGTACGGAAGTTTAGTGAAAATGGGGTGCTAGTTTGAAGGTAGATTTTGTTAGTGCATCATGCGGCATCTGAATGGGGTCTGACCTGCCCGTAAGATGTTCATCTGCGGTAAAGATTTATAAATAAGGTACTATTTGAACAAAGATTTTTAATTAAAAACGATGGGTGTTGTTCCTGATTGATAGTAGACGTACACCGTTTAACCTGGGTTTTCGCTACTAACAAATGTCCTTAAACGGGAATGTACAAAACACATAATCCGGCGAAACGCAACCAGTGAAGACACAGCTCGACTGTCGCGCGTTGACTCATATGACCTGGGTTGCACTGTTCAATCAGGTCAATCCAGATGTGGTGCGACGAAACTATTTAACATCATTCCCGTATTAGCCATTCCTTAATGTAGATATAAGGCTCATCTAGTTTCAAGCAGTTTAGATCCGGAGCCGGACATTTTACGACTCGATCTACATCCAAACTGCTTATACATATTAGCAGTTGCCATGTCTTGTGATCTTTACATATTTGTTAAGCGCAGTCGGTAACTACGGATGCGTGTCTGACTGCAGATCAAGGTGTCAGTGAGTTTGATCCCGGCCCGGTCCGATACTTTAGTGAGGATTGATCATGAAATAAATTAATTTCTACGGTCATTCTCCACCATTCCGTTGATTCATTCAAGAAGGTTTTGATGGGGTAGAGAGAGCTGGTTGCTTTGCTTAATTTGTCTTCCTGGTGTCTCGTGATGGTTGAGAGGCTCTTCCTCGCGGTGCCACGGGGTTGTCTGCGGTTTGTGATTGTGGTATTTCCTGATCATACTCACTTACTATTTTTGCTGTCAGTGAAAGGCAAAAGTATGTGCACGAAGTTTTGGTTACCGCTTGTTCAAGCTTTGTTATGTGAACTGAAAACCGACATGATCGTAGCTGCTGACTTGGACGTAAAACAAAAAACAAAAACATAAAACTTTTTGTTAGGATACAACACGTCTCTTATCTTCCATTTATGCCTAATGAAATATCCTGAATTGGACCAGTCCACTTCCGCTGTTGGGCGGTATTTGTCATGTTTATTCAAATTTTAATAGATAATTATGTTTAGCAAACTATGGCGACCCTGATCAGACGGCGAACCATGCGGCGTCTAATCTGGATCAGCACTGTTAGTCAATTTCCCAAAATAAGGGCGGGTTAACCCGGCCTACACAGGCCCTCTAACCTCTTGTTTTCTCCCCTGGAGCATCTAAACACTTTCTTAACCGATGGAACCTTCCTTCTACTTTGTAAGGGATTCTACAAGGTTTTCTGAATTACCGAGACCCCCACCTAATCCTCCCCAATATAAGTTGGGTGTTCAAAAGCATGCGCGGATCCAGAGGGGGTGACAGGGGGTCCGGACCCCCTGAAAAATCACAAAAATATAGGTTTTCTTGAAATTCTCTAAAATTCTCAAAGCTATGAAGCCAGCATTCAATGTGGACCATAATATGTACGCCAGCGAAACGCCATTTAAATGGCGTTTCGCTGGCGGGCCGACATTGGTCCGCTTTTAGTGGTATTTGGATCCGCTCTCCCGGTCTAAAATTATTGTCAGTGTTGCAGAGTTGGACCCCCTCTGACAAAACTTTCTTGATCCGCGCATGAAAAGAATCAATATATCGATCATCCGATGCAAATCCGACCGGCTCTGATCCGGGGTTACATTATGTTGAATACGTATCTCGAGCGTGTCCGAGTGTGTAGACCAGGCGTGTAGAAAAATGTGTTTATTCATACGCGCTAAATGGTCTCTTAAACGTTTTTTCGCATCAAAGGCACCGAATTATGAGGGGTCGAATTTATGTGCCGATTAAATGCCCAATTTGTTTTGGGCCAAAATGTCCCGGACTCGTTTACAAGTCATATTGTTGGTTTTATTTTAGGCTCAGGGTCGTTCTACACGCCTGTTTCGAGAGACTCTGATGTATTTAGGCGGCTAGTAGTGAAAGTTAAGCGTACTATCAGACTCTTTTTTTTTCTTTTTATTTATTTTTCATATAGCCATTGTACATTCGAACATTACCAAGCCAGTTCTCGACATCTACGAGGATAAAAACTCCCCTAAGTAACAAACCTTCGAATATGAAACGCATTTACAGGAATTTGCACACATTTTTACAAAAAACAATAATATGGGGAAATAAAGAAAAAACATGCACGCGTGCACGGCCGATGCATTAATATTTGCAGCAAAGACTGCTATTGGTTTATAAAGCCAATACTTGTTCTGATACACTCGTTATCGGGTATATACCATTGTCTTTGCGCAGGCGCGATACTAAAGAATCGACCTGTCTGCTAAGGCACATCACGACGGAAAAGACGGATTTGTGTCAATACGCGATGTGCATTACCCAAAACACTACGTTAAAAAAGTAGCAAGCACTGGATCGCTGTAAATAATCCGTTTATGGAGACATCAAGTAACCTTTCCTAGCTTAACAATAACAATGTTTGGTATTACAGTATTTAGCGATACAATAATAATATTTTCTGCAGTAGAATATATTTTGAAACATGTCCCACATGGCCAGGTCAAAAAAAGGTTTCGGTGACGCGTGATGACGCAGATCAATAACAAGTTTGAATCGACCAATCGAGCGAATCACATGATCTGATGACGCTATTGGTAAACAAGTATGTCGCACGCACCCACAATGCTCTAATCAGATAGGTCGGTATGCGATAGTCATGCCACCTAACGGTTAGATATTGGGTATATACGGAAATCTCCGATCAGCAGAAAGTAGTCCCGTAAATATTAAATTTCACACGGAGCCGTTTCCGTAATGCTGATACCTTAGTAGATATTTAAAAACCTAAATAGGCTAATTCTTACTCCGAAGAAAGATTTTCTCGTCCCATAACTCGTGAGTCACAATTTTTTCAAAAGACACGCAATGTGTTATTATGGGTCTTTGCGTACGAAATCGCACCGTGTGTAAACCAACTCGTCCGTTCAAAATACTAGTTTTTGTCGTTCACATATTATTTTATAAATATGATCATTAATTAGAAAAATATGCGTAAAACATTAATTGTATTGTTCTGTTTGGGATTTTCAGTGTATTGTTATCTGGCACAGAACAGATATTTGAGGGTGTTTTGCTATCCATATACAAATCAACGATTATATCTATATGACGAAACACTATTAGTGGCTTTCTTGTGACAATGTGCGCTTTTTATATGTTTCCACTAAGCAGGGAAATCATTTTGCGCCATTTACGTTGGAATATATTGGAAAGGGATTTATAATGCAGTTTTTCTGTGCAGTCCTTATTGTTTCCACTTTCGGAGGTAATGGTTCTTTCGTTATTGAATATAACGATATCTAAACTTCCAACATGCTTAGTATCAATGCTCTAGCTATTTCCAGGAGCTGAGCAGGCTGGTGAGTCTTAACTGGCCTGAGAGCACAAACAAAGGGACACATATGATTATGCGCTAGACTAAAACCAAAACTTGGACTTTGCGCCAGCAGCCTGAAGGTTCTTCAATAATGGTATTACGAAAACTTGGACCCTAGGTTTCCCATAAAATGCATACGGTAAATGTTCTAAAATTTCGAACACTCTAAAATTACGAACACCTAAAATTATCGCCGAAAACATTTTTTAAAACATCCTTAAAAATCGAACACTGTCCTTTTTTGGAAACGCGAATTTCTAAAATTACGAACACAAGTTATTTCGGCGGAAAATCGATGTCCGTTTATCTGTTTGTCCCATCTGCTTTCGGTATACTTCTACCGTACAGCACGTGACCGGTAGCGAGATTTGGAAGGTTCCATTATACTTAGATGGGTAATCTGGCACGTGACGTTCTGCGCGCGGCGTTATACTTTTTGTCTGCTAATTGTGCGATAAGATCAAAAGCAAGAGCGCATTAAAAGCACGGACTTTCCTACATGTACGCATGTACGTGACAAAGGCCATGCATGATATCGGCTGTCTATGTTTCAAATCGGTCCGAGGTATCCGAGGAAAAAGTGCAGGTTACCTGCAGCGTGTTCAAATAAAACCCTTCATTGTCGAAATTTTTGCCTATAAAAAGCATTTGATTTGAGTTCTTCGGCAATTAACATGGATTTCTTTTGTCACAGACATGACCAAATGGAAGAGACCCTGGTTCAGACATGCCTCGGGCAAAGATTAGGAGTTACAATTACCGCGAGAAAACGCCCATCTAAGCTTATATGTTCACCATGAAGGACTTAGGTCATACGTTGCCTGGTCATATATTCTTGTCCGTCAAAATTAAACATTTGCAAACAGTAGATGTTATTACTTAAAAACATATAAACCACAGCGTTAATAAACAACCAAGTAAATTTGCTAAGTAAGTTTGCTTATATGCAAAAGGGCCTTTTCCAACGATATGGCCTGAGTATTTCATCCATTCAACATAAAAGCGGTGATGCTTGACATACCTGATCAACTCCCCAACTTAATGTGTGTCACGGGTGAGTAGTAAATGCACATTTGCGCAGGCTCGTCTGAGTCTTTGTCGCATGTTGTAATGAAATAATGTCCGTCGCCGCAGTTTTTCAATCGAGCAGGTTCACATACTTTGATAGCAGGTCGTTAAAGCAGAGAGAGAGAGAGACTGCATGTTGCTTGCACACGAATCTTTTGTTTTGGCTTGTTTACTTAGAATCTCGAAACACAATGTTTGAGTCAACATGAGGACCCATGCGCGGATCCAGAAAGTTTTGTCAGAGGGGGTTCAACTCTGCAACTCTGACAACGTTTTTTTCTTTTCTTTTTTTTAGAGGAGAGAGGATCGAAATATCACTAAAATCGGGCCATCGTCGGCCCGCCAGCGAAATGCCATTTAAATGGCGTTTCGCTGGGGTGCCGATGATGGCCCAACGTTGAATGCTGGCTTGGTAACTTTGAAAATTTCAGGGGATCCGATCAAGTATTGCTTAGATATTCTATATTTTTGTGATTTTCGGGGGAGGTGACCCCTGTCCCGCATGGGACCGGTCAATGTATATACTGAAAACACCGTGATCTTATCGTGCGCATTTTGTACGCCGACGCTTTGCGTACTTTCAATAGCCTGCAGAAATTTTTAATTGGCGAAACATTCTTTCCCGAGTTCCATTCGGGCCTGATCTGGATCCAAACAGTTTTTGCAAATGTAAATAGAGAGAGAGAGAGAGAGAGAGAGAGCGTGGTGCATACATATCTTTCGGGAAAGTTAAAGTGCATCGGCGGATCGGCAAGGAGAGAGAGAGAGAGAGAGAGAGAGAGAGAGAGAGAGAGAGAGAGAGATGTGTGTGTGTGTTTTTTTTAATTTCTTCATTTTATTTAAACTCTGAGAACTTGCCCACGTATTTCAAAGTTTCGTTTAGATCTTTGCAAAAAATTATGATCGTACGAGATGTCCTTGAGTGACTGTATTACAACATAAACTGGAAGTCGGCATTTGCGCGGATGGCAAGTGTAGCGATTCATCGGTAGTCCGAGACGAGTGAACATAGGAGACCCGGCTTATCGAATAGTTAAATAAGTGGACTTTTACAACTTGTAAGTAAATTGAGTGTCATAACATGCACGTGCCAGGCAATTACCGCACGCGCTGGATTTTACTTACTCAGTCCGCAAAAATTTAGTGGCGTTTTTAATAAGATTTTAATAAGATAAGAGAAAAGAAAAAAATGAGAAGATAGCGCAGAATGATATCGCCGTGTTTTCTACACGTTTCTACCGCATTTTTACATGCCTATATACCGGTTTTGCCCATGATAAAGACCACATTCTAAAATTACGAACACTAGCACTTTTTCTGAAACGTAATTTCTAAAATTACGAACAGCGGAAATAATAATTATTTTTTAGTGTTCGTAATTTTAGAACATTTACCGTAGTAAAGATTATGTGTACACATTGAATATTACTGGCCTATATGTGACTGTACGTGACAATACCAACAAACTGACTTTGTGCTCAGCGAGCACTCAGATACCCTTTTGAAGCACGAATAAAGCTCGAGTCCTTTCACCTAACCCTAACACATTAAGTACACAGCAAACACTCTGATCAGACTGGGTGGATGCCCAGGCTGCTGTGAGTCTCTGCTTGGCGTTAAGTGTACTGGTTTTGTCATACACGAGCAGTCATACTGTATCTGCTCGCAGTGTGACTAGTGCTCATAGATAAGTGCCAGGCGGAAACAAAACAGGTTACTTTCACATCGCGACGGTATATAATACAGGCTGATACCTTTTAAGAAACTTAATTGCTGTCTATCATACGTATAACATTGTCTTAGTTCAAATGATCTTGAAATAAAACTAAATGTATGCTCATCTCGCCGATGGTGAGTCCGCTGGTTGTTTATAAAATACGTATTTGAATATCATGTGCATCCTTACGTAAACCCCTCTTTTTTTAATTTAGCCCAATATTGCATGTGAGTTGAAGGTACCAGTTTGCAATGGCCAATGTCTGCAATAATCACCAATTTCTCAGTGAAAGAGTGCTTGAGTCGAGACTGAAGGATTGCGGGTTCGAGCGTTGCCGCCGTCACTGCATTGCGTCCTTGAGCAAGCAACATTAACCCTTGCTAAGTACTGGTTCAACCCAGGAAGACCCGTCTTGATATAACTTGAAAATTGTTGACTGGGACTTAAAGGGTCAAATCAAAAACAAACAAACCAATAGTAAAGCTTGGCACGAATAAAGAAAATAATATATATCTGCTCCAATACCCCGGCCCAGGGTTGCTAAATCAAATATGTTTTAGGGGTCGTTTTCAGACTCACTCTCTAACATGATTTACACAGTGTATATGTCTGGGTTCATATATCTGAGATGACGGAAGTATCAACCATTTAGTGAAAGTCACGGTTGCCTCAGGTTCTGTTTGATATAAGATCAATATATGTTTTATAAATTAAGCATTTATATATCCAGACCGATCTGTATCTTACAGATGGCAAGCAGGAGCAATACAGAAACACAGGACCAATGCATAAGTAATAGTTATACCATGGGTTGTCCGCCTGTACGTGGAGATAATCCACGAGCTTTAGCGAGTGGATTATCTTACGTACAGGTGGGCAAACATGGTATAACTATTTTATACCACCTACATCAGTGTAGTCCTTGCACATCACGAGATATGTCGTGCTAAAGTTGGATAGGGTGGTATGAAAAGGTGTATTGATCCTGTTTTATGTGTATTCCGTTTGCCTTCTGTTTGCTTATTGAAGTTCTATATCACCTAGTATATAATAGGACAGACTCTGGTACTCAGAGCTTTGAAGGCGTGCAACTTTATCAACTAGTAACGTACTTAAAAGTGACGCCTTGAAATGTTTTCAATATAGAAATGTATCTTGTCAAAATTATACCATTACCATACTAATAAGCAAACAGTCTAGATTCTGATTATCTAAGTTTTAACTGGGTTTTGCTGCGTATCTAAACCTCGCGACTTCTTTATTGGACATTGACAACCATTTCAGTATAGACACCATCATGATCTGAAATATTTGTTAACATATGGTCCAATTGTAAGCTGCATGAAAAGGCTATAAGGATACATAGAGAATGTTTTAATGAAGTTTTCTTAAAACTTTTGTAGACTGGTATTCCCTAAACGGGTACTTTTGCAAATATTGAAGGGTTTGCTAAAACAAAATCGATAATACAAGAGTGTTTGTAACCTGTAACCCCTCAATATAATCAATAGACTTACTGCATCAAACTTTATGGAGCAGTCCATTCATTAGTCTATAAAGGGTTAATACTGATAATTGCAGGACTATGTGATGGTGTGGGTAGCCATGTGCACACATAGATGAGCTTTTCACATGGTAATTACAGTAACCGTTAATTTCAGGACTATGTGATGGTGTGAGATTCCAGGTGCGCAGACAAGCTATTGCATATGAACTGTTCATAGGGTTTAAGCTGGTAATTTTGTGCGCACATAAGCTATTGTAGATTGCCTGTTCACATGGTAAATACTGTCAATTTCAGGACTTTGTGATGGCGTGAGTAGCCAAGTGCGAACACAAGCTATTATAGATGAACTCTTTACAGATTATAAGCCATCACAGATTCCCATCTGCCTTGAAGAGAACGTTACAGTGAGCATTGATGTTGCCCTTAGACAAATTATGGACATGGTAAGGCTTGACGTTTGAGCCAGATCATGAAATACTGGTACTCATAGCATATACATGTACTTAAAGGCGTTCTTCAAATATGCAATGGAAGAAAATTTACTGGAACTAGATATCTATACAATGTATTTTAGTCTGAAACGTCATCTACGTACCTTTGTTTCGTATTCAAGTAGCAGGCTCCTCTGATCCATCGCGGCTCTTTTACGTGATAATTACCAATATTTCATGAACTGACATAATTACGAATAGTGCTTACATCCACCATACGTAAAATAAACAGTTTTATTTTATCTATCTATACTGAAGACTTAAGAAAAGCACCACCTGCTAAAATGCTAATTAATTGTCAAAATGAAATATTTTAATTATGTGAAAAATAAAATTTACAAGTCCCTTCATTTAGCTTGCATTCAATAAGAAAATCGAAGCGCTGTTGCTTATGGTTGCCGTGACGTCGTGATTGTTCTGAGACATCACAAATATAAAAAGTCACAGAGTATCAATACCTTCCATAATGAGCGCAAAAAAAGTTTTCGAACCGATGTTTGTTCTCAAAAGCATAAGCAAAGACCAGATTAAAACGTTGAAGTTTTAGGCCTCTGGTAAAGTTCATTTCGTCTAGATGACGTCAGTTTTTACGTAATTGGCTGTTTATACCCCAAGGAACAGGACAAAATAAAATGTTTAGTGCCACAAGATACTCCGCAACGCGTTGCGTAGATGACAAAAGTATCACGACATGCGCGAACTTCACCCGCCTGTTATTGCTGTTTGAAAAATTAAGACTGACGTTAGCAAAGACTCGCTGCGAGTGGTAGTGTAATTAAACCATTAATTCTGATTATTTCCCAAACTGTTCTTGTTTTTTCCGTTGGTTTAGGCATCTAGCTACCATCTCAAAGTGGTTGCTTTTAAATTGAACTAATCTCACAATTGTCAGACGACAATAATGAAAAACACTAACGTCAGTGTTACGTCAGATTGAACCGTATGAGCAAATCAAAACTATGGCATTTCATGGTCCACTGTGTAAGCAAATTAAAAGTGATAAAGAAAACTTCCTCAAATCGACCATGTGGAAGAGACAGTGAATATATAATTGGTGCGTTTCTTAAGTCCTTCAGTATACTTGAGTCTGTTTATTAGCCTGCATTATCGGCTGGTGCTCTGTTTATTGGTTCATCTTGCCGCAGAATATCACATAATAAGCCGAAGCTGATGCCCCATTAATATACATGAATGTATTTAATGAAACACAGTCTTGCTGTTTTCAATCTGTGTAGATCCTCGATGTTGTTGTGTGTTTTTTTCTTTTTTCACATATTACTTAGACACGTGAACGAGCTCCCAACATTTAGGCTGAGTGCAAATAGACTCTAAAAATATGAGCGACAGGCGGTATCTACGTATATTGTGTGATTGGTATATTATTTGTAGAATACAAAAATGCAGATTCAGTTGAACGGTTAAACTATATTGAGTCAAAAACAGTTTTATGTTTCTTTCCACTGACCATTTGTTTCAAATACTTTATACGATAAAACCGAAGATAGAACGATTTCTCTAATTGTAAATGAATATGTTTTCTTATTTCTTCATAAAAATATAACATGTGGTGTTTATAGGAAGGTATATACTTCAGATGAGTATCCACAATAATTGCTCATATATATATATATATATATATATTATACGACAGTCTATGGGTGAACTGTCAATTCTTTGTCTCCTTTCTCGCTTGGTATTTACCATGCTAAGGAAGAGCAAGATATTTGTTATACTTTCGAGACATTTCTGTTTTTATTTATGTACATTTGTTTGCCTGTATTTAAATGTCCCTTCATCATGGTGCCATCGGTAAGTCTGTAACTGTGGCATTTCGGGGTCGCACACATTCCCTTTTTTATTTCTTTTAATCAAAACATACATGTACATTGAAGTGAAATTGTTCGTTTGATTATTTGGTATCGATAAAAAGAGCAACATGTTTTGAAATTGTATCATCATTAAATGCACTAGTTTTATTCCGAAATTCGAAATTTAGTATATCAGTTAGAAGTTATATATATCTATATAGTACTATAGTATTCTCATTTATCAGTTACCTCTCATATTAACTGCATGTTTTTGCATGTTAGGCGTTGCCTATCTCACGGAATGTGCCTTTATCAGGTCATTATGACATTGTACTTTTTGAATGACGTCGCTAATGACGTTGAATCTACACGAAAATCGATAACTTCATAATGATCGCTAACTATAATTAGTTTGAAGACTGAGCCATTTGTAATCTTATAAATAGAATACAAGGTTCGTGTCTTTTAATATCTAAATTTATAATTTAATGCTTTATTTATTTTACAAGGATTCCAAACAGCCCTGGGGCTACTAGTAGTTGGTCTCCTTACATGTAACAATTTACAGACATTTATGACAATAAAGACAACATACATTTATACATAAAGACATACAGGCAGACACTCGCACAGACAGACAGACAGACAAACACAGAGACACACAGACAGACATACACATAGATAGGCGGACAGACAGACAGACACACAGACTGGCAGAGAGACAGACAGACACACACAGACATACAGATGGACAGACAAACAGACAAATACAAACAAGAGTAAGTTAAAGTGTAGGGAAAGGGAAAAAAGAGCAGTCACCCCATGTTGAATGCGTAAATAAAAGAACCAGTGTGCGTAGTCGAACGTTGCCCCAATAGTGCCAATAACGCGTTATTAAGGTATTCAACAAAGTTAGCAAAGCTTACACAACCAAACACGCACACAAATAAGGAGATAATGACCAGGACCCGGAATTACAATGCCTCCCTAGATCCAAGGAAGACCCAAGTTAAACATCGATCCCTCAGGACGCGAAGAAACGTTTGACACCCACTAAAATCAAAATAGACTTAACTTTTCTGAACCAATGACCACAAATGCCGCATCGATCCAGGAAACCTATTCCGCACCCAATACAACATGCTGAAATATCAAAACTTAACCTCAGTTCTGCCCAACTCCAAGGAGGCATTGTAATTCTGGACCAAGGACGGAGATTCCTCAGCGAAATTTTAAGTGAGTATGATCTAAAAATACCACAATCACAAACTGCAGACAAACCCATGGCATCGTAAGGAAGAGCCACACAACAGTCACGAGACACCAGAAAGACAAACAAAGTAAAGCAATCAGCCCTCTCTACCCCATCGAGATGATTGCAAAGCTAGAATGGACACAAAGTAACACACAACAAAAAATAGAACAATAACAGAAACCCACAATGGGAGTAACACTCAACAACGAATCAACACCAACAGAACCGCCGCCTTAGAACGGTCATCGGGTTACAAGGTTTACCAGGCTTGGATGTTGAATCGCCAGGCAAGCCTTGTGATTCATAAAGTGTTCTCAAAGCCTTGCCTGGTAAACTTGATTGTACCTCTATATATTTGTTGTTTAGCCATATTTGAGGATAAAAGTTCTCCGCCCTAAATGTCAATGCTTGTTTGTCTGTTTATTTTTTAGGATGAAAAAGAACAGCGCCTGTCGACCAACGTATGGCTTCGTTTAGTGAGTTATTACAGTTATCAATGAAAACATACATGGGCCTGCTGCAATTCTTTAGATAGTTAATATGCAAGCAGTTTCACAAGTAAAAAGAACAGACATGTGATTAGTTTGTGTGGAACCAAGCATGTCATTGTTTGTTTTATATTGGGCATTGACGTATCTTCCACATTAAAAGAAACATAACAGTCTATGTTGGTGGGCTTGCGTACAGGCGTGTGTGGATTTCCATGCTTGCCAATGTATATATGAGCATATATGACTGTGTATGTGATGTTTGTATCATGATTAAATAGCAAATGAGGATTTTAAATATCAATCTTACACAGATTACTCCTGCATTTTTTCTAGCAATATAAGATATTATTAGTGGATTTCATTGCTACTTTTACTGCAATGTTTTTATTTTTCTAATGTATTTCTTTGCTCGTTCATTCTAGAGGTGGAAGGATTGTCGTCTAACTTGGAAACCTGAATTGCATAACAATATAAGTCATATTCTGGTGTCTTACGAGGATATATGGACTCCTGATATTACACTTTACGACAGGTATGGTATTATTTTCTGAAGATCGATTATGTCTTGGCTAACAGTGCAGACTTCCAGTTTGGGTTACAGTGCTTAAATGGTTACACCATTTAAAACAAACGGGCATTCTAATCCTTATCATTTTCACAAGTCTACTTCAATATTTTTTGTCTATGTTTTTTTTTTTTAAAAATTTACTTTTAGTAGAGCATGTTATTAGCAGACAGTAAAGACCCTAGTTCACCACTGTTTGTTAAGTGTCCAATGCAAAGGACGCTATTGGTTAATAATTTTATATTACTTAATACACAACCCATTGGTGCTAATTAAGCTCTTCAATGCTTGCTGGTTGCATTAAACAAGACCAAATGGTTATTTCAAACAATGAGGTTATTAATTCTTAATAGAATATATCATGATGAGATGCCTTGTTCTATATCAAAATTGGCATAAGCATATTCTGCCTTCAATCATCAGTTTTAAACTTAGCAATTGAAGTATTATTCATATCTTAAAAGTTAGACAAGACAAAAGAATAGGATGTAAATTACCGTACACCAATAAACAGGTAAGGGATTCAAATGTTATAAACATTTAGACTTTGTAAGATACTTCTTTAATCATACTAATCATAGATACAAAGACAAGATGTCTTATTGTATTCATCAAATGTTGTATACATATTGAACTGATACTTACACCTCTACCAAGCTATATACATCAACCTTATACTCCAAGTGGCCTAATGAGATTTTAACTATAGAGCGAACTCATGGATTTCTAAGTATTTGCATGCTGGGCAAAAAAGATCAATATTATACAATTATTCACTTCAATTCGACCTCGGTGAACATCACCTTTTTTCTGGTAGATAATTCATCACGTCTACCGAAGTTAAAGTCAATAACTGTTTTGCTATATGACTTTTCAACCGTGAATAAAAATGTTCTACTTTCACTTTTGTACTCCATTGTTGAAGTCATGTCCAACTAATGGTCTTTCAAGTTTTAGCAACTGTATTTAAAATGTTCTCATGTAGCATTTTGACTTTTGAAGCGTGTATACATTTTGTTTGATTTGATTTGATTCTTTACGTCTCCGTCAACAGCTATGGTATGTCAGTTCAGCTAACCACGCTTTTTCCTGGGCAAGCTTGACAAAGCGGTTAACCAGTACTTCGTGCATATATGTTCGTTTGTAACTGACAAAGCAATAAAGAGGGCAAAGATCAGGAATCGATACAATTAAGCACCACACCTGACCCAGAATACCAATAGGAAAGTAACAAACTCATAATTAGACATCACAAACGAGAGCCTAGAGGTCAGTCCTTTCCCAGCAGGTGACGACAAGGCATTTATAAACAGACGCACACGAAAGCATAACAAAAACAGGACAGAAATAACATAAATGATCCATAAAAGAAGCACCGCCTTGAAAAGGTCAGTAATAATATTTTACATTCTTGAATCAGCAGAAGCAGGAGAATGACCGTATAAATTATTTTATGATCAATCTCTACGAAAGTATGGGACCAGGCCATGTGTATAGGAATTCTCTTAGTGCAAAATGTAATTCAAGAGGGGTTTTTTTATTTTACATTTTATTTATCAAAACAAAGAAAATTAACAAATAAGACAAAGCTGTTGTTAAAATTCGTTAAAATTATGTAATTTACCTGATGGCAGGTGAAACAGCAAATCATGTCAATTCTATGTAGCCCATGCTAATTTCATACTCATCATTCTATTTCTTACCTTTCTAGAGATTGATATAAGAACTGTTTTAAATATATGAAACTCTGGAACTTGTTTGAGCTGGTTTTCATCCTATATCCACCTGTAGGCCAGTTAAGTTAGGTTTTCAGGTAGACATAGATATTCATGAAAGTAAAGAACAAAGGCAAAGATAAGAAATCTATAAAATCAAGTACCACCCCTTACATGGGTTGTCTGCAGTTTGTGATTGTGGCATTTCCTGATCATACTCATTTACTATTTTTGAGACGCCATATTGGAAAGTGAAAAAAAACACAAGGAAACATAACACATATTGGACCAATCAGGAGACAAGATTCTCTTCGGTCATATAGTAATTTAGTTGTCTGCTTATTCTGTTAATAAATATTTTGAAGAAATTCTGAAATAAATACCATCATACATTTTTTTCGGAACCTGACGAAAACTGTTTGAAAAAGCGTTCAGCAAAAAAAAATGTCGCAACTTGCAAGGAAAAATTTAAACTCGGACCCAGTATAAAGGGACGGAAATACAAATGTATGTTGTCGAGGCTTTGTTTTAGCGCTATTTTAAAGTACTTCAGCCAATAAAACTGATTCTGAACATACCCAAGATTATATGAAGTTAATCCTGGTATGCACAGTTAAAATATTACAAGTAAAAAAATTGCAGTTTTAACATCTTTTAAGTTTGTATTCTGACTATTTTTGGCCTAAAGTGCAGAACATAGCTAAAAGGGTTCCTTGGTGTCTTGTTGATGTACATAAAAGACGGATATACTTTCAATAAATATAACAATACAGTCTTGAAGATAGTATATTGCTTTTTGAAGAAAAATGACAGATATGCAGAGAACTAATAGAGATGTGATTATTTAACCTTCAACAAATGTCAGTTTTGAAAGTTCAGCCCCGACAACGTATTTCCAATATATGCTTTTATCTGTATTTAGCGACCAATCCGTGTATACTGAGTTCGATATTTAAGGTAAAATAACTGCTGATAAGCATCTTACTTTGACAAATGAGAAGATCAAGTTTTCCAAATATTACCCTTCATGCACCGTAGTATTGTTTTGCAAATTTGACCTGTGGCACGCCAAAATTTCAATGATTGACATACGTTTTTGTGACGTATTCAGAGAGTCAAAGATGAAATCAAAAACAACAGACTGTACCATCAGGGAGAGCCAAAGAACAGTCACAAGACATCATAGGAAAGACAACTAAAGTAAAGCAACCAGTCAAATAAGCTTAAAATATGTTCTGGCCAATAACGTAAAACCCTGTTCAATTTTATTGTTGCTCCCATTATTTGATGGCGTTTGGTGCTTGGTTTTTGTATTGCTGTGCAGTAGTACTTTGTTACCTTTCTAGTTTTGGAGTGTGATTGTAAAAATTTTTGGTCATACTCACTTACCTTTTGATGTAGGGTGTTTTTATTTGGAAGAATGATTGCATGTGTGGCTTAGATGACAACGAGCATTTCGCACTGTCAATATAGTAAACTAAACTGACTGACGGTCGATTTGATTGCAGGTAAATATCACGTATTTGAGCATATTTTATAGGGATTTGGTTATAAGACTAGTAAAGGCCCAAACAAAAAGTGTTAGTTGATTGCTAGATTGGTAAATGTGTTATTCTGTTTAGTTGCTTTGTGGGATTACTGTAACAGTTGTTTGGATATGGGGCTTCTTTGTTGTTTTTGTTGTTGTTTTGTTGTTTGTTTGTGATTTTATTATTAAATTAAATACTAAAATTTTGCAATCATGTGCGAATTACGCATTAATACAATCAAATGATTTGCTTTGAGAATATTCACATTTATTTCATCCAGTGCTGCGGACGAGGAAATGTACCCCATCAGGGACCTGTTCATGGGTAAAGTATTAAACGATGGTTCAGTGAGCTATGCCTTCCCATCATATCTCAAGAGTTCATGTGTCGTCGACGTAACATTCTTTCCATTTGACAGCCAGCGTTGCAGACTTCAGTTTGGTTCCTGGTCTTATGATGGCCTGGAGCTTGATCTGGTTAATTACAGGGATAAAGGTAAGTGGTATTATGTTTAATGGCACACTATCTTAAGCAAAAATGTCTGGGGTTTGTAAAATAATATGTTTATTTTTAGTTGAATACAGAACTCCAACCTTCCAAATTTATATCGGATATCTCTTGCCAAAAAGATAATCGACACCCAATCACAATGATTTGCATTTATTTAAGCATGGTGACGGTCTTAAAAATGTCCAAACCAATTAAACAGTGCTGTGAACTTCATTTACAGCCACTTAAATCACTCAACTTGGCCTTATATAGTTAATGAAGGTAAATTCGCTGCCAAACATTCTAAGTGAGTATGATACCACAATCACAAACAGCAGACAAACCCTTGACAATTTTAGGAAGAGCCACACAACAATCAGGGGACACCAGAAGGACAAACAAAGCAAAGTAACCAGTTTTATCGTCCCCATCAAGATGATTGAAAACTAGAATGGACATAAAGTGACGCACACCAAAACCTAGAACAATTACAGAATCCCACAATGGGAGTAACAATCCATAACGAATCAACAACAACAAAACCCCCACCTTAAACGGACAGAAGCCAAATCCTTTAGGTGGCTTAACCCACAGATAGTCATAGCTAAATAAAACCTCAAGTTTACCCACGGTTGGCCCAGCTACAATCTGCAATCAGCAATGATGGTTGATGTAGTATGTTTTATAGTTGATTTGATTAAAACTTCCCAACACGTCCCACATATATTCAACTAGGGTCATATTAAGACTTGGCACTAACAAATCCATAGCCATGATGTTGGTATTTTTCATTAAGTCTAGCGTCCTTTTTGTTGGACATTGGCAAACAGTGCATACCCAGATCAGACGCCACAGGACGCGGTATCTGATCAGGTATCCACTGTTTGCTTGTGGAATGTTGTATATAAATTTGAATAATAATGATAAATATCACACACCAACCCTTAAAAAGGAAATGTACTGGTCCAATTGATAAGAGTGAGAAATAGCATTCGGCTCTAATGAGCTAAACGCTTAACTTTCAGGTGATATTAGTCAGTTTGTTGACAGCATGGTTTGGGAAGTACTTGAGATGTCGGTTGAGAGGAATGTCGTCGTCTACAGTTGCTGTCCAGAACCGTATCCAGATGTTTCTTTCTATATAGTGATGAAGGTAAAATGACTGAACATTTTGGCCAACGGACGATATTTTTGCGCTTATCGTATATGCTAAAATCCTTCTTTAAACGTCCATTCTGACGCACCCAACCTGGATAGAAGTCAGATATTTAGTAGGAGTCTTACTCTTCTTTCATACATAGAGTTTGTGCGAACCAAGGCTCAGATGCGACTGTAGTATGCACCTGCTTGACTTAAACTTGCCTGCTCACTTGTATGATAAGATTGGTATGTGGTGTAGCTCTCAGTATCCACTTTAGTTTTGCAGTCATTTTGCTGAAAAAGTGGAGCTGATAGCTTAGTAGTGTTCTTGAAAAGAACAGAGAGTGTTAACATCTATTGAAGAGTTGGTTTTAAAATCATCTAATCGTATTGTATACATCAACCACATTATCTGCAAAAACCAATGACTAACCATGTGTTTCTTTCTCTTTTCAGTATATTAATAATTCGTTAATTATCCTTAAGATTGCAGTACCTTTATGGTGACTATATATTTTCAATTTTCATCTCAAAGGTAGCATTGTAATGTTTCTATACATAATTCTATTTATAGCGTCGTCCAACATTCTACATTGTGACAATGATATTCCCATGTCTGTTGATGTCGTTTATCTCAGCGCTTGTCTTCCTTCTGCCAGCAGAGAGTGGAGAAAAGGTCTCACTTACAATAACTGTCCTGCTGTCGCTAGCTGTGTATATGCTCATTATTGCTGATATGTTGCCAGAAGCCAGTACCAACTTCCCTATTATAGGTAAGTCACATACCTACTGTTACTACAATAACTGTCCTGTTGTCGCAAGCTGTGTATATGCTCATTATTGCTGACATGTTGCCAGGAGCCAGTTCCAACTTCCCCATTATTCGTTAGACACATATCTCTGCCATTTGTTGTTTATATGCTCTATATTTGTGAAGTTGCTAGAAACCAGTACCGAATTCCCTAATATATGTAAGTCACATATCTGCTGCCACTAGCTGTTTATACATGTATACTTAATATTTGTGGTTGCCAGAAGCCAGTACCTATTCCCTATTATAGGATAGTCACATGTCTGCTGCCACTAACTTTTGATATGCTGAATATTCCTGGAGTTACTAGAAGGCAGTACCATTTTCCTACTTAAAGGTTAGTCACATATCTGCTACACTCCAGCTTTTCCATTCGTGATCGATCACATTCCACAGTGGTATAACAATTAGACCTAGATTCAATGGCACATCAATACAAGGATGTGTACTTCATCACTTAATCACTTCAGCAAATGAAGCAGTGGAAGCGTGCTGGGCCCATAACCCAGAGGTCCTAGGATCGTAACCTCGCTCTGCTACCATTGATAATTACACTAACACTATAATTTGGCTTATCACTTTATTATGACTCCATCTTGATATACATTAGAAACACTCCAATAAGCGACGTCATAGCAACCTTCTATTACATCATGACGTCACTAAACGTTGTCTCATAAAGAAGAGTCACTTATCTATGTGAAAGAGTTATCTAACATGTTTAGAACAGTAATACATAGAAATCAACACCGAATACTGAAGACACCAAATGTTCACAACGTACAGCTGGACTTTAGAACCTGAGCCTGGCTTGGGTGACGAATTGTTTGCTGACTCTGTTAAACACTCCTCTGTGTGGCCTTAACCTGTAGATAATCAATATCGACTAAATTTTGTTTGTGTTATGCAAAATCGTATTGCAAGGTCCTTCAGTTTACTCCAGCTTCTTCCATCTGAACTGTTTGTTATCTTTCTGATTCCATTTTTCAATTTCAAAACATTTATACAGTGACGAACACTATGAGATGCTTATTTGCATGCTTGGACTTTGCTTCAAAATGGATGAGCTATTGCGTTTTATAAAGTTAAAAAGATTTGAAATATATAGGAATCAAGAGATGCCATATTCTTATTTGCAAAATAACAACCTTCAAACCTCAAAAATAGTAATTATCAATCAGTCAAATATTCTCAATGCGATATCAATTTGTATCCCATATTCATTTATTCAATATGCTATAAGACAGTTATTATGGTATTTATTGTAATGTCAAGCTACGAAAACATGTTTAATCACCCAAAGTTCTAAAATTTGTATTTCAGGTATATATTTCGCCATTGAGATGGGGATTATAACAATATCATGTGTGCAGTCAGTTCTTGTCCTCAACCTTTTCTATCGTGGCACAACTGGTAGACAAGTTCCACGCTGGGTAAGGACCATTGTTCTCGACTGTGTGGGGAAAATGTTATGTGTGACGTCAGAAAAGAGTCGCCAGTCAGAAAAATACGTTTACAGAAGCCATTCCAAAGACGTAAGTCTTACTTTTCATAAACTGCATTTTAAAATTTAATGATTCGTTTAAATTTTAATGTCCAATATCAATTAGCTGTCAAAATTATGGCGTAATGCATTCAAGATAAACATCAGTAATACAGTTAATCTTTCTAAGATATCATATTTGATGTGGCGGTTGACATTCCTAGCTGTCAGACAGTCTTGATGCACCGATGCCTCCAAAAATGCTTCACAATAACAGAACAAGGAATGCTAAATTGCCAGTTTAGCTGTTCTAATCCCTCTTGTACTTAGAGTCGAAGATGCAATAGTAACTAGAGCGCACAGTTGATGGGGCGCCATCGCAAATCCCAACACTAAAGTTTTTGACTCCCCCAGCTACCCACAGTCCCTCCCCGGGGCATGACATTGGCAACAGAATGAAAATTCTATTCAATATGTTTTCTATCTTTTATTTGTGAGAACACACACAAAATTTGGTATCAAATCTATAAATTGACATGTTAATGATATTTGACCTTTTGACCTTGCCCCAAGGTCACCAGTTTGACCCTAGGATGAAAATGTTACTTGCATGTTGTTCTGCTCATCATCCTAGTCGATTTGATATGCTACATGACCATGTTTGAAAAAAAAATTGTTTGACCCTCTAGGTACCCCAAGTGCCCCAAAGTCCCACCCCTGAGGCATGACCCAGGCAACAGAATAAAAATCCCGTCTGATATATTTTGTATCTTTCATTTGTGAGAACACACACACAATTTGGTATAAAAATCTTTGAAATTGACATGGTAACCGAAATTTAATGATATTTGACCTTTGACCTCACCCCAAGGTCACCAGTTTAACCCTAGGATGAAAATTTTACTTGCATTCTGTTCTGCTGGTCATCCCCGGTCGATTTGATATACCACATGACCATGTTTGATAAAAAAATGCTTTTGGCCCCGTGGGCACCCCCAGCGCCCCAAAGTCCCACCCCTGAGGCATGACCCATGAAACAGAATGAAAATCTCGTCTGATATGTTTTGTATCTTTCATTTGTGAGAACACACACAAAGTTTGGTATAAAAATCTTTGAAATTGACTTTGTAATTGAAATTAAATAATATTTGACCTTTTGACCCCTCCCCAGGGGGCGGGGCAAAAAAAAGTTTGACGTTGCACGCCCCATTCACGTCAGTTACTCACACACCAAATTTGGTTGAATTTCGTCCAATAATCTAGGAGGAGATAGCATAACGGACAGACGGACGGACGGACGGACAGACGGATGGAGGCGATTACAAGATCCCCTTCGCTTTTTTAAAAAAGCGTGGGGATAAATAATTGTTTCCTAATGTCCTTGTATATTGTTTGTATTGGTTGACAATGTACTATATAGAGGATCTAACATAAGAGCTCAAGATTTATTGATACGATTAAAAGAATTGAGGAAAAGAGATATAATGACAGGCTTGCATAAATCCAATTATACACGAGCACGAATGTTGGAATTCTTTTTATCACATGAAATTAAAATTACTCTGGAAATACAGATCCAGCAGCAGTAGAGAGAGCCTACAATGTTAGAAAACAGCATACTCGGTTATATTGAGTCTGTTCATGAGAACTAATTGAAAGTGCAACAATTCTCACGCCCCCTAGCACCGGCTTAAGTGGTATTCTGCTTTCATTAGAACCCAATATTCCTGATGGACCAGAATATGAAAGAATATCAACACTAGATCGATGTACTGGGAGAAAATCCGCACTTTTTGGCTTGAAAACTTCAAGATGTTTTCAACAATATAATGGACGTTATTTCGTAACGTTACTAAATCTGTAAACCCCTAGTGGCTTTTCGATTTCGTTGCATGACGTTATATTACTCCCAGACTCGATGTTTTGTGATAATTAATGATAGTTTATTCAGAAAACATGCTCAGATCATAGTATACCGAATCTATTTAATCTATTTGTAAAAATTGCCTTGTAGAAAATCTCTTTTATTGGCCTAACAGCTTCTTATCTTTATTTTGTTTTTGACTATTCCAGGAGAGATTCAGTTCAAGCAATGGTATCGTCATTGCTACCAGTAATACTGTGTCTGAGTCAGCTACACCAGCTGAGAGGAGAGAAGATACCCTGCAGACAAACACTTTAGATGAATCGAGCAATGAACAGCACTACCTAAAGAGTTTGGACAATCACTTTAAAGAGCGAGATAAAGAAGAAGATATTAATTCTGAGTGGAGAGATGTTTCCAATGTGCTGGATCGTTTATTTCTGATCTTGTATGTTGTTGTTACTCTAGTCGTGTCACTAACGATCATTTTACGACTGATGTACCAGTAAGAGCCAATGTTTAGAATCAAACATAATAATGAGCCGCAACATGTGATTTCCAACAATGTGGCATTTTGACAAGTGTAGTCTCAGACGAGCCTGCGCAGCCTCCTTTTAAACTAAGAAATTCTAAATAATGTTTGGTCAGTAGTTTTATACTCATGGGTTATTCAAACGACTAGCAAAGGCTCTGATCAGACTGCGCACATATGACATTGTTTGAAATCTCATGTTGAGGCTCAATTTTAATCTTAAATCTTATCATTATACCCTCATCTGTTCTGCATTCATAACAAAAGCTGCGTGCGTGTGTACATGCGAGTATATTGCAAACAGAAATGCGCATCATCGAAGGCTTCGCTTTTTGAACATTGTGTATTTTCAGATTGAATGGACATCGTACAAATGTTGTATATCTGTACTTTTCGATGAGATAATAAAAGTTGATCAAATAAATTTCTAAATGTTTAAGTTGCCAAATCTTCCCATTGTGTGTGTGGGGGTTGCCTGCAGTGTCCTTGTTCTGTTATGTAAGTGCGGATTTTCTTTCTAGGTTGGCCGAGGAAAAGATAGCTCGCTGCCCAGCTTGTTGTAAAAAAAATTATGTCTGTGTTTGTCTTTGTTTGCCAATGGTATAGTGTATCTTCCTCGTGTTACCATAGACTGGCCAGTGATATGATTTAGACTGCGGCTTAGCATAACCTGTCAGATTTACATGTTTTGCGTTTAGTACGATATTATACAATTATTGACTTCAATGAGGTAGACATAAGGATTTATCTACCCGAAAAAGTGATAATTCACTGAGGCCGCTAGGCCGAGGTGAATATCACTTTTAAGGGTAGATAAATCCTTATGTCTACCGAGATTGAAGTCAATAACTGTTTTGTTATATGACTTTTCAACTTAGAATGAAAATTTTCTATTTTAACTTAACTTTTGTTGTTGTAGTCAACCTTCAACCTAAGGACTTTCTAAAAAGTTTTATCAACTGTATTAGAATAGTTAAATGTAGTATTTTGCAATTTGAAATGTTGATTAATTCTCTAAATGTGGAATGTAAAATTTAATCAAAAAACTTTTTTTTAAATTTTGTTTATTCAAACAAAGATAAATGAACAAACAAAACAATACAAAACAGTTGTTAAAATTCATGAAAGTCTTTAGTTTACCTGTTGGGATGTGAAACAGCAAATCATGTCAATTTCATGCAGCACATGCTAGTTTTATACTCATCATGCTATTTTTAGCTCTCTAGAGGGTGATATTGCAGAAGTGTCAAAAATATTAACTTCTGGAAACTAGTTTGAGCTGGATTTCATCCTATATCACCTTCTGAGCCAGTTCAGACCAGTTTTCAGGTAGACATAGAGATTTATGAAAACAAATTGGACCAATCAGGAGACAGGATTCTCTCCAGTCATATAACAATCTAAATTATTTATCACATCTAAGCACAAAGTGTTCAAAGTGAATATTGGAGTCAGTTAGTGCCCTGTGTCGGCATGTTTCGTCGTCTGTTTTAATTAAAAACTCGATCATAATCATGCAGCTATAAAATTAAGGCCTTTTTCAATGTTTAATCACAATAGTTTAGGAAACCTACGTGCTAGTTTAACCATTAATGTGATTTAAAAACAGCAGATATGGCTTGTCAATAGAGGATCTTACATGAGTGCTCATGTTTTATTGAATTCATTAAACGAGTTAGGGAAAAATAAATAAAATGCGAGGCTTTCCAAGCGTTTTATCTCTTTTTCGCAACGAGATAAAAAAAATTCAATAATACAAGAGCACTTATGTTAGATTCTATTTATAATATGACATGAAAATTGTTTTAAAATCATATTTTTGGCGTGAAAACGTTAGGGTGATAAAAGTGTCATTTCATAACGTTTCTCGAAAATCTGTACACCACTAGTGGTTTATCGGTTTTAATGCATGACGTTATTTCACTCTCAGACGCGACGTCATATGATAAATAATCATATCGCCATTGCTTGTTTGTGTATAAATATCTCTTACTTTGGGTGCCATTGGTTTGTCTGGCATTTCCATTAGCGCTGATTTAGAATTCATAATGCATTTGCGGAAATTGGCACTCTACCCGGTCTGCTGTGTTACCGAGACTAGCTAGAATATTGATATTTTATCTTAGGTATGATAAGTATTTATATTTACAATATGCACAGGCTGGTCTACACCTGTGTTGTTGGCATGCACCAAAAGCAGGTTTTCTCGCAAAAAGTCCCCATTTAGATTTTAATTCATTTAGCATATTTCATGTGACTCAAATGATCAAAGAGACAGTTTGATAACATTAATATGAGTATATATTAAGCCTCGTTGCGATAAAAAACCGACTATTTTGCATATGAACAATAAATGAGCCGTGACATGAGATTTCCAACAATGTGCTATTGCGACCAGCAAAGTAAGTAAGGGTGTAAAGATGAGGAGTCGATACAATCAAGTACCACACCTGACCCAGGATACCAATGGGAAAGTTACAAACTCACAGTTAGACACCACAAACGAGAGCCAAGAGGTCAGCCCTTTCCCAGCAGGTGACCACAAAGCACATATAAACAGACGCGCACAAAGACATAGCAAACATAAGACAGAACAAAAAAACATAGAATATCCACAAAAGAAGTACCGCCTTGGAACAGTCAGTAAAATATTTTACTTGAGGGCTTAAAACGGTTTAACGGCGCGCCAACCTCACCCTTAATTCAGATGTGGACCAAGACACACAGATATTTGGTTTTCATGAAAGACCCCTAACTTATCACTGAATCTTCCTTAAAACATATAAATTAAGATATAACAAGGAGATAAAGCAAAGATAAGGACTCAACAGTAAATAAAACTGAATACCGGAGCAAAAGAAATCTAACAGGTAAACCCCGGAGGGCCCGACAAACAGCCAAAGAATGGAAGGAGATTATACACACAATCCTGAGGATACGCGCAATCTGATCAGAGCCTTTGCTGGTCGCTTGAATATTCTATGAATTTCAAGCTACTGACTGAACATCATTTGGGGTTTATAAGCCTAAAAATGGGCTGCACAGGCTTGTCAGAGTCGACACTTGTCAAAATGTCACACTGTTGGAAATCACATGTCGCGGCGCAAATGCTGAGACCAGCCTTAGTCTATCAGCGCCTTTGTCCTTCAGAGAAGGACAGTTATCATTGTGCTTAATACCGAATTTCGATATTCTAGCTAGTATCTGTAAGTGAGCATGTTAACCAGGATCATACTCACTTACTATTTTAGATTATTGATGGCACCGAACACTAATCACTTTAGACAAAAAAGTCTTCAAAATATTGCAAGGTCTTTAAGCCCTCCGCCGTTCCAAGGCGGTACTTCTTATTTGTGGGTCATTTGTGTTATTTTTGTCTTGTGTTTGTCATGCTTTCGCGTTTGTTCATTGCTGCCTTGTGGTCACCCTCTTGGTTCTTGTTTGTGATGTTTATTGTGTTGTGTTACTTGTGTGGTACTCAATTGTATCGATTCCTGATCATTGCTGTCTTTCTTACCTGTATTCTCCTTTCTGCTGGTGTAAATCATATATCTATTATCACCCCTCAAATCTCATAAGCTGCGAGTGTTTTAATATTCTGAGCCAAAGTTATAACGCAACTCGTTAAAGGCCAGAATTGTATACGACCAATTGCTGTTGGACAGTTTATGCTACAAAGATTACATGTCACATATCGAATATTGGAACATTACCATGCATTTCTCTTGTACAACCACCCATTCTCAATGGAATGCTTTGTTAGACATAGTGTTAAATTCAAGGATGAACTTTTTTTAGGCGAACCAATGGTCTACTAGGCATGAATTCTGACAAAGGTATCATCAAAACCAAACAAAGTTGCGTTATAACTTTGGCGCAGTATAGATCGGTCCTAGATATTCATGTTCGCGTATTAATTCAGTATCATTTTACCTGACTAACGTTAATGTACGGCCGATTATTATTTTTAATTCTGAAGACTGATTAGATAAGGTAAACAACTTATTGCATTTTCCAGGAATAAAAGTAAATAAAGTGTGTCAATATCTGATACCTTGGGGAGTTTTTCATTACAAATTACAGCGATCTGAGACTTTTGTTTAATGGATGTTTATTTCAGAAGACTGACCTGACTTGTGAATCTCGGGTATTTTACTAGTAAATACTAAATATATTCCATCGTGTACAGATATGCATAATGCACAGAATGCGACCAAGCTGGTTGAATTAAATAAATCGGAGACGATTCATTTGCTGTGAAAGGGAAGTGTCACCATCCCTTGAGATGCATCATTTCAAAAGATATTATAAATTCTACTACATAACGAATTTATGAGATAGCACCCGAGTTTTAAGTACACATCGCGTCTGCGCAAAAGCCTCAAATAATCGCTCATAATAACGCATCCAGCAGGACTAGAAGTGTAAAGTTTGGTCTTTGTTTTCAACTAAACGCCCTAGCTGACAGACTGGATGCTTTAATGATTTAGATAAAATATATTTTAATAATACAACTGAGAGCTTTTTCGTTTAAGCCTTCAGCAAATGTTAAGATTTCAGAATTTACAAACGGTTTATAAATTCAAACAGAATACTAACTGGGATGTCTTTATAAATGTAGAGCATTATTATTATTTACACATGTACCACCATTACCAACTTCAGCCTGAAATATGTCGTAATATGCAAGGTCATCACTGATGTTAGTGGTATTACTTGACTTTTCGCACACTGTAAAGGCGGCGCCTCATGAGTGCGTAATTAGGATTAGTCAGCCTTCGGCATAGGTAAAAGCTGAAAAAGGTGGCGTGGTTTATTCAAAAGTAACTGTATCATCTTGTGCCATCACCTCAGTCATTATTTAGTCCTTAAAACGCCAGTAAAATAACTGCATCTGAAAATGTCTTTTTAACATAAGCAGGGAGGCAAACATTGTGGACCAAGATCAGACTGCTCCTATAGGAGCAGTCTGATCTGGGTTCACACTGTTTATCAATGAGGCTTCAAATAGTTTAGTGGACGACAAAAGCATACATTTTGTGATTATATGCTTTAAGGGTTACTAAATGTGAGGTCAGTGTGTATACGGTTAGGATTTTCATGAAATGCACGCACGTTTGCGCGGCTCAAAAAGCTTATTAACTCTTTACCAAATTAATGAAAAAGACCTGTTTTCTCTTCCATAGCAGATGAAATAGCCGAACCACACCCAGATATGAATATTAAAGTTGCCGCCTTTACAGTAAGCGAAAAGTCAAGTAATATAAAATAAAGTTATACCATGGTGTGTCTACCTGTATTAGAGATAATCCACTTGCTGAATCTCGTGGATTATCTACACGTACAGGCGGACAAACCTTGGTATAACTATTACGTAATGGCTATGCATATACATATTATGTAATGTTAAGGGAAACATTTGAATTTTAATAAAAGTTTTTGCTACACTAATACGGGTACCTGTGACACCACAAATTAAAACAATCATATTAATGAATATGATTTGATAATTCATATGGAATATACAGACCTTATCTTTCTTCTAGACAAAAAGCAAGAGGAGACAATTTACTGATAAAACATCACCATTGCGTGTGAGTATGTGTGTTGAACGAGTAATTTGGCTCTTAACAACAGTGTTCGTTACTCTGTTTTTGGCGAACTTCACTAGTACAAGTACGATTCCAAGGACTATTAACGAAAATGACACTATTATTGATGTTGAATATACCGTTGTTAACAGCTTATATAAGGACCTCATGGATGGCTACGACAAAAGAGTCCGACCTGTGCGGAATCAGTCGCAGTCTTTGGAAGTAAACTTTTTATTTTGTCTCTACAATATAGTAGCTCTTAACACTGCTAGCCAGAAACTTTCAATTCTAGCAACTTTCTTCGTTGGTTGGAAGGATGAGATACTATCCTGGAATCCTGAAAATTATGACGGAGCAAAATTGGTAAAGTTTGCAACAAGTGAGGTCTGGACACCTGCTGTGGTCATCTCAAAGTCTATCGACGGGCATGGTATAATAGGTAAACCTACTGACCTTGTATCATATACTAATGACGGGTACGCTCTCTGGAGCCCAGATGGTTTATTTGACGTTATATGTGAGGTTAATACAAGGTACTACCCTTTTGACTTGCAAATCTGTAACATTACAATTTATGTGTCTGATTCGCTTTCTTCAGAAGTAGAACTTGAATCATTACAAAATGGGGCAATAACTGACCGTATATACTCCCCCAACTCAGCATGGAAACTAGTGGGTACGTACACGGATGAAAAATACTATGTAGGCGTCAAGCTCGTGACAATAGTACTAGAACTTAGGAGACGAAAAGCTTATTTACTGTTTACAGTCATCTCTCCCCTCATACTCCTCTCTATATTGAATGTTGGAGTGTTCCTAGTACCGGTAGACTCAGGTGAGAAAGGCTCTATTGCTGTAACAATATTCCTATCATACGTAGTGTTTATTTCAACTATTAATGATGAACTGCCACACAATTCGATAAACCATTCCTACCTTTTAAACTATATATTATTGTTGCTAATACTGAGTGTATGTACAGTGTTGTACTCATTTGCTGAAGCCTGGGTATACATTTATTATGCCGAAGATGAAGTCAACAATAAATTAATTCGGGCGTTGTTTAAAACAAGTGATGTAATAAGGCAAAGAAACAATACACAACCAATAGATCTAAATACTTCTCAACCTGCCTACAAAGAGTCAAGTACTGTACATCAAGACACAGAAACGCTTCGAACTGTGAAAAGGAAATTAAATAATAGCGCACCTATAGACCTGACGAACTCTCAAGCAACAGATGACAAGCAAAACATAGAGAAGTTACCAATTGTGAATAGGAAATTAAATGAAAATCCGCCAGAAGATCCAAAGACTCAGCCACCTGTAGAGATAAACTTATTGAATGGACAACAACATACCGAACAAATGACTTGGAGAAGAATTCTCCGAAGAATTGATATAACAATGTTCTGTATAACGTTTGCTTGGAACCTATTTATAACAGTTGGACACATGATTTTCTTGGCGTTTGGTCGTCACTGACATAGAATATGCCCTGTTAAACCCAGATAAATCCTCTTTTAGAATACAGCGTAGATTCAGATCAGAGCAATAGGCTATCAGAGCAATAGATCATTTAATTAAGATACGCACTGTTTTCATGACTCTTGGGATTATGTTTAATATATTGAGTTGTTAGATAAAACTGGTCGGAAAACTGAAGTAGATAATACATTTTTTCAGCAATACAAATGTTAAAGATTTCTGGCAGAAAAATAGCGTCTCTTATTTGAACGTAGTTCAGAGTTACTTCTTGACCAATTCTTATATCCTAGACCTTTCAGTTTAAGAATCTGACTGATGAAACCATGTAATCATTGAGCATTTTGAAATCTAATCAATATGGTGGCCAAGATGCTAGCATTTTATATGTTCTTACTTGTTTTGCAATGCCTATATCTTTAAAACATTTTGCCCTATATTTTGCTGATGCAAAATGTGAGAGATCAATTTGAAGTGATTTGACAAAATAAATGCCTAGAATGATGTTGAAAATGAGTATGACAGCCTAGTATGGCAGCTAGTATTGTTGATTAGCGGAATTATTACAAAGCTTACAATGTAAAAGAAGCCTCGTTTCGTTATTTCGATTCTACAAGTTGGATAGATATATCGTGATAAATTTTAAGCTTTATTTGAGATTAAAATTTCTCAATCTTAGACGGCCTCTAAGATGGCTGTCATTGTAAAGCGTTATTGAGCATTGTGCTTGTCTTTGGCTAGGCCCACCGTGCCTCGGCTAGTTTTTCTCTTTAGATCTGTCTGTTTGTGGGTGTCGAGCCATTTCATTTGTTTCATCACAGTGTGTTTGAATTGATTACCTCTATGTGCTGATAAATTGAATACATAAGGACACTCCCTTACGAGCTATACAATGTATGTATTTTAAGTGGTAACCACAGCTTATAGCTTTGGAAGCAATAGTTTATAACCATGCATGCAGTCTGTTTCATAATATTCATTTTAAAGCCTTCTCTATTATAGCATTTGATTATCTTTTCTAAGTTGATTAGGAAAGGAAAAAAGCATTGCCAATATGCAAGTCAATTATGTTTTATATAATTTAATTACCATAAAATAATTTCTTAAGACTTTCTTTAAGTGTCCAGTGGGATAAGCTATCTAGTGCTTTCATATGTATTGCTCGCGAGTAGCAAGGTTCTGTTGAAACTTTACACATGCGCCCTTTTGCACGCGCCTTGGTCTGTCACATGTGCAATAAGAACCATTTTCACACAAGGTGAATAATAGTCTGTGTCGGTCCCTAGATGACATAATCATCGTAGCGAGAAACACTGTCTACGGATTTCCCGTCAGTCTGCTCAGCTGCAGAGACTAACTCCAATAATGAAACTTTGTACGTAGAGAGTTTAGCTTTTATACTTTCCAACGAGCGAATAACAAACGAGCTGACCATACTGCGCAGGATGGCCTGGCCTTTGTTGTTCGCCGCATGCAACAAAGTCAGGTTTTCTCGCGTCAACGCCCACAAAATACTCTGTTTAAATATTAATGTGATTTCTAGCAAAGCTTTTAGTTTTACAAAAAGGATTTAAACATGATTTACCTGCATATCGACTAACCAAATAAAGACAGCGATACTGTAAAGCATTTCTGGCATCAACAAATAGTTGGAATGGGTTTCTGTTGATATTCCATCATTTAAAGAGAGAGAACAGGATAAGATTGATTCTATAAATGTGATAAGGAATACAGTCAAAGAGTGTACCTGTCTTAAGAGGTCTTAAAGACAAGTGAAAGCTTAGCGCAGGTCAAATGTATTGCAGAATCCTCCTCGATTCTGCAATGCATTTGACATGCATAAAGTGATTATCGGGTCTTGAAACATATTTTGGGTTCTTTTGTTGGGTGACCACTTAAGGCCTATTTATGTAATTGATTTAGACAGCGCATAGCTTGTGTGTCTGTACCTGAATAATTCTTTCATACGAATGCGCGTGTTGCGAATTCATTATAGCTTTATTTTACCCATCTTGGCATTTTGGCTGGGTCATGTGGGTTCGGTCCGTATCGTATAGTCGATCAGCGAAGACTCTTGTGAACCTACGCATCGGTGCATTTCTTGTTTGGTATAAGAGAAGTTTTAGAAGCAATTGTTGGACTGTTGTTGTACGAACTTACTTTGATTAACATTCGGCGAGCTCGGCGTACGTCGGGCGCATATCGGGTGAGCCGGTCAAGTGTGAAGTTCCAATGAAACGAACTCGCCATTTCGCCGTCACATGATCCAAAACAATCGAGTGCTTCGCCGATGTTTCCACCCGCAGATTTGCCAGCTAATTCGCTACTCGCATACACAAAATATGCAAGTGAATAAATGCTAAGACCAGCCATTAAACTTCTAGTTCCACTGGATAACTGCAAATGCGCATTTAAAAGGCGACTTTACACATGTACGACATGAGCGTATCCAGAAAGTTTGATCAGAGGGGGGTCCATCCTTTTTAGGTTTTTTTAGTTGATTAGGGGAGAGATGATCCAAATACCACAAAAAGCGGGCCATCATGGGGCCTCCAGCGAAATGCCATTTAAATGGCGTTTCGCTGGCGGGCCGAGGGTGGCCCAACACTGAACGCTAGCTTGTAAGCTTTGTGGTTCTACAGGGGATCCGGACCAATATTGCTAAGTAACCCTATATTTTTGTGATTTTTCAGAGGGGGGTCCGGACCCCCTGTCCCTCCTCTGGATCCGCGCATGCACGATAAATACCATTATCACATGGACTGGTCAAATTTAGGCTAGTACACGAGATGTTGGTTCTTATGGCATATTCACAAAAACACAGGTTTAGATAAGCAAAAATTTTCAGCGTAAAATTGTAAATAATTTCTTACCCATCAATTTTAACATATGTTTTGGGTGCTCAAAAGAACTGTCTCATTGAGACGGTTCTTTTGAGTACCGACAACATATGTTTTGGTTAAGAAATAACAAAATTAAATTTTCGTCACATACTCTTAACTAAAGTCCTGCAAAAAGCCTGTAATCCAGATATATCCAGCGAAGCTGTAAGTCTGAAGTTTGCTATGAGCAGATCCTAGCTAGGTTGCTCGACAATGCGATACGTTCCCAAATCCTATGAACTAGCTCATATATTGTTGTCTGGTGTTCTTTTACCACAAAAGTGTGTACATGTAGCTACATGTAATGGCTTATTGTAGATCTCGACTGAACAATTATAAAACAGTTAGACGTTATTACAGGTAACAGCAAACTTGCTCAGTGTGTTTGGAACAATTAGTTTGGATTTTTCTAAGATTTTTCATGTATATCATACTTATCCTAGCAACTTTGGTCAGTTCATCAGCAGCTCTGCCATTTTATATTGGATACAATTCCTCCAGTTATGTGGACTATACAAATGTTAGCAATTTATATGACGGTATCTTACTAGGATATGATAGAAGGGTAAGACCTGTTAGAAACCAGTCCAAACCAGTAACTGTTCTCTTGACCTTTTCAATATCAAATATAATACATCTCGACACAGCAAGCCAGAGGCTTTCATTTCTAGGAACGTTTTTCTTTCTGTGGAATGACGAATTACTTGTATGGAACCCGGATGACTACGGTGGATCACAAAAGGCGATGTTACCTTCAAATACAGTGTGGAAACCTACTGTCGTTATCTCTAATATATTTAATGGGCTTGGTGTGGTTGGACATCCTACAGATATTGTAGGATACACTGATAGAGGCAATGCCACGTGGGTACCAGAGGGATTATTTGACGTGCTTTGTTCGGTCAATACGAGGTTCTATCCCTTTGACGTGCAAGTCTGTAGAATCACATTTTATGTGTCCGACACCTATTTCACAGAGGTTCAACTTGAATCCTTATACAGCAAAGCGATGACGGATGTGTATTATCCTAACATGGAATGGGATCTAATGGATTCACACACAGAGGAAGAAGTATTCATGGGAGTTAAGTTTATACATTTTGTTCTGCAGCTCAGACGACGGAAAGCTTATCTATTGTACACAATAATATCGCCACTCATTCTTCTGTCAGTGTTAAATGTTGGAGTATTCCTAGTTCCAGTGGATACCAGTGAGAAAGGATCTATTTCAGTGACGATATTTCTCTCATATGGCATTTTTATTTCTATTATTAACAATGAGCTGCCGCATAATTCCATAAATGTGTCGTATCTTCTGAACTATATTCTATTTTTACTAATACTGAGTGTCACCGCAGTTCTGTATTCTTTCATACAAGCGTGGGTGTTTACGTATCACGCAGGTGAAGAGGTCAAGGTCGGACTACTGAGGGCTTTATTTAAAACATCTAAGTATAATAATAACGTAGCCGTAGCCCCGAACAAGGATACAGCCCAAGAGACAGATCTGAAAAATGGTCAGCATAGCGAGTTGACATGGGCGATGATTTTACGTCAATTAGACGTTATACTGTTTGCAGTTTTCTTTTCGTGTAATGCAGTCGCCACGCTTTTTTGTTTATTTTATTTGGCATTCGGTGCCCTCATGTAAAATATTTTACTGACCGTTCCAAGACGGTACTTCTTTTGTGGATATTATATGTTGTTTTTTTCTGTCTTGTATTTGTTATGCCTTTGTACGCGTCTGTTTATTTGTGCCTTGTAGTCACTTGCTGGGAAAGGGCTGACCTCTTGACTCTCCTTTGTGGTGTCTAATTGTGAGTTTGTCACTTTCCTATAGGTATCCTGGGTCATGTGTGGTACTTAATTGTATCGATTCCTGATCTTTGCACCCTTACATACTCTTAACCATTTTCATTCTCGATACCGGTATACTGGTACTTTGGCAAACAGTGAAGACATTTTTTGTTCAGGATACCGGTATAATGGTACTTTGATAAACAGTCATGATACTGTTGAAATGCTACTTTAGGCAGCATTCCATCATGGTCTGCACTCTTTGCTAAGATACAAACAATACACACAATCTTCTGTGTCAGAAATACGTGATTTTATAGAAATTTGACCAGCCATCCCTTTTAATATAGATTGGACAAATCCATACCTATTCCATCAATATGTACGGGGATAATCCTTCAGAATGGAATGGGTTATGGAGTTGTCTTGTTAAGGCGTGAAATCCCTAAAAGTCATTTGTGAAAAAGTCAATATGTCAAACTGTGATTTTTGCAATAATTTTTGTGACTATGAATATTATTAAAAAATATATTTAATGATGTTCAAACCGAGGTCAAAGGGGAGATAAATACAGCTTAGCTTAACTACTCAAAACATGCATTTTGATACAATAAACATTGAAGGGCTAAACAGTAAGTTATTTTATTAATTCCACAGCTGTTCATGTGCTCCCGTCATATAGTAAACACACATATCATAAACCCTCCCGGCCCAGTACTGGTTACTACCCATGAAAAAGCCACAAAAAGATTTTTTTAGAATGTAAAACAGATTTATCTAACACTATCCTATTCGATCAGTCTGACCAGGATGCTTGCAGACTTTTTACTCAGCTGTAAATAGACAAATGGGAACGCTTAATTTTTTCATATAAAAATATGTCCCCTACCTTGACCCAGTAAATCCTTTAAAAGGTAAACGCATATAATAAATTTACACAATATATGTTTATAAGCAGTTGGGTCAAGGTGAGGAGCATACTTTCATACGAAAAACATTGATGACTCCCCATTCAGAAGTATTACCTGCACTTTTAGATAGTGCACATGCATACTAGACTGACAGATTTGATCATATAGTGTTAAAAAATCAATTTTACATTATTTGATGGTAAAACACAGTTGCGGAATTAATAAAAAATCTTTTTTTTTAGCCCTTCAACTCTTTCCCTTGGTTTGTACATCATTAAATATGTTTTTGAATAATTATGTATGTCCACTGGTAGTCACGGAAAGTATTGCA
Organism: Loripinus fragilis; assembly: GCA_964019695.1. NCBI lineage: Eukaryota > Metazoa > Mollusca > Bivalvia > Lucinida > Lucinidae > Loripinus > Loripinus fragilis. The sequence goes on from OZ026522.1 coordinate 97,726,681, forward strand.
AAAATCACAGATTGAAAATTTGACTTTTTAACAAATGACTTTAAGGGTGATTTCACGCCTTATAACAGGATAACTGCTTTAAATATTTGTTACTGTTAATGAATAAGCTGTGATAATGAATAAGCTGTTAATATAAAAACTTTACGGTAAATATTGCTTCTTCAACAAAAGTACAAAGTACTTAATGATCCTATAGACACATGCTAGATGCGTCCCCAAGTGGTTATTTTTAATTGTGCAGCAAACAAATAATTGTCCTTTGCCAATATGCTTTAGAATCATCGATAACTTTATTTTTCTTTCTACGAATGCTTGTAGTAGTTCTCTTTTGTCGGAGAAAATGTACATTATATGAAATCTGAGTGTTCGTATTTGTCTAAATTTAAAGAATTTTTAATATCTCAACTTTTTCAACTTTTCTTCTATGGCAGCCTTACAACTAGAGTTCTAATTCTTACTTTCGATCAATATTGTAAAGCAATACACTGTAAAATATAAGTGTTAGTTAACACAAAAAGACATGTCAGCTAAACTGTGTTCTCTCCGTGAACAAAATACTTTATCTGCTACATAATAATGATTCAACCCAGGAAGACAGCAAATTGTCCTGACATGGTTGATTTTTTTCGACTGGGACGCAAAGGATGCAAACCAACAAAAGAATAATATGATTTCTCGTTATTATATAATATTATGATATCAAAAAGATTTAACGGGAGCACATTGGCTCAGTGGTAGGGTGCTTGACTAGAGACTAAGAGGCCGTTGGTTCGAGCCTCACTGGCGTCACTGGGCTGTATCCTTGAGCAAAACACATTTATCCTTGCTTAGGAGTGTATAAGTTGAAGAAGATTGTTGGCTCTAATAATTTTTCAGCGCAGTTCATTAAAATAATTTCCCATTATAAAAAGATTGGCTATAACATTAATGTATTGCAACAGACTGCATGCTTGGTAGTCAACCCAATCACAGTTGGCAACTTTGCTTTCCTCTTTAATTGCGCGCTGGTGGGTCGGACTTCAGACTCTATGATGGTTCCGACTTAAAGACTTATCTATTGATGAGATGGTTGGGGCCTGATGCTTTGGCTGTTCCTCGGGCCCACCGGGGTTTACCTGTTGGATTTCTTTTGCTCCGGTATTCAGTTTAATTTACTGTTGAGTCCTTATCCTTGCTTTGTCTCCTTGTTATATCTTGATTTATATGTTTTAGGAGATGATGCATTGATAAGTTAGGGGTCTTTCATGCAAACCAAATATCTATGTGTCTTGATCCACATCTGTATTAAGGGTGAGGTTGGCGCCGTTAAACCGGTTTAAGCCCTCCAGTAAAATATTTTACTGACCGTTCCAAGGCGGTACTTCTTTTGTGGATCTTTTGTGTTTTTGTTCTGTCTTGTGTTTGCTATGTTTTGTGCGCGACTGTTTATATGTGCTTCGTGGTCACCTGCTGGGAAAGGGCTGACCTCTTGGCTCTCGTTTGTGGTGTCTTCTGTGAGTTTGTCACTTTCCCATTGGTATCCTGGGTCAGGTGTGGTACTTGATTGTATCGATTCCTGATCTTTGCAACCTTACTTACTATTAGTACTGGTTCAACCCAGGAAGACCCGTCCCGACATAACTGAAAAATTGTTGACAGGGACGTAAAGAATCAAATCAAACAAAATAAAGATTTAACATTCATATTACATTCATTTACCTCTTGAAACAAATGCATATACTCTCTCTTCTTTGTAAGTATAACATTATTATATAGATTATTGATGATAACAACATTATGGTCTTATCATACTTGCATTATAAGGCAATCCAAATGCTATCAATTAAGCGTAGTTTTGGTTACGAATATGTGGTACCAGCGCATCTAAATAATACATGATACAGGTTTATCTAAGATCAGTGGGTTGTAATGTATATCCTGTTATATATGTATGTTTGCTTTCAGCTATTACAGATAGAATATACAAACCTTTTAGTGAATACCACAAATGAATGTTTTAATCAGATTTCAATAGCGAATATATGTGAGGATTTTGTCAAAGGACACTTCAATTGACGATTTGTTAATTAAAAGAACCAGCTTAAAGCACTCCTAAGTATTTATAGCCAAAACAAACACTACAAGAACAAATTCTTGGAAATCAACAGATGACCCATTTACGTGCCAGCAAGTGATATGGCATCTTATCCATATGGAGCTGATAATTTGACAGCGACAAAGCATGATATTTGTAATTGCACTTTTTTATAATAACCCCAAGTAAAAGCTTATTTATTCACATCGGTTCAATGGTAATAAAAAGCTGACCATTTAGGCATCATTTTTTTTTCAGTTCATTTACCAATTCAACTAAGATTCATTCTAGATAAATATCAGTATTCAGGGTGGTATATTTCCAGTTATAAAAAAGTAACGTATATTACAAAATAAAGATATACTAATACCATTCCCTTTTTGGATTCAGACATTATTATGAGCTAAATGTTCTTTCTGAAATTATGTTATTTCAACCTAATATTTTATGTCATTGAATAAAAAGATTTGTATTCTGCTAAAATTACTGCTTGTGTACTTTTATTTACGTTACTTGTCAAAGCCTTTAAATATAAAGTACATTCTATGCACTTTTAATAGCTCAACAAAAAATTATTCATTCTCTAAGTAGTCAAATTCTCTTTTTGATACAATGTTAAAAACAGGTCCAATATTTCCTTATTATACTCTATATAGTTACATAAATAGCATTTATTCAATTTAAATATATTTTTGGTCACTCTAACACTTCAAGTAAAATAGTTTTTTTAAAAAACAATATAATAATATTCTATGTGCAGCTGTATATAGCGTTAGTATCTACTTTTGTCCAAATACCAGCTTAATAGAAATAAATGAAGTGAAAAAAGACACACATAGTAAGTAAGGGTGCAAAGATCAGGAATCGATACAATCAAGTACCACACCTGACCCAGGATACCAATGGGAAAGTGACAAACTCACAGTTGGACAAACGAAAGCAAAGAGGTCGGCCCTTTCCCAGCAGGTAACCACAAGGAGCATATAAACAGACGATCACAAAGGCAAGGAATTATATAGCACCCCTTTTGCGTTATCCTAAACAATCGGTAGCTGTCCATCTGCAATGTCATACAATTCATGCTATATGCCAAACCATTTCTGTTTCTGATCTTATTAGCATATTTGAACTATTTCAGAATGTAATAGCCTCATTTTCTAGTTAGAAAAAAGAATGACAAAATCTACTCTGTAAATATAACTAACATCCCAGAGTGTTGTTTATGTTATCAAGTAAAATATTTCATCTAGAAATATTGTTATCCACCATATTATAAAATCTCGTTGCAATTTAATTAATTTTGGGGTAATATACAAAAATATATTTGTCACAACTGCACATTCATTAACATTTCTGGTTGAAATAAATATTCTTCATATTTAATTCTTCGTGTATGCATTTTACCCTACTGAAAGGTAGAAATCACCCAAGCACAAAATTATTTATAAAATTAGATTGTATGCTAAGTTATTAAGTACTCATGGGCCATATTTGGCTTATTGTGCTCTATTTCTGAATAAACTTGTAAAACTTGTATAAAACAAATACTTTGAAAAATATATCAAAAATATTTTTATGTTTCCTCCATCTTCAAATCTAAACAACTGAATGGGAAACCTTGTAAACTATGGACTTAAATATAAGTACGGAGCACTTGACTTTACATCAATGTCAAGGTATTGGGTACAAAAGCTCTTCTGTAACAGCATATAAAAACCTATATTTATGGTGATTTAGTTTATGAATTCCTAAGAATTGTTGGAAAACCTAATTTAAGTGATCAATCCAAAAATATTATCAACCGTTATATAATGGATGGATATAACTTGGATGTCATGCGGCAGTCTGCAAGCCTAGTATTAAACCCAATCATGGTTTCTAGCTATGGTTTCCTCTTAAATTGTACGACGGTGGGTCAGGCCTAAGACCCAATGACGCCTCTAACGTAAAATGGGTTGGTGCTTATCTGTAGCTGGGCCCATCTTTGCTCAAAATTGAGGTTTTTCTTAGCTCTGACTATCTGTGTTTCCTTTTCTTTGTTTCATTAAAGCGTGTTAATTTAATAAGAGAGTTACTCCATGATAATACATTGCAATAGTTAGAAGGCCTACTTGCGAGCTGAACATTTTTGTACTTCAACAGCAGCAGAAATCTATGGCGGAGATTTGGTACCAGTTAAATGCATTCAAGCCCCCATTGGCTTAGGCTGCTGTCCGTTCTAATGCGGTGGTTCTGTTATTGTGGATTCGTTGTTGATTGTTAATCCTATTGTGGGAGTCTGTAAATGTTGTATGTTTTGTGTACTTAACGTCCATTCTAGTTTTACAATTATCTTGATGGGGAAGAGAGAGCTGTTTGCTTTGCTAAGTTTGTCTTCTTAGTGTCTCAGTTTATGAGTATGGTATTTCCTGATCATACTCACTCACTATTTGTGGTAACATACTCTATTAACTGGTTTGATAATTCATTTAACATATTTATGTGAACAGACATATATAGAGGTAATAATAAAAAAATAAACCACATACCATTTGATAAACATATGTTTATGTTCCTTTGAGCTATCTTGAGAGAATATCTTTGGTATTGTTATAGTGTTTACTTTTCAGCTATTTATTCAATATTCAAGTATATGATATAATATTAAGAGTTCTATTTCCCACTATACTATCACCTGCTTTTGCGAAAAAAGGTGGCTACCAATTGCATTAATCAAACTTCTAAAGCATTTTATTCCCCTTTTATAAACGCATCTTTGAAATTGGTTGATTTTACAGGTACTTTTTGTAGAAATCAGTACTTGATTTATTTAAAATGCCCACTTAAAATAAAACTAAGAAAACATAATAAAGTTTCATCATGATTTATGCAACATCGTTTAGTAAATTGTTGAATTGAATAAGATATCTTAAAGGTTTTAAAATCATGATAGGTTATCGTCTTCTCATATATTACTATCTTAGAATTGAATAAATAACTCTATATTCATGCCAAGATTCCAAATAATGTCCTTACCTTAGCACAAACTTATGACAAGCTGATCAATTATGGCTGATATCGTCTAATATGTTACTCTGCTTACATGATATATTTATAATTCATAGCTATAACTTAATGTTATAATTATGTTTCTTGATCATACTCACCTACTTTTCTATGCTTTTTAGAAAAAGATGAGTGCTGGTTTCTGCATTTGCAGTGAACAATTTCAGTTTCATGAGAATTACAGAGAACTTGTTTTTTTACATATTTGAATATTGAGTAACTACTTGCATTATAACGATATTCGAGACTTTTCTTAAAATAGAGCTCAAACATGTAGCTGAACATTTATGTGTGGGCTGATATATGACAAAATACACATGCCTCAGTATATATGCTCGTATATAACCTCATACGTAAATTATATTACTGTCTTTAATACAGTTGAAAAGACCAGTGCTCCATGCTTATCAAAGTATACTGTTCACTCTGTTACATGTAGCCATTCCGTTTTTGATATTGTAATATGGACAATTTCAAAGTAAAGGAAAAATTTGGTTCTTCTGACGGAACGACTCTGATCAGTTTGAGAATATGAATATTACTTATTCCAAACTGAAATGTGATTTATGAATTAGAATTAACACGAATATGTGATTTGATGTGAATTTCTGAATATAATACACACAAATAATCGAGTTCCATTGAGCGTAAAAAGCATAAAATATCAAATTGTCTAAATTTGTTTCTTCTGTTTGGTAACAAAGCTAACAAAGTGGGATATACCAATTTCCTAAAAGTAGTATACTTTGATTTTCCTTTTTGTGAACAGAAAATGAAATTTATTCTGAACCAGTTCTGAGATGCATTCTGAATTAATCTCAAAATTCTTGTAAGGCCATTACTTGAAAGAGCTGTGCACGCATCATGGATTGCAGGTTATTGCAGATTATCAACATAAACAGTTAAACCCTCCTTTTAGATAGCAAAAAAATGCACACTTTGTAATTTAAAGTTATTTTTTAAGTATCTGTAGTTTTCTTTTCATAAGCTCTCAGTTTGGATAGATGCAGGTTGTTAGCCCATTATTTAATTTTAAATATAACGCAAATGGTTTTTCATAGTGCTATCAAAGATTATATTACATTGGCTATACTTCATATGGTAAGTTATTCAATACTTTTGGATATTTATATCTTAGTAAGTTATAGAACATATGTAATCAATTATACTGACTGTCAAAAGAAACGCTACATACTTCCCGATTTTGTAGCACTTATGAAAAGCTATTAACACGGTATATTTGTTAGTAACATTTGAAGTCTAGAGTCTAGGTCATGTTTAGCGTCGTTATTTTTTGCAGTTTATACATGATGTTTGACGTTATGACATAATTTGCTAAAAAGAGGTTATACAGCCACCACACCGAACAGGTGATCTGTATGATGGTAAAAAACATAGAAGGCTTAGTGAGTGGCGCAAAGTTTAAGAGAAATACCGTATCATTACATGGAAACCTGTCAACTCATGTCTACGCCAAATTCAAAACTGACTGAAACTGACGTTTTTGGATTTTTCATGAATACCTCAAAAAGGCGAGGAATACATGGATAAAACTGTACATGATAATTGTTTGCACATGTGTAAGCAATATCTCTCTTTTAATGTAAAATGGTGACATTCGTTTTGATGTTACTGAAGACGTTAACGTCAAACTTCACATACCATTTGCATGTCAGAATCAATTTGTAGGCGATGCAATTTTGTGTCAAAACGCATGATTTACTATCATCTGTATTTGTCATTATTATTGTTCTCTTCCAGAGAAACATATCATGTACATGTCTTTTTGATTTCTTAACAAAAACTAAGGAAAAACGACGTCAGTTTCATTTTTTATTATTTCCACCATTAAATTTTCTCAGACTAATGGTTTCGAGGTACAACATAAACATGCAATTAAAAGTAAAAAATAATTCATATTTTCATTTATTACCTCATGTATAAACATCTATATAACGGGGTTTTGGATTTAGATGTAACGCTTTTTTCAGCCAGTATATGTTATCTAAAAAGAAATATGACCATTTGGAATATGAATATGTTAACAAAAACAAACAAACTATTAAATGTGTTCAGACATTATTTTAGCTTCAGAAGCATACATGGATAAGTAACGTGATACATTTAAAGATACTCCTACAGAGAGCAAAACTTTTAATTCAGTTATAAAAATATCAAATAAGGTAGGTTCAGGATATTATAAGCTAGCTAAATTTTAATGTGTTTTTTAATCTAGAAATTAATAATTTCATTTTTGGAGGGTAAAATAGTTTACAATCATATAAAATGCTTTTGCATGACTAGAAACGTTGGATATATCATGCTTCATACTCCGCAATGATAATACTAGTAAACAGCATGCTATTCTCTAGTTCGTCTTTACTTAATTCTAACAGCCTCTGACTCTGTTGGTGCTGAGTATTCCATTGATGTAGTTTTTGAGGATGGGACTGCTAAGGAGGCCAAGGACATTATTTTAGCTTCAGAACCCTAACCCTAACCCAAGATGAATCTTTCTCATACAACAAACATTTATTTGTTTTTGAGACATTATTGTCATCACAGTCATATTTCTTCAATGAAAACTTAGCAAGGAAAAATAATTATTAACTGTAAAAGCTTTAATATAAGGGGTTATGTTATAAAATATATAAGATTGTTACTTACGTTGCTTTTAAGTAGCATCGGTTACTTTACCATTGTTCTTGGTCTGTATTTGGAATTCTAATACAATCGTCACAATGAATTGGTTACTTCCTAAACTTGAAAAGTAATTTGGACAGAAAGTTCCCGTGCTCTAGTTCTTTGGGACATGTTTGATAGTGGCCCTAAAAGAGGGTAGTGGTAGATAATCTTCATTTATGAAGTGATGGATAGTCACAGCGCACTCAGCGTTGTACCAATAGCAAGGCCGTAGTTATTAATTTATAAAAAGGCAATTTTAATTCGTCATCTGGTCAGAACTGAGTTATATAAGAATCGATAAGAGGTAGAAACGTTACTTTAAGTAGGTAATCTATGTTACTTGATTTTTACCATTGGTCAGGATATTCAGTTCCTATTAAATTTGATCAATTTAGAACTAGTAACATATGTGCTTGATATCTAAAGGCAAATTACCCTTAGATTATACTGCTTTTACCATGAAGTCTGGCGATTTTTACACAGTCTGAACTTACAAATTACCTATCGGTAACGTATTTAACACGCTTTGAAACGATAAACCCACACTTCCAGAGTGCTAACAAGTTGCATTAAGTAGCTTAGGATACTGGCTATGAGAAAATATATGTCTACAAAAATTCCTGGCATGGTGCATTTTACCATATAATGCCCCATAGTATGTTTTGTATTAAAGATCTACATATACTTATAATACGAGGGCGGGATCAAAAGTAATGCAACCAATGATGTTAAATGCCAACCAAAGGTGGGATTGCGTTTTTGTTTATTTCAAAATTTTCAAAATACCATCCCTTCACAGATACACAAATTTTCAAACTTTTAATCCAATCCTTGAAGACTTTCTCATAGTCTTTTTGGGGTATACCTCTAAGGAGGTTTAATATGGAGACACCTAACTTTTGACGGGAGGTATATTTCTGCCAGCAAGATTTTTCTTGAGACGAGGGAAGAGAAAAAGTCACAGGGGACTAGATCAGGGGAATAGGGTGAATGTTCTAGAACATAGACCTCCTGTTCTTTCCAAAAACGACGCCACACTTCCGGCCTGGTGACTTGGGGCATTGTCATGCTACAAATAAATACCACAGATGCCTATCTTCGGTCAACATTTCTGGTAGAATTTGACAAATTTTCTAAGAGCTTTGTTCCTGTAAAACCTTGTATTCATTGACTTGCCTTTGGGTATAGAGACTTGTATTGCTAGTCCGTTAGGAGTGAAAAATATGGCATACATAACCTTTTTTACACTGGTAATCCTTTTGGCAATACAAGGCCTTTTTGCATTTTGGTAAGCCATACTCGATTACTTATGTTTCGATGCGGTTCGAAATAGTGCATCCAAGACTCATCATATGTTACTACATTCATAAATAATTTCTGATTATATCTTAGAAATCGTTTTAACAGTTTTGCGTGCCGTCCTAACATGCGTGTATTTTTGCTTCTCATTGAGCAAATGTGGGGCCCACCAAGTGCTTTCCTTCTACATTTTCAAAATATTCCGCCAAAAGCGCAGTGCAAATGCTTTTGAAATGCCAACCATGTCCGCAATCTGCTGATAAGCATATCTTTGCGTCTGATTTTACTATATAATTTTTTATAACAATCTTTGTACTACTTGCAGATTTAGATCGACAATATTTTGGAGCACTTGTAACAGACCCTACGCCTGCACTGACCTGTCCCTAACCTGTCTACAAACTGTGGAAAATGACATTGAATTACTAACATAATAATTACATATGTCAGCATAAAAATGTCCGCTGAACTTCTGCTAAGTAATGCGCGAGTCTTAATGTCAGCCCTGATTTTGATCTCATTTTCAACGCTTCTCCCAACCATTTTGCTTAACCGCCTATGAGAAAGTAAATTTCACGAGAGATATTGTGTCTACATGTGCAGTTGATACATCGATTGAAAGGTGAGAGAATGGAAAACACATACAAGGCGTGGGTTTTATCTTCCCGCCAACAGTTGCGGTGAAAATTAGCCAGTGGCATTACTTTTGATCCCATCCTCGTATATAAATGCTTTGCATGTAGCCCAATGACTTGAGACTTGTTAAAGGACCTCAAACAGTCTTAACAGAGGATTGCCCTTAAAATGGCTAAATAAAATATTCGAATAAGCCAATATTTTTTCCATGGAAAAAGTAGTTTGTTTAGCCCTCGAATTATCCCCAAAAAGGTTTTACGCATTGGACAAGTATCAATTAAAAAAAAAATATGGGTTAAAAACTCTGTTGCTGCTATTCAAAATACAGTAAATGGAAAACATTTTATGAGGTAAATTCCCCCAACTGATCAAGTTTTTAAAAAATGCATACAGCTGTAGTTTTACATTACACACATCATATAAAATGGCATGCTTGATCAAATGGGGATAGGCTTTCAAAATGCTCAGGAACAAATTATGATAAAAAGTAAGTGAGTATGATCAGGAAATACCACAATCACACACCGCAGACTAACACAAGGCACTGTGAGGAAGAGTCACAAAAATTACCGTAACAAGACATCCGGAAGACGATAAAAGCAAAGCAACCCGTTCTCCCTTCTTCTTCAAGATGATTGCAAAACTAGAAAGGACACGATGTAATACACAACTAAACAAAGACAAACACAAAACCCCCAAAACCAATTGAAAGCACACCAAACAACAGATCGAGAACAACAGAACTACTGCCTTAGAACGACCGGCAGTATAAGCCATCGCGGGGGGGGGGGGGGCTTAAATGCATTTTCCTGGTACCAAATCTGCCCAAGATTATGTTGTTGTTTAAACACAAAATTGTTTAGCTTGCATGGAGACTTCTTAACTTATACATTGTATCATCACAAAGAAACAATCAAATCAAATTAACACACTAGCATGAAACAGTGAAAATGGCTCATGATGCATACATAGTCAGAGCTAAAGGAATCCTCAAGTTGAGCTACCGTAGGCCCAGCCAAGGACAAGCATCAGGCACCAACCAACGGACTAAAGCTTTACGTCAGGGCCGTCATTGAGTCTGAGGCCTGAGCCACCGTTGTAACCATAGCAGTAAACCGTGATTGGGTTTAATCTTAACTTATACATTGTATCATCACAAAGAAACAATCAAATCAAATTAACACACTAGCATGAAACAGTGAAAATGGCTCATGATGCATACATAGTCAGAGCTAAAGGAATCCTCAAGTTGAGCTACCGTAGGCCCAGCCAAGGACAAGCATCAGGCACCAACCAACGGACTAAAGCTTTACGTCAGGGCCGTCATTGAGTCTTAGGCCTGAGCCACCGTTGTAACCATAGCAGTAAACCGTGATTGGGTTTACAACCAAGCATGTAGACTGTCATATGATATCCCTGTTGTATCCCACTCTTTTATAACATTTAATAATCTTTTTAAATTGATCACTAAAATAAGACTTTCCAACAATCGCAGTAAAATACAGGTTCTGATATGTCTTGTTGCAGAAGAGTCTTTAAGCAAATATTGCATTTTACAATCAACTTTGAGTTTCGGTAATAAAATTTAGATAAATAAGCTTTACGAAGTTTATGGTATCGATATCCTTGTTTATCAGTTACCTGTCATACCAACTGCATTGCTGCGCGTTGCCTGATAAACGTTGTCTATCTCACGGCATGTTGCCTTTATTAGGTCATGATGAAGTTGCACTTTTTGAATGACGTCGCTAATGACGCTGAATCAACACAAAAATCGAAAATTACGTCATAATCGCTAGTTTTGAGAGTTCAACAATGGGTAAACTGATAAATAGAATACCAGGTTCGCGTCTTTTGATATCAAGTTTACCAGGCTCGGCTTTGAGAACGCTTGTTGAATCGCTCGGCAAGCCTCGCGATGTCAACAAGCGTTCTCAAAACCTTGCCTGGTAAACTTGATATCAAAAGACACTCACCTAGTATTCTCTATTTAAGTAACTTAGAAGTCAAAACTTTGTTTCTATTGTTGAAGTCATCAACATTAGACCATGCTCTTGCAAAACGGCTAAGTTGCGAAACGTATACACCATAGAAAGAGGAGCGAGAAACATCTCCATCAAGAACTGGAAAAAGCTCATAAGCCAATACTTTTGTACAAACCTGTAGCTTAATATCCATTTGCAGTATGTCGTCACGGTGCACCACAGTGAAAAGGTCACACTGATTGAACTATATGCAGAATAGGTATAATTTGTGTATAAGACATTTACAGCTAATAGTCAAAAGCCTATTTACCAAAAGCAATGAAAAAGTCTAGACCATAATTTTATGCAAACACAATACTTTCGTCTCAGGTATATTATGATTTTATTAACCTGACACACGTGCATAATTTCACGGTTAATGCACAAGAAAGTTTTACCTTCGGTCGACTGTCGTTATTTACCGTAAGTTATACAGAAATTTAGCAAGTACTAACGCAGATAATGAAACGTTTTGTATCGTCATATGGTTTGTCAAGTGGTTATGGTACAGAGCTAACGACCACAAGGCCATGCGTTTGAGTCCACGTGTGTACGTTTTTTAACCTTTTTTCGATTCGTTTAAGTTCATTTATTATAGATGTACCGCGAACCTCCCCTGAGAACTCAACGAAATATAGTTTCTAAGCAATACTGGTCATGATCCCATGAAAAATTACAAAGCTGTCAAGCCAGCATTCAATGTTTGGTCATCACGGCACGCCAACGAAACGCCATTTAAATGACGTTTCGCTTGCGGGCCGATAATAGCCCGCTAATATAGGTATTTGGTTTCTCTCCCCCTCCTCCTCATGAATTAAAAAACAACATTGTCAAAGCTTGAAAAAAGTTGGACCCCCTCTGACAACACGTTCTGGATCCGCGCATGTATAAGCTGCAGCATTCACGACCTTAATTCCCATAAAACTTGTTTGATACTGATATTAATCATCTTGTTCTGTCATCTGTGATAACCTCACTATCACTTTTCTTACACTTAGTCCTATGGATACTTATCCTTTGTAGACCTTAAACCACTCAACGTGTACTTTAGCACAAAGTGAAGACCCTGCAAGTCTGCACTGTTTGCTTAGACAAAATCGATATTATGATATAGAAACGCAATATATTTGGAAATTATAACCACGATGACCTATCAATATATACAATGCACATCCTGACTCTATTGTATGTAGTTTTATAGGAAACCCCTTTGATCTGAAAAGGATTAACAGACGCTGATCTGACAGCACCTACCTAGAATGTCCGCGAGGGAGTATGGCAGTATAACTTGACTTTTCGCTTACTGTAAAGGCGGCAACTTTAATATTCATATCTGGGTGTGGTTCGGCTATTTCATCTGCTAAGAAAGGGAAATCAGGTTTTATTTACAATTTGGTAAATAGTTTATAAGCTTTTTGAGCCGCGAAAACGTGCGTGCATTTCATGAAAATCCTAACCGTATTCACACTGAACTCACATCTATTAACCCTTAAAGCGCAAAATCACAAAATGTATGTTTTTGTCGTCCACTAAACTATTTGAAGACTCATAGATAAACAATGTGAACCCAGGTCAGACTGCTCCTGTTGGAGCAGTCTGATCTGGGTCCACAATGTTTGCCGCCCTGCTTATGTTAAATAGACACTTTCAGATGCAGTTATTTTGCTGGCGTTTTAAGGACTAAATAATGACTGAGGTCGTGGCACAAGATGAGACAGTTACTGTTGAATACAACCACGCCTCATTTCAGCTTTAACCTATGTCTAAAGTTGACCAGTCCTAATTACGCATTCATGAGGTGCCGCCTTTACAGAAAGCGAAAAGTCAAGTAATATAAAAAGAAAATAAAAGATGTCGTAGCGGCAGTCCATCGTGCTCTACACTATTGGCTATTGGCCTGTTTTGTGGACGCTAGGCAGAAATGGGTTAAATATCTTCCTTTTTTTAGTATAATCTTGTGGCGAGAAAAATAATTCTGTTGTATGCAAATGACAAAGACATATACCAGCCTGTGCATCCGTGCTGTCTAATCAGCGCCTTTGTTATCCACTCTCTGGAAGGGTTGATAGCTAAACTTGCTATATTGAACTTTCAATACTCTAGCGAGGCTCTATTGATGTGCAGGCTGGATATAGCAAACTCCAAAGGTAGGCTTTCCCGAACACAGTCCTTCTGATTGGTGTTATATTATCTGGCCATATTCATTTGTAGTTTGAACATAGAGATTTTGCCACCTATTCTTTGCTATGCCAGTGTAGTTTTACACAAAAAGCGGTTTTTCTTAAGATTATCGAAGCGTGAGTGATTTACTAATCATAAAATCCACTCAACTTACTGCTAAGTTAAACGGTGGAACAATATTTCTTATTAGTGCACTTTTAAAATGCAACCAATGCACCGCTTTGATTTTTACTTTATGTAAAGACGGATAATATAACAGACCGCAAATTAGAAGAATGCAACTGTTATTTGCTGTGACTATATTTCTGATATTAGAAGGTAATTGGACTGAAAACATGTTCATTTATGTCATGTAGGTCACCTACTTTAAGGTTATTAACTGTTCTATTGCCATTAGCCATTAGCATGTCTATCTCTGTCTTAAGACCGTCTGTCCTAATGTACTTGATATCGTATAAACTGCTTTACCATAAAATTGTGACGTCGCGTCTGGGATTGAAATAACGCCATGTAATAAAAATCGATAAACCACTAGTGGTTTACAGATTTTCGGGAAACGTATTGACGTCCATAACAACGTTGCGTACATTATGGCAAAATCATAACGTTTTTACGGCAGAAATGAGATTTCAAAGGCATCTTAATGCCATATGATAAATAGAAATTAACATTCGTGCGCCTGTTTTATTGACTTTATTAAACTCGTTGCGAAAAAGATAAAATACTCGGCAAGCTTCGCAGTTTATCTCTTTTCCTCAACTCGTTTAATAAATTCAATAAAACGTGAGTACTCATGTAAGATCCTCTTATGTTGTGTGTGTGTGTTTTCACACACACTAAGTACGGCACGCGATTGCTGGTGTTTTATACGAGTGTAGACATCGAAGCTTACAATGCACTTATAATCCCATCTGCATGAGCCCAAAGTACTATGTCAATAGTGAGCTATTAATTCATATTTTCGTTCATCGTGCCCCGTATCTGGTTTGTCAATTGGTCCAAAAATAAATTAGTGTAACACAAAAATGTTCCATAACGCCCTCTCCTGGAATTGCACAAATTGTACTGCCCCCCGGAACAAATTGCCGTTGATCATATCAGAAAGGCGATCGAAGCAAATATACCAACCCTCTCTCTTCTTTGTAGCTAGAGATGACATAACTATCTACATTGCAAAAGCAAAGTAAATATAAATAGGAAATGATCACATTCACAGATTAACCAAAACATGCGAAAAAAGACACAGTGACAAAGACAACCACATGGCAGTACCAGATAATAAATATAAAGCAACAGAACTCTATTCCTCAGCAAGATGAAGGACAGCGCAAATATTGCAAACTATCCGACGACATCGCGAGGAAGAACCACAAAAATACATTAGGAGAACAATTAAAGTAAAGCAACCAACTCTCTTTTCCTCGTAAAGATAATTGCAATACTAGACACTAAGCAGTGCATAACAAAACAAGGACCAACCACAGAATCCTCACACGCGGTGGGAGGAACATTAAACAATATTAACAGGGTCGCCTAAGTACTGCAACCACCAGCTCGTTATAGCAACCACCGGTGCGTTTACATTGACCAGTGTGTTTACAGTCACAAGCTGTGTTTTCCATTATCAGCAATCCCAGCCATATCATCACAGAAACGCACCTAAAAAAAGAGCTGCCACCACAACGCATACGTCAGTGTAACGTTCTCCGGTATGTCTCATTATCAGTAAAAGAACCTGTCGCCCAGCATTGGCGATTCCTGCACCAGGTTAGACCTGTTTGCCGATGTCATGGTGTAAACTTAGGTCAAATGTATGGGTGTAGAGGCTGTATTCCTCGTTCCTTAAGGCGGCTACGTACACTGATGTCCGTTTGCTTAATATTTGACCTCCATGACGATCACGAGTCTCTCTGTGCTGCAGTTCTATTCATGTCGCGTAGATGTTGCGTTCTCATGCTATTGTCTTGGGCTTGAGTCGTTACCTGAGATCCCCCGATGCGGGTAAAAGACCTGAAATGTTTAAAGCAGAAATTTAAAGACAGTTCAGTGTCGATATTACAATGACGGCATTTCAAGGGAAGTTCGAGGAAACAATGGACAAATTTCACCGAAATATTGCATTTGTGTTGGGGTAGGCATTTAAAGATAAAGTTTACCTGTTGGCGATACTTGGTCCATGATCTGGTTATCGTGGACGTTGCACACCCTAGGATACGTGCGACAGCCGTAACGGCGTTGTGGCCTTGCAACAAACACAATGGCTTGTTCACGTTCTTCAGTTGATATTCTGGGCATGCCAGGTTGGTTAGAGACCTTTTAAATTGTATACACTTATACAAGAATGCAATTCCGCACGATTTTTTTTTTTTTTAAAAAAAGATATAATCATATGTACACATTGCTGCATGTAAAACTTAGACTTTTTCATGCCCAATGTCAGTTCTCACGCATGCGCCCGTAAAAATCGATCTTAAGTGCAAAAAGTTTAATATGCCACAGTCATGTGAAAATTAAAGCTGCATAGTCTGTAACTTTTGATCTTTTAATTTTTGAAATAATGTTTCTATTTTTCAAGAACACAGTAAAAAAACTAAAATTCAGGTATACATTTTACCAATTTCGTAAATCGTTACAAATTATCAGTATCAAAACAACAGCATTTATGTTAAAACTTACCTGTCTATAATTATTGGAGGGACGCAAATAATTACCAATAAGAGAAAAACACACCTGTTTTTATAAGATAATTCACTTTTCCGTGCAGTTTTCAGCTATAGTGAACATATTTATTGTGAAAACTTAACTTAATTCTGCTTTTACAAATGATTTAAAAAGAAAATAAAATTTTTCGAAAAATGTTCAAAGTTGCAGAGTATGCAGCTTTAATCAAGATCGATTTCTCGATTCATTGCGGGTTTTTTAAATGTAAGGAAAAATAAAGTTGCGTTTGCTGTAAAACTTAATATAGAGTGTAAAAGCAATATTCGCATTCGTCACAAAAAAATTGCCCCACCACCCTGACCCCTTAGGCTGGGTCAAACGTTAAATATACAAGTTTTGCAATAAGTCAATTGTCAATAGTTCAAACCAAAATTGTGCATGCAGACAGGGCAATAATAGATATGAAACATATCAAGCGAAATTTTAGTTTGAAGTCCTTGGTCTGATCCCCTAATTTGATTTATGAGATATAACATGGATATCATGCGAGAGTCTGCACGCCTTGATATAAACCCAATCACGGTTTATAGCTAAGGTTTCCTTTTTAATTGCATAACAGTAGGTCAGGACTCAAACTCAATGATAATAATAATAATTCTTTATTTCCTCCAATAAGAACAGTGCATAAAACAAAGGAGCATACAAAATGCAAAGTACAGTAGAATAAAATTAAGACAATATATCTATGCAAATTATACAAATGATGTTCACAAAACTGAACACTAGTGTATGCACATGCGGTATATATGTGCACACAAGTACCCATAGCAAATGCGCACTTGGACAATTACGTTAATGCGAAATTGTTCAATTAGTTACGCATTTAGGAATAATTGCATATTCACTTACTTTCCAAAGTACAGAATATTTAAACGTATATTACAAAGTAATTTGTACACACACGACTGAAAACGTGTAGAGAAAGACAACGTGCGCACTGAATGTGACGCACAACTTACAATTTTGAAATAAAAACATTATCACCACAATGCGCACATACTTTAGTACAAGATCAGTTTGACGTCGTATATATCACAGACATAAAATCGGCCTTAATTAACGTGTGTACCTACTCACTTTTGACCATATTTTGTGCAGACCAGACATGCATAGATATTTAAGCCCATGAGACTGGTAAACAAGCTAAAGGCTAGTATCAACATTTTCAAGACCAAGAAGAACCACAATTACATAGAAGTAGAATCCAGATTCATCAAATGAACATAAGCGTCATCATTTAGTTGCAGTATATTGTACCATAAACTGATTCTTTCTGCATCAAGATACGAACAACTGTGAATATAATGGTCAATAATATTAATATGGAGGTCTCTATTGCAAAATTGACAACATGCATGGCTGAAAGCAGTTTCAGCCATCCCTGTTATCATTTGCACACAAGACCTAATCATTGGGAGTAAGTAACGAGACTCCTTTGATTCAATCCATAACGTGTGTGGACTATAGTCAGTATGCAACTGTCTGAAAGGATTAAAATCAGTAGCAGACAGTCTATTGAGCCAAGAATTTGCCTCATTGTCATGTATACGACTTTTAACTACTAAACGTGATTAGTGTAGCGTATGTAACAGGCGACAGTTACAGCACTAGGCGGGAGGTGGAGCTATCAGCTTTCAGCTCACAGGCTATACCGTTTAAATTCATAGGGCTGGTAAATGCAGTGAGTACCCAGGTCCGGACTCAGACTCTGATCAATGATATATTTCAAGATTATGACAATACCCAGATACCAATATGTACAGATGGCGTGAACACTACAGTGATACTAGATATGGCACTTAGACAAATCGTAAACATGGTAAGAACGAGCCTTTGTTACTTATCGCATTTGCGAGTATTGGACGCTCAATCGAGTCTGCGTATACATGTGCGGATCCAGAGAGGAGACAGGGGGTCCGGGCCACCCCTGAAAAATTACAAAAATATAGTGTTCCTGAGCAATACTGGTCCGGATCCCCTGAAAAAACAAAAAGCTAACCAGGCAGCATTCAATGTTGGGCCATCATCGGCACGCCCGCGAAACGCAATTTAAGCGTTTCGCTGACGGGCCGATGATGGCCCGATTTAAGTGGTATATGGATCCACTCACGAACTAAAAAAATAAAAGTTGGACCCCCTCTGAAAAAAACTTTCCGGTTCCGCGCATTCTATATGGGCCGACTTGACAGAGCCTTTATTGTTTACATACACAAACCTATAGTCTTACTGGATAAGTCAGCAATGGTGTTTATTAGAGACATGTGCGCATATACGATAAGTACCAACCCTCGTGCCCTGGGCCTTATTAATAATTGCTATCCTTTCAGCTTTGCACTCTGCTCTTCATACTTAATGACCAGACAGTCAGACTGAGTCCATGTGGCTTCTTGTCATTTTGAGCGATGCCTTCAGTTCGTGCCCCGTTCCGGTCAAACTATTCCTCTCACTACCTACATTTGTATGACAAACACAAGCATTCTAGAATGTATACGAGGGCTGTTCAAATATGAATGCAAGTAGCTTTATAACTTTCTTCACATATATGCTACGACAAAATAGTAAACGTTTCTATAAAGGACTATATGTCACCTTTAAAATGGCACCAGTCTTAAACAGACTAGGTCTGTAACTATGAACATTTTTCAAAAAAAATATTTTCGTTTTAAATCATTTGTAAAAATAGAATTAAGATACTTTTTCACAATAAATATATTCAGTACAGCTGAAAACTGCATGGAAAAGTGAATTATCTTATGATAACAGGTCATTTTTCTCTTATTAGGAATTATTTACGTCCCTCAAATAATTCTAGACAGTTAATTTTTAATGTAAATGCTGTTGTTTTGATAGTGAGACTTTGTTAAGATTTATGAAAATGGTAAAATGTTTACCTGAATTTGAGTATTTTCGCTGTATTCTTGAAAAATAGAAACTTCATTTCAAAAAATAGAAGATCAAAAGTTACAGACTATGCAGCTTTAAAGAAAAACACAGTATACTTATCGAGCTATAGCCCTTTGAATGAGGGTCACGTTAGTATATTAACAAACTCAATGCTTCGAACATATACCAGTGATATAGACGAGCGTATAATTCTTCGATAAAGGGGTGAAATTTCTTGAAATCCGACATGCTTTTGTTAATTACTACGAATCGTTTTCATTAAAGTGTCCCTATGTTTGCAAATAAATGGTAAACAAAACACCACGTTTTAGTTTTCAGTTAAATTTATATCTAATAAAATGCCCGAAGCAACATTTAAACTAGTTTTAACTCAAAGACAATATGTTGATCGCTCATACTGAGCTGTTGCTACAATTTATTGATGGATAGTGGGTAATTTTTAAACTCTGAAAAGCATTTTTATTAAGTCACAAATGCCTTTTGAAGGGGTTGTGGAATTTATACTTATTTTTTTTTTGTAATAACATTGAGGCTTTATTCTAAATTTGAACGTAAACTTAAAGTTTGACCACTATATGCATTATTAACAATAAAATTACTCACCTGGTCTTTGGGACTAGACAGATTGAACATATTTTGAACAGTCATTAAGAAGCAGAAAAAATGTTTGAAAATGATATAAAATGCAATTACTCTGTAAATAGAGGTCGGCGCGTTTTTAAAACTCCCTTATGACATATTTAGCATGTTTTCAGCAAAATGCAAGGAAAACGACACAGCGATGTTCATTATTACATCACCAGTAGATAATTCAAAATGACGTTTGCGCAAAATTAATGACGTCACAAACGTGCCTGTTTACTCGAGATTGAAACAGGATTATATAAACGTTTTCCTGCGAGCAACTTTTGGATTGTTACTTAAACTTGCATCTGAAATTTGGTGCCATTTTTATTTAAACTTACAAAGATATGACAGTATATCCACACATGTACTAAAACGTGTATTGCAATTTGCTTAAGAAAAACTTCAAAATACAGGAATGGCCTTTATATAAGCGTCTGTAACTCGAGAAATATAGACAGTGTTTCTTTATGTTTGGTGCCATTTTCAAGGCGACAAATAGTTCTTTTCAGAAAGGCATGCCATTTTGTCGTAGCATATATGTGAAGAAAGCTATGAAGCTACTTGCATTAATATTTGAACCGCCCTCGTATAACGAAAGAATCTACTAATTCTAGTATCTAGCTTATGGATGTTGCTTGTTTCAGGATATAAACTGTGTCAACCCGTATAATGTAAGCCTACGAGAGTATAGTCCTAAGACAACAATGCAGACACAGGTCATGTTATAATGGTGTATCGCTGGCTGGCCGATAATGCAAAGCTTTAATATTCTGAATTGTCCCATGACTGTTCAGCATTGCCAAGACTGATCTGAGTCCTCTATTGACGCACTTTGTTGGTTTTGTGATTAGCTTGCTCAAATTAATACTCACATGCGAAAAGTATTGTATACAAGATACTCTCTTGCAGCGAGTCTAATTATACTCTCTATTATAACATCTTCGTTTAAAGTAAACTTTGTGTGTGCGTGCGCTCGTGCATGCGTGCGTATGTACTGATATGTGTAACTTACTAACATGTAGTGAATATACGTTTATGTAATTATTCTAGAATGAAAAGGAACAAAGTATCTCACTCAACGTATGGCTTCGTTTAGTAAGTATTCCTCTTTTATAGTCGGCTAAAGGCATTTATTGTTAAAGTTCACAAAAAGTTACACTGGATACAGACTATGTTGTGTTCTGAAGTTGCATCATTACTGGTATGAGGAGTGCAGTGGTAGCGTTAGACTTGTGGTCGATAGGTCGCTGGTTCGAGACTTGTTGTATACACTGCATTGCACCCTGTAGCACGACACTTTATCCTCTGCTTAATAGTGACTCAAACCAGAAAGGCAGGAGAATGTCCAGACATAACTAAAAATAGTGTGACGTGAAGCATCATTACAAACAAAACTATCTCAGCCAGTATTACATAAACATTTTGATCTCATCGATCAATTCCTTGATAAAACATCAATGAATATGTACGTTGTACATTAGTGCTATCGGTTATATGTACTTATTATGGTACAAATACTTAAACTCAAAATATAAATGGACCAGCCCTTGGGACGTTGGTACCAATTGCATCAGCGAGAAACTTAGGTTTAATCAAATCTGCTCATCAGCTCAGACTTTCCAGATACAAATAGAGTACCATTTATCCAGAATGCACGTTTAAAGGGGTGATAATCGAATGTCAGTTTGGAATTTGTCCCTATTTGTCGAATTCATTGGTTGTCTCGCAACTTTTTGACCAACTGTAGTAATTAGCATTCAGATATTATCATGAAGAATGAACTTTAAAAAAGGTTACTATGTGAATACTTTAGTTTGCTTCCTAAATGTCTTAGTGTATTCATTTCAGAAATGGACAGATTGCAGGCTGACATGGAAAACAGATTCATACAACGATACCGACTACATAACCGTTTCTTATCACAAGATATGGGTACCTGATATCACACTGTATGACAGGTAAGTAACAATGGCATGCATAATGACAGGTAGGTAGGAATGATATCGCATTGCATGGCAGGTAAATAACAATGGATATCTGATATAACATTGTACGATCGACCTGAAACACATACTTATACATTGTATGGCAGGTTAGTAATAATTGATATCTGATATCATATTGTATGAAAGTACGGATACCTGATATTACGTTATCGAACAGGTAATTGAGAACGGACTTGAACGAGGTAGACATGAGGATTTATCTACCCGAAAAAGTGATAATTCACCGAGGCCGTTAGGCCAAGGTGAATATCACTTTTAAGAGTAGATAAATCCTTATGGCTACCGAAATTGAAGTCAATAACTGTTTTGTTATATGACTTTCAACTAAGACTGAAAATTTTCAACTTTCACTTCTGTTGGTGAAGTAATGTTCAACCTTCAACCTTAGGACTTTCTCACAAGTTTTATCCACTGTTATCAAAATATTTTATGTAGTATTTTACATTTGAAATGTATATTAATTCTCTAAATATGTGGAATGTAAAATTTTATCATAAACCCTTTTTTTGCATTTTGTGTATTCAAACACAGATAAATGAACAAAACAAAACAAAACTGTTGTTAAAATTTATGAAAGTCTTTAGTTTACCTGTTGTGATGTCAATGTGGGGAGCATACTTAAAAAGCATAACCCTTTTCTAACCCTAACCTGGCCTATTAACAATCCAAAGTATTAACTGCATTCGATGGAAACGGGGAACTAACTTACTGTTATGAAAAAAGAAAGAAGCCAGTAACAGTTAAAAAAAACTAGTAAACTGCAAACCCTGCTTGTCCGTTTCGCCATGAACCCCAATGAACGTTTAAACAGATAGACCAATGGACGAAGTTTCTATTGACATTCTATCTGGTATCTTATTCTCGAATTATTTTATCGTTGCCATTTGTTGATTGTAGTAGACCTGTAAAAGAGCACTGAACATGATTGTCTGCTGCATTATATGGAGTAAAATGAAATAGGCATTGGAGACTGAATATCAGCATTGCCGACCAGTGACAAAAATAATTCATTATTTGTGTGAGGATAGGATAGAAATACGTCCGTAATTGTTTTTGCGTGGGCCCGTCAGGCCCACACAGTAAAGTAATCGGCCACATTGAAACCCTTATCATAGTCCAGGACAACGTCTGCGAGAGGCTTTCATTAATCATACGCTTGAAAGCGCTTATCACTTAGGATAAAATGCGTACCTTACAAACTCCCCAGCGCCTAATTTTAGCCGCCATGATCCTCAGCTAGATAATGGAAAGAAATGCAGATCTGGATAATCTAGCATAACCAAAAACTACAGTACTACAAAAATTTTAGCACAATTGATATTTATAACAGCAAGCAAAATGTGTATAAAATATAACGTCTATGAAAGGTAGTTATAAAGTTGGATGTTGATGCCATTTTGTTAAGAGAATTCAAGCTGTTGGATATTTTAATGTTTAAGCGACGTTTTCAGTGTGGTTTAGGTGGAAATAAGTAAAATATACTAGAATAACGATCACACATATGTGTTTCATTGCATTAAGACTTGCAGGGCTCCTAACGGCCTGGTGTTCAAACAACTTCCTCAGGATTGGGAAAATATAAATGCATTAATAAAAACATGTGTGAGCCCGATATCCGACAATTAAAACTAGTGTAACTTTTTTATTTCTTGATTTAAACACCAGTTTCTTTGTCATTTATTCTACTTTTAGCCAATATCTGAAATCCATTTGTATAGCTACTCTTGATTGTTATCAAGAATACTATTCTTGAACGAGCAGTCAGCATCAGTAGATTCGTTTCAACGGTTGAATTTTCGATCAGAATCTCTCTTGGCTTTATGATGCATTGATGAAAAGGGGTCTAAAAGCCAACATGAAATAAGTTAATTTGTTTATACTGAGTCCAGAGATCTAGCTGTCCTATTTATTGAACTCTATGTTGCACTGATTTTTGAGCGCAAGAGAGGATAAAATCAGACCCAAGCGGTCATCTTCATCTGATGTTGAAGGGAGAGACAAAATCAGAAAGCAAAAACTAATTTGCAGCACTAGCGTTCTGTAACGTTTTATCCCCTCTTCTTTTTCTCTGAGCAATAAAATAAACTCTGGGGTAGATGCTGAAACAATAAATCAGTAAAGGCACAAAGCAGAAAGTACACATGAACAGTTGGTCCGAGTCTGATCTGGGCCAGCGTTGTTTGACAGGTTTAGTCAGTCATAGTCAGTCATGATATGTTAGTACAATCGCATCGATGAGCAGCGACCACTCTGGCGTGCCTGTGCAGCAGAGCCTAGGCAGATTGTATAAACTTGCTTGCTTACACTGTCTTGAGGCAGACTGTTCAGACCAATTTTCAGACCTCTAACCCCACTAGGCACGGTACATGCAATTTTAAGCTTGACTTTGCGCAAATGTGATAAATACCGAAATTTCATGAAAAGGCGCAAATCATTTAAATCAGCACAGAGAACATATTTCTGTCTGTGCATCTGACTAACGTTTTATAACGTCTGTCTTTTTTCTCTCAGAAAAACAAAAATGAAAAACAGCTCTGGACTGACGGGCATGGGTAACTTATCCAACAACCAAACAGTGAGTGCTCATATCACTCAGGCCATGCACATGTTTTATCCAATATGAGTCTCCAGTGTTTTAATCTGTAAGTTCACAATAAAAACAGTTTAGTGGAAGTAAGAAAGGTGGCAAAGATCAGGATTCGATACAATCAAGTATCACACCTGACCCAGGATACCGCATGGGAAAGTGGCAAAAAGTCCATTTCAATAGCTGAAGCAGCGCAGCCTGACTTGAACCTCCGTTTGCCGATATGCTATAAAAACAAAAGATTCACATTTATTGGTTGAAATCGTAATCAAATTCTGTTTTTTCTGAACTTACCCTTGTCTTCACAAAACCCTACAAAATATGTGGATTATTTTTGTAGCAGGAACGCATTAAAAAAACTTGCACATTAATGATATTGTTGCTGAAA
This sequence comes from Loripinus fragilis, assembly GCA_964019695.1. Classification (NCBI taxonomy): domain Eukaryota; kingdom Metazoa; phylum Mollusca; class Bivalvia; order Lucinida; family Lucinidae; genus Loripinus; species Loripinus fragilis. The sequence continues at coordinate 97,751,858 of OZ026522.1, forward strand.
TGTAGGATATTGTTATTAGTCAGTACATTTGCACGATATAATCTTCATCTAAACATGCATTTATCTATTTAAACACTTCTTGACGGATGAAACTTTTTTAAAGCTGCTATACCAAACCCCTTACAATAGCTACTAGAGAGGCTACATGTTTTTTTGTTCGCTGAGCCTTCATATACTTCTATATTGTGCGTATGCTAGCAGCGAGGGTTCTTGAATAGCCATCCAGCGTAATCTCGTCAGACCCTTAGCTGCATGCAACATGTAACAAAATCGCTGGTATTCATGTCTTGGTACTGTGAATGCTCATTTAATGTTTTTGTTTGGTGGAATAGATTGGGCTTTGTCGACGCGTGACAGTTCGTCGAGAGACACGTCGTCTGCTGCCATTCTTCATCCAAAGGTTTCGTGGAATAGACACCTCGCCGAGTACAACGTATCGAAGTGTACATGTCTTAGTTAATAAAGTTTTGCTTGCTTTACTAGTAGCTTTTAGATTTTTGTACTGATTCTATTTTTTTCAAGAAATGAAGCATAATAATAATAATACGGGATTTTCTTTTTAACGCATTAGGCGAATACTTTTCAAAACATTGCAGCCCACGTATTGGATTCCTTTTTTGAAGGAAGCCAACTTGTTCGTGATTCCAAAAAGTGATTCTTAAAATATGATTTTCTATCTCACCCTCAAACTCATAAGAGACCACGGGGGTGTGGAAAGTTGTTTTTGTTTTTTATTGCAGTGCCGCAGAAGAAGAAATGTATCCAATCAGAGATCAGTTTATGGGCACTGTATATAACGACGGAACAGTAAAGTACAAATACCCTTCCTTCATCAAGAGTTCCTGTGTTGTTGACGTTACCTATTTTCCCTTTGACACCCAGAAGTGCCGGCTCCAGTTTGGCTCTTGGTCCTACCATGGTTATGAGTTAGATCTACACTTTCAAAGAGAACAAGGTTGGCTGCGTGAATTGTCTTGTAAATTTGAGTTTTTAAACCACAAGTTTGAGGACCTTCCAAATTTGATTTGCATGCGTAATGTTTATAACAATTAAAATCTGATCAGTTATTTCCCAATCGAGATACATTTGACAAAGAGGGGTAGACCAATGAAATAAGCATGATACGCTCTAGAGCTTTTGTATTGTTTTGGAAGATGTGACAATATTTTGTTTTCAAACTTTCAAAACAGTGATATCCCATTAAGCTCTTTGTCCGTGCTCTTTGTATGCTGAAAACATTTCATGTGTCATCGCCTGGTGATGTTTTTTCTCCTTGTTATCAGACTTAAGCCATTTCGAAGATTTGGTACCAGTAAAATGCATTTAAGCCCCCCCCCCAGTGGCTTAGGCTGCTGTCTGTTCTAAGGCGTTGGTTCTGTTGTTGTTGACTTTTTGTTTATTGTTACTCCCATTGTGGGAGTCTGTAATTGTTCTATGTTTTGTTGTACGTTACTTTATGTCCATTCTAGTATTGCAATCATCTTGATGGGGAAGAGAGAGCTGATTGCTTTGCTTAATTTGTCTTCCTGGTGTCTCGTGATGGTTGAGCGGCTCTTCCTCGCGGTGCCACGGGTTTGTCTGCAGTTTGTGATTGTGGTATTTCCTGGCCATACTCACTTACTATTTTTCATATTTTAGCCATAACATCAGTATGTTTTGTCAGGTCTGATCTAGGTCCAACTGAATGTTTGCAAAAGTTATCAAAAGCTACAGAAGTCGCCATTCACATGGTTTCCTTCATCTGAAACAATAAATAAAGTCTTCTCAGGATCAATTTTAAACCAAAAATAAATCATGAGTATGTTATGGTTAAAACTGACACCAAGACTGTCAGGTGGCCTTTTGCAACTCTTTAGCTTAAACATACTTAATTTCAACTTAATAAGATTCGCATACAAATCTTTTTTGTATAATACAAATTACAGAATGTAAAAGGATTGGGACGAAAGCTGAAACATTGGCGTAGCTCCCATTACGCACTTACGCACGTGCGTAATAAAAATAGGTATATATAAGGGAGATCACACAGTGTGGCATACCCTAAGGACCTGTTCTTAAAGTAAAGAATTCACTCCCTCTGGGAGCAAATTCTTTACTTTAAGAGAAGTTCCCATTTTCAAAAGGGAAGCTAATGAAGAAAATCTATGCTAGATCCAGTAGTTTCCTTGAAAACGAACATTTCAATACACTCGTCACTTACGTTAATATGGCTATGCGCCGAATATGCGTCTTCACAAAATGGCAGTGTTATTGTCATTGGTTCATTTCATTGAACTTGCATTATGTGTTTCCCACCAAGTTAGACACTCAGACACCGGCTAGAATATTGAAATTATGCCTGTAGCATGTTTAGCTATTCTACCTTTTAGAGGGCGAACAACTGCGCATCCGTGCACACTGACCAGCGCCATTGTTGTTCCCAAACAACAAAGAAGATTTTCTCACGACAAGGCCAATATGGTACAGTTATGAAAATTTGATACAAAAAAACTAAGTGAGTATGATCAGGAAATACCACAATCACAAACTGCAGACAACCCCGTGGCACCGCGAGGAAGAGCCGCTCAACCATCACGAGACACCAGGAAGACAAATTAAGCAAAGAAATCAGCTCTCTCTTCCCCATCGAGATGATTGCAATACTAGAAAGGAAATAAGGTTTCGTACAACAAAACATAGAACAATTACATACTCCCACAATGGGAGTAACAATAGACAAAAAGTCAACAACAACAGAACCACCGCCTTAAAACGGACAGCAGCCTAAGCCACCGGGGGGCTTAACCTGTGTCATTGCTAAATTTCTCAAAGCATGCTTTCTGCTGATACAGCTTATGTCGGGACATAGATAAATTGTTATACCACTTTTTTCATGCTCAACTCAAGTGATCATGAAAATTGAACTGCTTATAAAACTAAAATGCTGAAAAATAAAATAAGTAAGGAGGCAAGATCAGGAATAGATTTTTATTGCTTTCAAAATCTCAGGGCTTGTAATCATCATGCTAATATATGTTAAAATGCCAACAAATGTTGGCATTTTAACATTTATGAGCATGGAAAATTCCATACTCAGTTGAGATGAGCATGAAATAACTTCATAACCTCAGATTTAAATTGAAGTATCTAGCTCCACCAGTAGATGGCTTTAGTCCTTACGCACATACAATAATAACCTCGATCTCGTGAGCTAGTCTATATTTCTGTGTGTTGTCTCATTAAAAGATTCAATACTGCAGGTGATTTCAGTATGATTGTTGATGTTACAAGTGATTTCAGCATGATTGTTGATGTTACAGGTGATTTCAGTATGATTGTTGATGTTACAGGTGATTTCAGTATGATTGTTGATGTTACAGGTGATTTCAGTATGATGTTGATGTTACAGGTGATTTCAGTATAATTGTTGATGTTACAGGTGATTTCAGTATGATTGTTGATGTTACAGGTGATTTCAGTATGATTGTTGATGTTACAGGTGATTTCAGTATGATTGTTGATGTTACAGGTGATTTCAGTATGATTGTTGATGTTACAGGTGATTTCAGTATGATTGTTGATGTTACAGGTGATTTCAGTATAATTGTTGATGTTACAGGTGATTTCAGTATGATTGTTGATGTTACAGGTGATTTCAGTATGACTGTTGATGTTACAGGTGATTTCAGTATGATTGTTGATGTTACAGGTGATTTCAGTATGATTGTTGATGTTACAGGTGATTTCAGTATGATTGTTGATGTTACAGGTGATTTCAGTATGACTATTGATGTTACAGGTGATTTCAGTATGATTGTTGATGTTACAGGTGATTTCAGTATGACTGTTGATGTTACAGGTGATTTCAGTATGATTGTTGATGTTACAGGTGATTTCAGTATGATTGTTGATGTTACAGGTGATTTCAGTATGATTGTTGATGTTACAGGTGATTTCAGTATGATTGTTGACAATATGGAGTGGGTAGTTGTGGAAATGATCGCAGAGAGAAATGTACAAATATACAGCTGCTGTGTCGAGCCATATCCTGACGTCACTTACTTTATTATCATGAAGGTAAATTCATTTTTAAATACTTACTGTAACATGGTAACGTTTCTAATGAACTTGAAGTGAGATGCAGTTTTTTTTCTTCAAATTTTGCACAAAATAGAGTGGAAGGCAAAGTCCAGGAATCGATACAATCAAGTGCCACACCTGACAAAATTTACTGCACACTGAAATTATGTAAGGGGATGTAATCAGCAAACACATATAATGAATACAGCCTATAGCAGTGAATTTTACCAAGGACAGATGTCCAAGATCTTAAGCAGGGAGAGTTGTTTTAATTTCATGGGACACATTCTTTCGTGAAAATGTACCAACCTATGGAGTTTGTCAACTATTCCATTTTTTAAATATATATAGTTAAAGAGAGGAAATTAATTGCACTGTAAACCAAGATTTTTCGAGCCATTCCTCTAGATGTTGTCATTTAGCATCAATAAGGGGGACTGACTCTGCCTAGTCATATGGTTGAAAGCTTGGTGTGATTCATTAACACAGGCGAATGAATACATCCCACACTTTTGTTCTACAAAACTTTACTAGAAATACATTTCTTGTATAAATGCTCCTTTGAGGTTTATGTGCGCTGTCTTTCTTGTATACTTGAATTCATCAAATTATTAGTATATTCATTATTGACTGGACCCTTTCAAGGGCTTAGATCATCACACAATTCCTGTGTACGGGTATTTTGTTTAAAAAATCATAGAATCTGTGTACTGCTTTGAAACTGTGATGAAGGCTAAAGACGATAGCACATGGTTCCAAACCTAATTTGAGCTGTTTATGATTTATATTCTTCAATCTATGTATATTTTTCAAATCATTTTATCATTCTTTACTGGATCCAATGCCACAGGAAAAATGTCTCGTTTTGTGCATTAGCCCATTTTTCACTCTATATATTTAAAGCGATATGCTTAAATTGTTGGGGTAACTTTTTTCATAATTCTTGCCTCGGTTTAATAGCCTCAGGCAAAGAACGTTATTTGTGTGAGCCCAGTACATGTCGAGATCTTATCAGAGTTCATCTGTTTGGAAAAACAAGAGCAATTTCTGATTTAAAAGTTGAGTACAGATGGATGCACAGATAGAAGGACATACTGAATAACCAAATCTTCTTAGTTTCTTATTTCATGATGATGTTTCATTTATTTAAAGAAATATGCTTAAAAATTTTGGGGTACTTGATTGCATGCTTGCCTCTTGTAGCTTCAGACAAAGAAAAGTAGATTGTCTTCTTAGTCCATTGTCTAGATCTTATCAGTGTTAATCTGTTTAGAGATAAAAATATCAAAACATTCCAAGTAGTTTTAGAGTTATAAAGAGTTTGTCAGTGCATGGATTACAAACTGGTTGAAGGCATAGATATTAAGCATATTTTTCTCATGAAGCGATACAGTAACTTTAATATCTATATTTTAATTAAGGACTACCTTATACCCGTGTATATTAAATTGTCTTGTACTTGTTTATGTTATACATTTACAATGTTGTTTCTGAAATAAAATAATTACAAAAAAGAGTGTTTAGTTAATGGATAACTGACGCAGGGACAGCTATACCGAATAGTGTACACACAGAAATTGCACAAAGTTTGGTCAATGGCTACCCTGTCCTAAGGGATTCTTCAGTGTCATTGGCTTAGTACTTGAGTGGTAACTGTATCAAATGTGATATTTTTGTACATTATGTGTCTTCACTATTTGCTAAGACAGAATCGACCTTCAGAGTAAGAAATACAATATTTTTTGGAAATTTTAACCGATTGAAATACACCAAACTTCATGAAAATACAGCAAATATGATAACGCTGAGAATGACAAAAAATGTCATTGAAATGGATTTAGAAAAGCAGATTGGCAAAAGTCGAGCATATGTTGTTTTTCTATGATTGGGGTATATAATATGTTTATATTTAACGTTCATTCCCAGCCGGCCTAGGCATATCGGGTCGCTGGCAGCATTTAGAGGGCATATACTGGTAATGCGCCCACTAGTGGCCCGCCATCAGTCCGCTGTCAATTTTATTTTCAAGAAATGTCATTTAAAGTACCATTTTCCCTCTGTTTCATTTTCCTATAGCTTATCTTTGTTAAGATGTATTACTACCATCACTTTTATACCTAAATTGTTTTTATGAAGCTGATAGCGGCCTGCCAGGGACCCTCTATCTTGATGGCAGCTCCATATTTATTGTAAGGAAGACAACCTTGTATAATACGTATAAAAATAATAATTATCAAACAAAGTCCATATTAATTCTGTGTTGCAAAAATCAAAACAGTTAATAAATATTCATCTGTGGGCATTTTGTTTATCAGAAATATTCATGAAGTTAATTTGATAAATTGCAATATTTACTGGTCTGTGTCAAAGTAACCACTTTTATTTAATAGCACCTGTATATAATATTATACAATATTATTAGCAAGACAAGCATAAACAAACATTAATAACCCTCCTTGTCCTCCCAGGCGGAATTACTTATATAGTCAAGGACAGTAGGGGTGGCACTGTGCAGACGGAATGGTCATGTTGATCCCTACAAGATGGGTGCCTGCTTTAGAAAATTATCAAAATTCAAACTAAGGATGCCCCACACTTTTTCTTAATATGGACAGGCGTAGGATAATGGCAGGCTACAGCCAGAACTCCTTTTTGGAAGTCTCAATGGGTACACAAAACTGGATGTTTTGTGAGCGCTCTATATGCCGGAGGCAGGGGGTTGCACTATGCCGACATTATAACTGAAATAAGAAGAATTAGAAAGTCTAGTTCAATGTTTGCATGTTTACAAGTGGGTGTACCTACTTACTTTCATAGAAGGACTTCAGTCTCTTATATTTGAGACTGCAACAAGGAATGCTATTAATCATCAATATTAAATGCAAAAAGTAGAGCAGATTTAAAGGGATATCATGAAGGAATATATTCAAAATAGATAGCGACTGGACAGCAGCTGGGCAGCGACTGGACAGCAGCCTTTTTTTCTTAGGGTATGTCGGGCCGACCAGTTGCCGAGCTGCATACCCGCCAGAGGGCTGCTAACAGCAACCCATATAAGGCCACTGTGTAAAACATGTTGGCCCGATGGCGGCCCACTGTTGGGTTGCTGGCTGGGTCTTTGGGTCTCAATCATACTCTATTGGTACCATCGCATGGGATTAAATAGAGTTTGTGGGGTTCGAGAGGCTCATTGCAATTACAGCTAATTTCAATTTCAGCGTACTCCAACATTTTATCTTCTCACGATGTTGTTTCCGTGTATGTTGATGTCAGGTGTTGCAGCAATGAGCTTCCTTTTACCAGCAGAGAGTGGAGAAAAGGTTTCCCTGACAATCACTGTCCTACTCTCACTTGCCGTCTACATGTTGATTATAGCTGAAATGTTGCCACCAGCTAGCAATAACTTCCCTATAATAGGTAAGTCAGTATCCTCTAGACATACACATTGGGTCTCACTGACAATAACTGTCCTACTCTGACTTGCCGCGTACATGTTGATTATTGCTGAAATGTTGCCTCCAGCTAGCAATAACTTCCCTATAATAGGTAAGTCAGTATCCTCTAGACATAAACATTGGGTCTCCCTGACAATCACTTTTCTACTCTCTTTTGCTGTCTACTTGTTGATTTTAGCTGAAATGCTGCTCCCAGCTAGCAATAAATTCCCTATAATAGATAAGTCAGTATCCACTAGACATACACGTTGGGTCTAACTGACAATCACTGTTCTACTCTCTTTTGCTGTGTACATGTTGATTATAGCTGAAATGTTGCCCCTGGCTAGCAATAACTACCCTATAATAGGTTAATCAGTATCCTCTAGACATAAACATTGGGTCTCCCTGACAATCACTGTTCTATTCTCACTTGCTGTGTACATGTTGATTATCGCTGCAATGTTGCCACCAGCTAGCAATACGTTCTCTATAATAGGTAATTTTTTTGGCATGTAGTTCACATTCATGAGTATAAATGATATTACTAAGAAGAAATATGTCGTAAATAGTGCTAACATTTAAATTATATCTATTACAATCAACTTAAACTTTCAAATCATTTGCACAGTGGCTGCTTCAGTATCATTTATAATGCATCTTTTGTTTCTCATCATAGTCAACGCAAAAGTGAATTATGATCAAAAAACGTCACACTCGCAGACAAGAGACAAACCCCACGGCACTGAGAGGAAGATAAACCAAAAGTAAATACATACATATCATTATTACAATAGCAAGCTTACTCACACAATAAAAGTACACAAGTAACTAGAACTAGCACCAGATTTAGTGCCTTAGAAATGACTTCATCCGAAGGTATCAGGGGCTTGCATATACTGGTATTTTAGATCATTTTACTTACCAAATCTTCGCTCTAGTTAGTAAAGAATGAGAAAAAAAAAGAGGAAAACGCTTCCAGTGCGAGCCTTTGATATACTGTAAACTGTAACATAGCATTAATTAAAGAGTTATTTTACTTTTTTTTGTTTTCCACATGTTTTTTTATCATAGTTGCATAAATATACAATCTAAAAGCAGGACTAAATACACTTATAACGACAGAATGGATAATGGTTTGTCCAGAATTCATTTTGTTATGCGTATTACCTTTGTATCATGATGAACCTGGATATATGCTGATTTGATACCAGTGTATAATTCACAGTTCAGGCAAACAAATATATGAGAGCCTGCTTATTTATTTGATAAAATGTGTGGAGTGCAGTATATACAATTTACCAACATAATGAGGGTTACTGAGTCATGAGCCCTTTTCATTGTTTCATCATGGTGTGTTAATTTGATTAGAGTGTTTCTCCATGATGATACATTGTATTATTTAGAAGGCCTCCATGCGAGCTGAACATTTCTTGAACTTCAACAACAGCAGAATCTAGGGTGAAGATTTGGTACTAGTAAAATGCATTTAAGCCCCCCGGTGGCTTAGGCTGCTGTCCGTTCTAAGGCAGAAGTTAATGACTTTTTGTTTATTGTTACTACAATTGTGGGAGTCTGTAATTGTTCTATGTTTTGTTGTGCGTTAATTTATGTCCATTCTAGTATTGCAATCATCTTGATGGGGAAGAAAGAGCTGGTTGCTTTGCTTAATTTGTCTTTCTGGTGTCTCGTGATGTTTGAGTGGCTCTTCCTCCCGGTGCAATGGGGTTGTCTGCGGTTTGTGATTGTGGTATTTCCTGATCATACTCACTATTTTTTACTATTTCTGTTGAAGGGATATACTTCGCTGTGGAGATGGGTATAATAACAGTTTCTTGTGTACAGGCTGTTGTAGTACTGAATCTTTTCTACCGGGGAACCAGCGGCAGAAATGTCCCACATTGGCTCAAAACAATCCTGTTTGGTGGACTAGGGAAATTATTTTGTTTCCAATGGGACAAAAGGCACCAAACTGACGAATTCATCGACAAGGAAATAGGAAACAATGTAAGTAGAATTGCTTTTAAGTTGCGTTCCTATGCAAGAGAACACGACCACTTAATGTCACAATCAGGACTGGCAACTACGGGAAAGTATTTGATACAAAACATAGCAACAACAAACAATGGGTGGCTTGCCAACCATTTTGTCATTTCTTTTCAATGAATATGATAAATACTATAATAATTGAGTATGGATGTTTGATGACACTAAAGTCGCTCTAAAAGCATCTGTTGGTATGAAAATGGGAATATTTTACCATAAGTAAATGAAACGTTGTTATGGGCGGCATTCTATAACGTTACCATACGCTTCCATATCACACTTTCAATTCTAACGGTTGTTTTATTACGTCATTGTCCTTCGCATCTGAAAAGAAATGATTTCAAAACTATAGAGGACACATATTGCTTAAACTAATTTGGGGGAAAAGATCCTGTCAAAAGAGAGTACATAAAATGTGTAAACAGCAGATATTGTTTCATTGATTCTGTTATTGAGAGCTTCTGGAAAGATCAACAACTATCTGACCCCCTAGCACTGGCTCAAGTCGTATTCTACTTTCTTTAAGAACTCTATTCATGGATCCACAACTGTCAATCAAAGTAATTTATTAGCCATTGAGATGATTGCTGCAGCCAATTATAAAGTTGTTTTTGCTGACCACATGGGCAATAACAGCTGAAGATAAGATAAGCAACTGTCAGTTTGTCCGAGTATCTGACACCTAGGAAATATGCAGTCAATTGAAAGTTTAATAACTTAAGAACTAATAATCAAACATTGCTTAAATTTTAAGATTTTTTCATCTAGCCATAAACAATTAATTTAATTAAAATGTGTGTCTTTATTTAAAACAACAAAAAGTTCATATGCTAATGAAGAGGGTGGAGCTAATCTCATTTTGTGGATTCATGAATATCTTCGAAAGACCAAAATATGAAATCAATACAATATCAACACTATATCATTGTATGGGGTGAAATTCTATGTGCACAACAACAACTTGGTGTTGCTTTACTTATAAATTTATTTCTTAGGATACAGGTGTTACCATTTTCCTTATTTGTAAGAAAACAAAAATCTAAGAATTAAAGGTATTATAACAAGTGTTCCAATCATAAGTTTATTTAGCAAAATGAATTGACAGATAGGTTGGTATCACATTTTGCAAATGACACAGCCAGGTTTCAACCCCTCTCTGTGAAATCTTACTTCGGAACTCTCTAATGCTAAATTCCTCAATAGCCAAAATATTCAAATCTTATCACCTGTAACAATATTGAGTAAGTTAAGGTTCTCCTCTCTGCAATTTAAATGTTTACATTACCATACAGATTTCAAAATCTATTTTGCGAGTTGTTACAATTCTAATTTATTTTCATATCCCATCTTGTTTCCAATTTATGCTTAGTTTAATTTTTGGATTTATGCCTATTTGATGTCAAACGTTAAACAATATTGCCTGTTCAGCTGACCTTGTAAAGATTATTTTTGCATAACGAATGTAGATAGATGTAAGGAGGGATTTGATCATTCACGAGCAGTAAATGTTGTGCTTCAACTGAGCTCTCACTGCTTGCATATACGAGGGTAGTCCCAGTGAATCTTGAGCTTTTGTTATAAAACGAGATTGGCCATTGGGAATTCTATGAAATGTGTATATGTTAATATACATCTACTACACATTTTCTACAAATATGGGTGAAATCACAGTTTAGATAACAAAGTTAGTAACCTTTACTTGATGGTATCTCTGCGTATGTGGAGCACGTCACAAATTATTTTGCTGTATTTTCAGAGAGGGGTAGTCAAATGAGTTGACTCTATCTACTCTTTTTAAATAAACTTAAATGGTGACAAATATTGCCATATATTTGTTGAGCAAGTCTCCCTGGTTCCAGTAAAGACTAAATAGTTAGTTTAGATATGTTAAGCAGTCAAATAAGCGCAATCTTTTAGATTTAATAAGAGACAACATATTTACCATTAAAATAACTTACAGAAAAATAGCATGAGTTCCATTAAGTTGACGAAAATGAGCGTGTCTTTGTGATATAACTAAAATGATTTTACACAAAATCCATTTAACGACACTAGTGACTCTTCCACTATTCATTTAACATTAAAAGAACGTAGTTTTATGTGATTATTTAGCTTAAAATTGTTGAAAGTCTAATTTTTGCACCATACCATTTTTCTGACCTTAGCATTTTCTGAAAAAATAAAAATGTAGTACGTGTGTCAAATCGATTAAAAAATCAATGTAAATGGCCACAAACATTTCAAATTTTCAACACTTTACCTTACATGGTTCATTCCTATTGTCACTTTCCCATTGGTATCCTGGGTCAGGTGTGGTACTTGATTGTATCGATTCCTGATCTTTGCACCCTTACTTACTTTTACTAGTTGATGTGGTAATGCATTGTAAAAAAAGCGAAATTTGATTGAATGTACACTATCTTTTGGACTAGAATAGTTTCATTACAAAAAAATGACGTGGGCCGCTCACGCTGACATACCGTCAAGTAAAGGTTCATAAACTTGTTATCTAAGCTGCGATTCCAACCATATATATACCAAATGGTTCCAATAAGTATATAAACACATCATAAAAATATCATATACCTACTGGTACACAGTCTCGTGCTATAACAAAAGTCCACAATTTACTGGGACAACCCTCGTACATGTATGATAAGTACAAAACTCTCATGAAAATTGTCAATTTTATAATTGTTAAGAGATAAGAGGCTGTTAAGCACATCCAAGGTACTCACCCTGGTTAAGATGATACATCCAGATACACGTTTTTATACATAATACAGTAATTTCTATATTGTACACTCAGAAATTTTCCCAAGAATTTTGTTTTCCCAAATAACATTTAAGATACATTTTTGATGTTAAATATTCTTGACTGGGGCATGATTTACCTACATCAGTAAACGGCGTAGAGATTTCGTTCTTTCCCGAGTTTTATTTTAATTTATAGTATTCATGTTTCAATTCAGGCAAAATTCAACGCTGAAAAGATGACTATCTATAACCCTGATGTTTCGGTAAGACACCCAGACAAATGTGTCGTAGGTCTTGGTAGCACATGCAATGGTGTAACTCATAGATGGACTCCAGTGAAGCAGAATAACAAGGACCACAGTGAAACAGATCAAACAGATACTACTATGATACATCGTCAAGTAAAGCAGGAGAGTATAGAACAGTACTTTAGAGAGAAACAGAAGGAAGATGATATTAACTCTGACTGGAGAGATGTTTCTAATCTACTGGATCGTCTTTTTATGATCCTCTATGTTTTTGTTACTGTGATAGTTACTTTAGTCTTTCTCCTACATATTACTGGCAACCAAGAGGAGTAATACAATATAGGCATCATGTTAACCCTTATGGAATTTACCATTTCGTATTTTAAGGGGCTACAAGTAGCCATTTCTAACTTATGATGTATTTCTGTCCCTACTGATAGTTTCTATCTTGGCAAACAGTACATCATTTCATATGGGTCTTCACTGTTTGCTAAAGTACCTGTTTATCCAGAATGAAAATAGTTGACAGATGCCTGAGCACAGATATGTCAAATGTAATTTCCATCTTTATCAATTATATGAGTATGCGTCTAATTTTGAGGTAAAATGTATGTAAGAATTTCTAGCGATAAGGCGAGCAATCTCCCTAAACGAGACGTTCGTTTTATTTTGTCGAAATAACGACTGAAGAAACTAGACACATTCAACAAATATATATAGACGAGCCGTCGATGCACCATTGCCCCCAATTTGTATATTTAAAACGGGGTTTCCTTCATGCATGTAATAACTCTACTTCTTATTGAATGATAATTTATGTCGATCATCAACTGTGCTTGTTATTCAGTGACATATATGGGAACTAGACCGTTAAACAGGGAACCACGCTATGTACAGTAAAACTATTTATACAGTTGATGTACAATAAAAATGACCATCTTGCAAAGTGGTCTATTTTTGTCAGATATTTAATGTCTTCTTTCGCTTATACAACCCCTTTCCCCCCCCCCCCAAGACCCAAGACGCCATTTACATATGTTATATATTTGTATAGCGACATTTAATTGTCCAAAGGGCATCTTGGGTCTAGGGGGGGGAAAGCATCTAAAAACAAACTGAAAGACACCAATTTCATATTTTCAATGACAAACGTCACAATTTTAAGTATATTTCGTACGCATGCGAAGAAGGAATACCGCATAGTTTTGGAAATGAAGGGCACCTTTATCCTTAATATTTTAGCACTTTTACTTTTTGAAAACCTGCAAAGGATTTACTAAAACTATCGTATAAACGGCACCCAGTCTAAAGACGTAAAATGAGAGGTGGGAGTAGAAGGCGCAAGTTTTCACGGCTTTGTAAATGATGGATCGCTTTGAAACCTATTTTGATGCTTTCTATGCATATTTTACTACCGAAACAGTCCAATTTTAAAAATATTAGGGCAGTTTGAAAATTTAGGATTTTTAATCATGTCAACTAGGGAAAATATACGCCTTATCGCTAGAGCTCCTTTGTTTTTATTTTCTTTGTAATTTTGAATTGTAATTCAGGCTAGCAAACATGAGAGCATGATCGGATGCCACATTTGTGACGTCTGATATGGGTTCGCACTGTTTGCCCATTCGTATTTGCCAGTCTTATATAAATTAATATAGAACAATTGTGCTCATGGACCAGTCAAGCTTTAAATATCAAATATGTCATATACCACAGATAGGCTTTGAAACACAGTGCATGTATATAGTCTATTTTAAGGTCATATGCACAAAGTACAAGAAGAACTATAGCAGTCACCATGGCGTCACCCTTCAGCATCCGCGTGAACCAGGGTGTTTTTGTGTTTCTGACGCTCTCAATCAAACTAGTTCATACCTCGCCTGTTGTTTGTTGCTCATCTGAAGATTTATGTTGCACCATTGCAACCTGTATCAGTGGTTGACTCATAGATGAAATACCATTTCTATAAGGCCAATGTCACTAATTTAGGAATCAAAGTCGTTGTGTCAAAATGTTTTTACCAATGATACCATGTTAATTTATGCATGAATCAGGCTCTAATTATCCTTATGGCAGACACTTTTCTTCCATTTATACAATTCCCTGCCTGGTCTGTGACCTTGGCCTCAGGGTCACAGACACCAAGTTTTACATTAAAAAATAGTGAGTATGATCAGGAAATACCACAATCACAAACCGCAGACAACTCCGTGGCACCGCGAGGAAGAGCTGCTCAACCATCACGAGACACCAGGAAGACAAATTAAGCAAAGCAACCAGCTCTCTCTTCCCCATCAAGATGATTGCAATACTAGAATGGACATAAAGTAACGTACAACAAAACATAGAACAATTACAGACTCCCACAATGGGAGTAACAATCAACAAAAAGCCATTCAAATATTAATGAAGTAGGGTAAGTGTGATTTGGGCAAGCTTCACTGTCCTATGACAGCTTTCATTAGTTCGAATTCTTACTATGTTTTGCTATTTTCTATTTAAACACCACTGTTTACTGAGGTAGAGAATAAACATACCGAACTATATTCAATTTGATGTTTTTTTATAATGACAAAACAACGATTCAATGCATTTTTTCGCAGTGAAATCGGTTTAAGTTATACTGACATACAAAGAAATTTAGAATTGCTGTTTGTTAAAACACACCATGAAAAAAACACTGGATGAAAGTAAGAAAGGCGACAAAGATCAGGAATTAATACAATCAAGTACCAAACCTGGCCCAGGATACCACATGGGAAAGTAACAAAAACACAATTAAACACCACAAACAAAAGCCGAGAGGTCAGCCCTTTCCCAGCAGGTGACCACAAGGCAGCAATGAACAGGCGCGAAAGCATGACAAACACAAGGCATAAATAACACGAATGATCCACAAAAGAAGAACGGCCATGGAACAGTCAGTAATTTTACTGGAGGGCTTAAACCTTCGGTTCAGTTTTTATCGCAAAAGAAATATGCGTAGTTTTACTCATTCATTGGTTTTCCAGGAAAATGCCAACCACACTAATAAATTGCTTTTTGACACGAAGATCGTTAGTTGGACACATTTTTGAAATAAGATACTGAAGTATGACCTAATTTCAAATATCATCCATACGTATTCATAAGGAAAAATATGTTCTTAATCTCCATTAATCATACAAAGACGTTGTGTTTGAAAATGCTTAATTACTCAATCTTTGTCATTGTTCTAATTTCTCAAGGGGCCACATGCTGTCATCTCCCTTTGGGATATAGTCTTTAATGTACTTTTTTAGTTTTGCAATCATCTTGCAGATGAAGAGAGAGCGAATTGCTTTATTTTGTTTCTATTGATGCTTTATGTCCCAGTCCACAATGTTTCAGTCATGTCGAGACGACTTCCGGTCTTCCTGGATTGAACCAGTACTAAGCATTGGATAACGTGTCTCTAACATGGACACAGCAAAGTAAATAGTGAGTATGATCATGAAATACCGCAATCACAAACTCCAGACAAACCCATGGCCCCGCAAGGAAGAGCCACACATCAATCACGAGATACCAGAAAGACAAACTAAGCAAAGCAACCAGCTCTCTCTTTCCCATCAAGATGATTGAAAAAACTAGAATAGACATAAAGTAGTGCACAACAAAACACAGAACAAATACAGAATCCCATTATGGGAGTAACAATCAACAACGAATCAACAACAACAGAACCACGTTGAGTCTCAAAGTAGCAACCCTTCGATCTCCAGTCTAACACTGTACCAACTGCGCTGTTGTGCTCCGCACATGCTGCTTAACTTTAATTGTAGTATTTCTGTGTGTGTGTGTGTGTATGTGTGTGTTTGTGTGCATGCGTGGATTGATGGATTTGTGTGTGTGTGCGTGGGGGGGGGGGGGGGGGGGGGGTAACCATCGCCTTAGAACGGACAGCAAGCTAGGCCACTGGGGTGGCTTAAATGCATAATATTATTGGTATCAAATAGTCAACCTAGATTATTTTGTTGTTAAAACACAAACATTGTTTAGCTAACATGGAGGCTTTCTAACTCATGCACTGTATCATCACAGAGAAATAATTTAGTCAAATTAACATGCTTAGATGAAACAAAGAAGAGAGCTCACGACTCACAGATAGTCAGCTCAAAAAAATGTTAAGCCTTGTTCATATGATATCCTGTATGCTTAAAATGTTATTGAGGATCATTGGAATAGCGTGTGTCCATTAGGCAATAAAATATGTTTACACTATCTATGATGGTTCTGAGGGTCCCTTGGGATCCCCTTTTACCATCACTTGTCAGGCCTTATTATGCCATGTGGTGATCCTTGGTACAGATTGGTTTATGGACAGTCTTTAAAATATTAAATTTGGCACTATATGAGCACATGCTGCACAAAACCAACAACTTGACCTTGCCCACATGAGTGGCACAGAGCAGCCTGCACATTTGATTAGATTCGTTGATTGGTGCGTGAAGGAAGCTTAGGTCCTTACCCACCCATTTGGTTCCCAGCAAAGATTCAGATCAGACTGGACAGATGCCCAGACATGGTTGAGTCTTTGCTGGGCAAAAAGTCATAACGTTTGTTTCCTCATGTTTCCCTTAAGAATTGAAAGTTTTTTCTGCGTTTCATTGAGGTATGAAATGTCGGGAAAATTACATCCAAAAGTAGATGTAATTTAAACAACTTTTCATACCTCAGTGAAACGCAGAAAAAAATTCTATTCTTTGAATTACAATTTCATTCCTTATTCTAAAGTATTTTTATTACTATTTTCCGTAAAAATTACGTTTCCACTTAATAATGTTTTGCCAATTTAGATGGTGACGTGCACTATGATGCGTACGCAGACGTCACGACATTAAAAAAAACAGATGTCAGCAAGATTGCATTAGACAGCAGATCTGCATGAATACTGATAATTTAAGCATATGATGTAAGTTTATTTTTGCTTTTCCACCTGAAAATATCTGTGTAAAGTGTAAGTAGTTGCCGACTGTCCATTATGTCACTGGCAGACTAAAGAAAGGTAGAAAATGAAAAACAGTATTTCCCTACAGAAACAGTTTTAATGGGGAGGGTGCCTCGCAGTCAATATTTTACCCCTAGAGGAGTATGTGGTACTATTATACAATTTGTGAATTTTATTTGCTTACATTTTCATTCTCAAAACAGCATTATTCAATTATACATCAATCCAGTATTCTATATCTATTTTGCGTAAAGCTTAAGCTTTGGACATCCCTAGAATTTAGATACATTAATCTACTTCAGAACAGTAATAATCAACATTTAAAACTATGACAAATTGTTGTCATAAAATTCCCTGACTTTTCCCTGACTTTTTACAAAGTATGTAAGGGTGCAAAGATCAGGAATCGATACAATCAAGTACCACACCTGACCCAGGATACCAATGGGAAAGTGACAAACTCACAGTGTGACACCACAAACGAGAGCCAAGAGGTCAGCCCTTTCCCAGCAGGTGAACACAAAGCACATACATATAAACAGACATGCACAAAGACATAGCAAACACAAGACAGAACAAAAACATAAAAGATCCACAAAAGAAGTACTGCCTTGGAACGGTCAGTAAAATATTTTACTGGAGGGCTTAAATCGGTTTCACGACGCGCCAACCTCACCCTTAATTCAGATGTGGATCAAGACACAGAGAAAATTTCAAAATTCCCTGACTTTGATTTTTTTCATTGTTCACTGACTTTTCCCTGACCTTTGGAACCCTGAATAGGGCTGCTGTTGTGAGGGAAAAAACACATTGTCACCACATGACCATAGCTGTTGACTGAGATGTTAAACCTCAAACAAACAATCAAATGAAAATACAATAAGGATGAAACTGATAAACAGGTTAACAAGAAGAAAATAGTTATAAAGATTTATTTATGAGTAGATGTATAGATATTATATAATTTTCAGTACAGGTAAAATGTTTCTATTATTCATAATTTACAATTACATAGCACCATATTCATTATAATTAGACAGGACCTTGCACAGTGCTGGGCAGTAAAGAAACCCACTATCAAGAATACCAAATGTATACATGGGCGTAGCTGGCTTTACGCATTCATGTATGTGCTGAACTTTGAATGGAGATAACATAATATGGAAATAGTGTTTACCATATCATAAGGGACTGCTATTAAAGGAAAGAATTTGCTCTCTCTGGGAGCGAATTCTTTCCTTTAAGAGAAGTCCCCATTTTGAAAATGGAAGCAATGGTTGAGAATCGTAGTCTCCCTTGAATAAGCATAGAAATGTAACTAGACAAGTTAAGAGTTATGGCTATACTCGTGGAATAATGAAGAATTCGCTTTCCTTTAAGAAAAATGTCCATTTTGAAAATGGAAGCAATGGTTGAGAATCAACTGTTCACCCCAGTAGTCTCCCTTGAATAGCATATATATGTGTAACTATACTTAAAGCCATTAAAAACGCAACTGGTACAAGTGTTATTTTTCATATAAATAACAGCTTGATTCACTTTGTCTTTGTACTAACAAGTGTCCCTAACGTAGGAGACCGTTTTACCAAAACTTGAGCTCAATTGCACACTTCTGCCAAAAATTTTGGTGAAAAATGACAAATTCATCAAATTTTTTGGTTACCATATTAAATCTTAAAATTTTGTTCAATTTCAGCGTGCAAGTACTGCGTTGCACTCAAACAAACAAGAAAACGGTTTAAAACACAAAATTCACTTTGTTGGAATGACCTAAAATTAATGTTTTAAATTTCATTTTTTGTGAAATTTCCCCAAAATTTGAGAAATCTCTAAAACTTCAATTAAACTGAATCAATTAAAACTTGGCATACGTAAGTTGTAAGGTAATAACCTATAGTTATCATTTATCGCAATATTTACCGTCGAAAGTGTCGCATTTTCGTTAACTTCCGGTTTTCATGCTGAAACTTTGATGACCATTTAGAAGGTCAAAACTTCAAGATAAAAAAATCTGTCGCGTGTGCATAGAAAGTAGAGCAATGTTGAAATTTTCCCAAAGTTTGAATCCAAAAGAGCCATTCATAATGAAGATCTGATATCCAGATTAATAAGATGATTTTGCAGTTTTCGTGTCGAGGTTTGGGTTGTGTCCCTTTATCAAAAAATACAGCCTGGCTTATCTGGACTGCTTTATCTGCACCAAAAGAATATTGGCTTGATATCGCGACCATAGGTGTATGCTTTTATTTTAACAGAATGATAAAATAGCATTAAATCTCGAGTAAGGTTATACTGTAAAAGTTGCGTTTTTACTGGCGTTAAGTATAGTTCAGCGTTATGGCTATACCCGTGGAATAATGAAGAATTCGCTTTCCTTTAAGAGAAGTGTCCATTTTGAAAATGGAAGCAATGGTTGAGAATCAACTGTTCATCCCAGTAGTCTCCCTTGAATAAGCATATATATGTGTGTAACTAGCTCTGCGTTATGGCTATTATACTTGTGGCTCGCAAAATGACAAAGAATTATTCCATACAAAGGACCCAGAAAATATATATTTCTATGGGAGGATGGTCTGGTACATTTGTGAATTATGGTATATCACCAGTACTCAAACAGCTCATCTGAGATAACTGACTAAATTGAATCAAGAGCACCACGTTTTCATATTCTAAAAGATATGATAGTCAAACACTTAAACTATCAGTGCCGTCTGCCGAGTAGTTTTGCAAACAGTTTGGACCAAGATCTGGCCAGAAAAAAAACACATCAGGTTTAGTCTGGATCCAGACTGTTTGTGCTCGCATAAGAATTTTTAAAAGTTAATCAGCAGACAACGAAAATCATGAATTTGAAAGATATCCCAACAACACATCTGAAGTGGAGAAGCATTTGTTCTGTTTACTTTGCAGCTTTTCTTGATGAACTGTCACTTTTATCAAATTAATTGATTTATTGATTGATGTCAGTATCACAGATTAGTATTTAATTTAAACGGCAAAAAGGGATGTTAAATATACAAATCAATATGCATTTAAAATACACAAATTGCAATGTTATATGGCTTGCTAACCAAATACCAAGGATAACAAAAAAGAGAAAGTGATTTGTTCTCTTATTTCCATTGTAGTCCTTTTGCACCGGCTGCAAGTCATAGTGAGGCACCACTAGGTAAACATTAAGTAAATAAGTATTAAGAATTATGAAAAATACCTTACTACTGTAAAGATCCATTATAAACAGAAAGTAAAGAGTATCATGATACTATGAGAATACACAATACAAATCAATCTTACTTAAAATGTATTTTAAATAAACGTTCATCATGATTACCAGCAACCAGGTCCAGAACTATTTCATTATAATGACCATCAACCAATCAGTAGGTCAACAACTACTTCATCATAATCACTAGTTGGCAAGTGGGTAAATAACTAAATAATCTTAATCTTCTTATTGTTGTGTGTTTGTCTGTGTGTCACATATACCATTTGTGTACAGTAAAACCTGTGTGAAACAGCCACTCAAAAATAGACAAAACAAAGATCTTAATGACAAATGGTAGCTTAATGAAGGTTGAAAGTATTGCAGAATGCTCTACTTTTGACCTGCATTAAGCGATAATTGGTCTTCAAAACCAATTTGTGGTCATTTAGAGAGTGGTCATTTTACACAGGTTTTACTGTTACTGCACAATGTTGTGTTATACATACTATAAACATACTTGTATGTTTTATGCAATTAAGTTATATTATATTATGTTATATTATGTTATGTTATGTATGATCTGAGACTGTATCATGCCTAATAAAGTCCAGTATAGCTCAGTAGATCAGTTATACATTGAACTATAATTGTCAACCATTAAGGTCAACTATAAATTCACCTGCCAGCATGGCATCTAAATATTCACCTTTATCACAAATCAAAATAATAACCAATAACCTTTTGTATTCTGGAAACCCATAAACGGTTACTTTGGCAAACAGTGAAGACACAAGTGTCTACACAATTTGCTAATATAAACTAACATTCAGGGACAGAAATACATCATAATTTAGAAGAAAATTCTAACTGTGATCCCACAAAATACACAATGGGCAGTCCCATATTAGTTGTATTGATAAAATACAGCTTATCTAAAGCCCAGGCCCCAAGGTTATAAAACTTTTTTCATGCTCAACTCAACTGAGCACAAAATTTCAACTGCTCATAAAAACTTAAATACCCACAAATGAAGAAGCTTCTTGCTTTATGTCTCTCAGATGCTGTATTTATCATGCTGATAAATGTTAAAATGCCAACAACAATTGTTGGCATTTTAACATATATTAGCAGGATAAATTTTGTGCTCAGCTGATTTGAGCATGGAAAAGTTTTATAACCTAGGGACCTTTGTTGTTGTAATGATATGTACAGTTGTGAAAATCCATCAGAATACAAGCGGTTAGTCATATTGTCCATTGTCCTTCAAATTGACAACACGATTCTCTTTCCTTGCTCTTTCAGCAGCAAACACAAGTAAATGACTCATCAAGGTCTCTTCTGGACCTGTCTTTATCTTCACCTCATCTGGATTCTGAAATATAGAACAGTAAACACTACATGCATTGGCGTAGCTCCCTTTACGCAGTTACGCATGTGTATAATAAAAAATAGTAACATTCAAGGGAGGTCGCCTAATGTGGTTAAAGTGATTTTCCGTAGTATAACTGCTCTTAAAGGAAAGAATTTGCTCCCTTTGGAAGCAAATTCTTTCCTTTAATAGAAGTTCCATTTCAAAAAGTAACACAATTGAAGAGAATCACTGCTTGATCCAGTAGTTTCCCTTTGATGTGTGCAACTATTTTGGCGTTCTGGCTACACTTCCGAAATGATCCAGTTCATGAGATTATGTTACCTATATCATCCTTTTCTAAACAAGCATACCCAGCTGCACGTTGGAATTAAAAGCCTCAGGGTTATCAAACTTTGTTCATTGTAACTCAACTGAGCATGAAATTTCAGCTTCTCATAAAACTAAAATGTTGAAAAATAGAAAACATTTCTTGCTTTCAACCTCTCAGATGTTTTTATGGGCTTGACAAATTTCATGCTCAGTTAAGTGGTGCATGAAAAAAGCTTTGTAATCTGGAAACCCAGTGCATGACAATTCCTAAAAAAACACTTTGTCAATATGACTTTTGATAGCATACAACTTTTGATCAGTGTGACTTTCCGTCAAGCATGACGTTTGGTAAAAAATAGTCAGGTACAACATTCCCTCGAAATGGTCAACTCAATCATTTTATAAGAGATCAATTTATAGAAATCAATTTATGTTTTTTTACCTTTTTAGCCTCATTGGCGCATACTTACAAAGGCATGCTTGATTAATTTTATGTGGAATTCCGAATAGTTGTTGGTCTGATTGTATGTTAATATGTACAAATATGATCCAGTTTGGTATTTTCTTGTCCCCATTTTATGGTCATATCGAGAATCTAGGCATGTGAAGCAGGCAAACTTTTCCAAGTACAATGGAGTCCTTTTATAACTCTATGATTGGTGTACACAGAGATGGACTGTATATAACTGAATCTTGTGATAAACTCTATGAATGGTGTACACAGAGATGGACTGTATATAACTGAATCTTGTGATAAACTCTATGATTGGTGTACACAGAGATGGACTGTATATAACTGAATCTTGTGATAAACTCTATGATTGGTGTACACAGAGATGGACTGTATATAACTGAATCTTGTGATAAACTCTATGATTGGTGTACACAGAGATGGACTGTATATAACTGAATCTTGTGATAAACGCTATCATTGGTGTACACAGAGAAGGACTGTATATAACTGAATCTTGTGATAAACGCTATCATTGGTGTACACAGAGAAGGACTGTATATAACTGAATCTTGTGATAAACGCTATCATTGGTGTACACAGAGAAGGACTGTATATAACTGAATCTTGTGATAAACGCTATCATTGGTGTACACAGAGATAGACTGTATATAACTGAATCTTGTGATAATAGGACAATTTTTACAAAAGCCTTTTTCCTATTTCTTTGTAAAATGGCATGGTAAAAACTGGGAGCCACAACATTACTGTGTGATCTTCAAATCTGTGTTATTACGAGGTGTATTGTAAAGGGACTGCAATGTATAGAGTCAATATGTTTTAATATTCTGGTCCTTGAGGACTATTTAACTCTGACAGATAACAGAATATGGCTTTGTGGTCACCTGCTGGGAAAGGGCTGACCTCTTGGCTCTCCTTTGTGGTGTCTAACTGCGAGTTTGTTACTTTCCCATTGGTATCCTGGGTCAGGTGTGGTACTTGATTGTATTGATTCCTGATCTTTGCACCCTTACTTACTTTAAGCAGGGTCTTTGGGGTTTGGGTTTTTGCGTTTCCATCAGCAATTATGAACAGACTCAAATTTTCTGTTTTAAAATTTCTTAAATTATTTGGTGCACTCTGTTTCCAGCCATTATCAAGTTTATTTGGTGAAATCAAGCCATCAATTCTATTCATAGCTTATATTTAGCAGTTTCCATGTTTCAATACTTTGCAAACAAAGCCAAATTCATCCAAACGAAGTCAATTCTTCATCAAGCCCCAGTCTTACATTCAGGCGAGTTTTCTAACGGGATCTTGCGTAATTCCATGCAGTCACAGTGACACTAATACAAATGCTGCCAAACACCAGAGGGGTATCCACTGAAAGCAATATGTCCCCTTTCTCGTCAGAGTGGCAGAAGGAATACTCCTGGAGAGGGTAATAATCTGTAATATCACATTCTAACAATGATTAACCCTTTGTACACTGGAAACCCCTAAACAGGTACTTTGACATTGACAAAGAGTGAAGACCCAGATGAAATCATAATTGGGAAAGCCTACCTGCGACCACTTAAAATATATAATGGGCACTTCTATCTTGATTGCTTTTATTTTGATGGGAAAATCCATTAGACTACAAGGGGTAAACATATAGCCTCAGTGTGATATATTGGGTTATCATTTTCTTATGAGTGTATTTCTATAAACTCAATGCACTTACGTGAAGTGTATCCACAAAAGCCTTAATTGTGTGGAAGTCAGCTCCTCCATGTCCACACAGGGGCCCTGGTGGGGCAGTATCTTCTGGGAAATATTTACCTGAAACACAATACGCCCAGCAACATTTGGTCAAGGTACATAAAATTTTTGATGTAAATGTTTATGCACAAAACTATAGACAATTAAACAGTTGTCAACACAACATGACATGTTTTTTAGGTTTATATTCCATTAAATGCTAGGAAGAGCATGACAGAACCTTCACTGCTCAAAAGTGCATTGTTTGCAAATTATTAAATGTTCCAAACAAAAACTTGACAATTTGCTGGAGAATGATGAATCTCATTTGGGCATAAATACATGAACAGCTATCTGGTAGGGTAGCCTGGGTTAGAGGCATACCAATCCTGTTGAGCCTAAATCAACATGATACCTTCTCTTTTTGTGAATGGGTTCTGGCAAGACTGGGAAGATGAAAAATCCTGACTGGGCATAGGCTGCTAGCATACACCCTAATTACCAAAATTTCATCAACTGGCTCATCTTTGTGCACATGCTATTAAAACCTATGCCATATGGGCTGATTCTAAAAAGAAATCTCCTACCAATGACTGGTTGAATATTACTATATGATAAACAGCTTTTGTCATCTGCACTCTTATCTGCTTGTGTACTTAGGTAGCCTATATTGCAAACAATATGGACCCATATGGGTTCATAGCGTTTGCTAACATGATAAAATCTAGTCTGATGTACATTTGAATATTTGTAGCAGATGTAATAAGCAGGACAAAAATAAAGGCGGGATGACTGTGTACTATAATCTCACTGATATTGTTTAGAAGAATTTATTCTTTGGTATAATTGTTATATTCTAATAAAATGATGTTCATAAATCTCTTCCTATTGGTAGTTTAAAAAAGAGAGGATTTTTCATTCTATGACTGCATGCCAGAACCAAATTTTATTTGCACATTATTATTTGCATGTGCAAACAAAGCAGTCCCAGATCAGTCTGCTCTTAGGGGACCAGTCTGATCAGAAACCATTTGAGTCATGACAAGTAATTTCCAACAATGTGGCATTTTGGCAAGTGTAGACTCAGAGGAGCCCCGGCAGCCTTTTTTGTGCTTAGAAACTCCAAATGATGTTCGTTCAGTAGCTCAACAGTCATAGAACATTTAAGCGACTAGCAAATGCTCTGATCAGTCTGTGAGTATGCACAGACTGGTCTGAGCTTTAGCTGGTCGCACATACCACATTGTTGGATATCTCACGTCACAGCTCATTTGTTTGCTTGCTTCAAAAAATTATTCATCAATAACTTGGATAGATTCGCCCAGATCATCAACTTGAAGATTTGTTTTAAATAAAAAAATCATTATTTAAATGTTTAGTGGTGGCATTTCCTTGAGTATTTTATGACTTAAATGTGCGCCTTCTGTGTTGACGACAATGCTCTACATTTCATTTCTTGTAGTTCTTCAGTTACAAACGTACAGTAAAACCTGTCTTAAAGGGACAAATATTTTAGCAATAATACTGGTACCACTCATTATGACTCTCTCCAGGGGTCATACTGGGCAGATCAAAAGGACAGCCATAATGAGGTGATTATGACTTCCTTACTGGGGCAATAAAGTGGTCCCATAAAGGGATTAGGTATTTTATGATAAAATATTGATCTTTATCTGAGTGAATGAAATTGTGTTTCATACAGGTAAGTCCCCTCTTGAGGCCCCATTAATTTTGTGAGATACTGAAACTGTCCCTTATCAGTTAATCCTTTAATGATCTCTATTGGACAGTAATCTTTGTCTTTAAGCGGCCACTCAAAAATAGACAAAATAAAGATCTTGATGACAAATAGTAGCTTAGTGAAGGATGAAAGTATTGCAGAATGCTCCACTTGAGCATTCTGCAATACTTTTGACCTGCATTAAGCGATAAATGGTATTGAAACCCATTTTGTGGTCTTTTTGAGAGTGGCCGTTTTAGACAGGTTTTACAGTATAAAAAAGCGAGTTTTCACTTAATCAATCTGGATAATAAGATCCTTCACAAATAGGAAGCCCAAGCAAGTGAATAGAAATGGAAGAATTTGTTTAGGATGTTTTTTATTGAAATTGATCCCTTTCTTCTTACATGACTTTTTTGTGAGGAAATCAAACACCTTGATTTTAGGCTGGTGTCCGTCTTTCACTGTCATCTCACCCTGAAATATAAATGGACCGCTAGCCAGCATAAGATACAAGCTGGCATGTGTGTACCCCAAAGATTGAAACTAGTCTGCGGATACATGCAGTCTGATCAGAGTCTTAGTTTTCCATCTGAAGATTTGTTGGACTCTTGGCTACCCATAGAGGGCCCATTTTAGACTGATCAGACTGTGTGTATGCACAAGCTGATATGAGTCTTTGATGGAACCACATACCAACTTGCATCTTTTGCTGTACATCAACTAAAATGGACCAGCTAATGAGATCTTGGTACTTAATGTGTGTGCATACAGTCTAAATATGTGCAAGGAGAAACCCTCTGACAAGACTGTGATGATGTGCATACTGTCTAACCCTTCACTTCTTCCTATTGCCATAAATACCCAAGTGGGTGCTGTATATGGCTAGTGCAAAGAGACCACGGCACACCGACATTATAACCGAAAAATGTATGTATGTATGGATCTTACTTTCAGAAATAATATTCAAATATATAGAAATCTATCTTTGACTTAAAGCTTGAATGATCAAAATTTTCACTACAATTATTCAGTAGTTAAGAGATTAGACATAAGATAAAATTCATTTTAAGTCGGAGAGTATAAACTAAAATATGTCTTATGCAGGAATAAAGAAGATCAGTGTATAAGAGGACAAGAGCAAGAGAAAAAAATCATATTTCCCATGAGAGCATGTTCTGAGTTCTTTTAAGAATAAGTGGGAAATACTCATATGGTAAGTAAAGAGGCCTCGCTGGAATAAGTTGGGAGTACTCATATGAGAATGTTGGAACCACTCATCAGTGTACGTTGGGTATACTCATAAGAAAATGTAATGTGCAGTATGTAAGAGATTAAGGTAGAACCACACATTAGAATATGTGAAGAGTACTCATAAGAGTAAGTTAAAAGTATTCATGAGAGTAAGATGAGAGTGCTCTTTAAGCAAGATTAGAGTATGTGCAAGTAATTTGGGAGCACTCATGGAAGTAAATTTGGAGTAATCATAAGAGTAAGTTAAGAGTTCTCATAAAAGTAAGTTGATAGTACTCATAAAAGTTTGTTAGGAGTACTCATGAGAGAATGTTGGCAGCACTCTTGAAAGTAAGTTGAGAGTACTCATAAAAATTAGTTGGGAGCACTCACGAGAGTAAGTTCAGTGTACTCATGGGAGTAAATTGGGAGTACCCATGATGATATATTGGGAGTAATCATAAAAGTAAGTTTAAAGTACTCAAGAAAGTAAGTTGGGAGTACTCATAAAAGTAAGTTGGGAGTACTCATGAGAGTAAGTTGAATGTATTCACAAGACTAAGTTGAGAGTACTCATGAGAGTTAGTTTGGAGAACCCATGAGAGAAAGTTGGTAGCACTCATGAGAGTTAGTGGGAAGTACTCATGAGACTAAGTTGGTAGCACTCATGAGAGTTAGTTGGAAGTACTCATGAGACTAAGTTGGTAGCACTCATGAGAGTTAGTTGGAAGTATCCATGAGACTAAGTTGAGAGTACTCATTCTTGTACGACAACAGAACTTTCTTAATTGTTAACCTTGTGTCTTAAAGCTGCTAAAAAACATGTTATCAAGCATTGTGAAAAGGTATATGAGAGATCCGGTAAAAACCTATTTTAATCTATTAAAAATTCAGGTGAAATTTAAGATAAACTTAAAGCTAGAGATTTCAATGCTACCAGTCTGTCTACTTACGATTTTTCTACTCTTAACACTACTTTACCTCATAATTTAATTAAAGATAAACTTATTGATCTTATTGAAAGAACCTTCCAGAGAGAAGGCTCTCCTTACCTTGCATGTAATGACAGGAATGCACTTTTTACTTCAGATAAAAACTAAAAAAAATATCATGCATGGTCGTGTCAAAATGTACGTGATGCGCTGACCTTTTTGTTGGACAACATTTTTATTCGATTTGGCACCAAGCTGTTTAGACAAGTAGTTGGGATTTCTATGGGCCACTCATTGTGCTCCCCTGGTTGCAGATTTATTCTTGTTTTGCTATGAGAGGGACTTTATGATGTCCCTTTCTGATGATAAGCAGGCTGATGTAATTGATGTGTTTAACACTACATCCAGATATTTGGACTATATTTTAAATATTAATAATTTTTATTTTGACAATATGGTTAGTCAAATATACTTTTCAATACCTCTGATACCGAAGCCGCATTTTTAGACTTGCGTTTGTCAATTTCTAATGATATTGTTTCCACCAAAATTTATGATAAACGTAACCACTTTGATTTTGAAATTGTCAATTTCCCATTTTTAGATGGTGATGCTCCTCGTTCTACATCCTATGGAGTCTATATCTCTCAACTCATTCGTTTTTCTTGTATAAATTGAAGATGATTGTTGGCTTTAATCATTTTTCAGCGCAGTTCATTAAAATAATTTCCTATTATAAAAATATTGGCTATAACATTAATGTACTGCAACAAACAGCATGCTTGGTGGTCAACCCAATCACGGTTGGCAACTTTGCTTTCCTCTTTAATTCCATGCCGGTGGGTCAGACTTCAGACTCTATGATGAGATGGTAGGGCTCTGACTTTGGCATTTACCTGTTGGATTTCTTTTGCTCCGGTATTTAGTTTTATTTAGTCCTTATCTTTGCTTTATCTCCTTGTTATATCTTGATTTATATGTTTTAGGAGATGATGCATTGATAAGTTAGGGGTCTTTCATGCAAACTAAATATCTATGTGTCTTGATCCACATCTGAATTACGGGTGAGGTTGGCACCGTTAAACTGGTTTAAGCCCTCCAGTAAAATATTTTACTGAATGTTCCAAGGCGATACTTCTTTTGTGGATCTTTTATGTTTATGGTTTTTGTTCTGTCTTGTGTTTGCTTTGTCTTTATGCATGTCTGTTTATATGTGCTTTGTGGTCACCTGCTGGGAAAGGGCTGACCTCTTGGTTCTTGTTTGTGGTGTCTAACTGTGAGTTTGTCACTTTCCCATTGGTATCTTGGGTCAGGTGTGGTACTTGATTGTATCGATTCCTGATCTTTGCACTCTTACTAACTTAGTTACTTCTACCCATAAGAGTAGGTTAAGAGTGCTCATAAAAGAAAGTTGAAAGTACTCATGAGAGAAAATGGAGAGTACTCATAAGAAATGTTTGAGTGTACTCATAAGCTAAGTTGAGAGTACAAATAAGAATAAGTTGATGGTACTCTTAAGAGTAAAGTGAGAGTATTCGTATGAGTAAGTTGAGAGTGATCATAAGAGTAAGTTTAGAGTACTCATAAGAGTTAGTTTTAGATATATATTAGAGTAAGTTAAGAGTGCTTATTACAGCAAGTTGAAAGTACTTATTAGAGTGAGTTGGGAGTACTTATAAAAGTTGTGTGTTCACATTTGAGTAAACTGGGCGTTCACATGAGAGTACATTGGCTGTGCCCATAAGAGTAAGCTGGGTGTTCACGTAAGAGTTAGTTGAGTATTCACATAAGAGTAAGTTGAGGTACTCATAAGAGGAAGGTTGAATGAATCTACGTTGAAGTGGGCCAGCTTCAGTATCAAAGATTCAAAACAAATAGAATCATAAAAAGGTTGCAAGTTTTAGCCCTTAGTTTTTTTCTTTCTTTCCCAGCCCATCCTATAGTCTGATCAGCATCTTTGCTTTAAGCTTGTACAAAGTGCAATAGCAAGCATCATCCATAACTATCTTACCCAGGACATCAAGTAACGTCACCATGTGAAATTGCATCTTAGCGTATTCAGGGAATTCTGGAAGATTATTTTAAAACAAATAAATAAATGAACTAGAAAAAGAATCCATTATTCGTATGAGGGTATGATAGAAAAGTCCATCACTCGGGATCACCGTTTATCATCACTCGGCGAGCCTCGTGATGCCAAACCGCAATCCTTGAGACTAATTTTTCTATCCTACCCTCACACTCATTTTGTTTTTCTTATATTACTTTTAGCAAAACCAAAACAAACTACCACATAATACTAAAACCAGCCTGCTCAGCTACAGAGACTGCATATAATGTTGAAATTTAGCATGCAACAAGTTTAGCTAATTTATTTTTAAAAGAAAGCAAATCACAAAGGAAACTGATCTGGCTGGATGTGCAGACTGGTCTGTGTTATTATTGTTTGCATACAACAAAATCTGACTTATCACAAAGCCATGTGCCATATGTGAGGTCTGGGATGAACTTTATCAGTTAGCGATTTCGGCCATATTTTATATTGATTAGCGATTTTAGCTGCAAAAAATGCTTAGCAATTTTTGGGTCTTAAATATAATGAAGATCCAAAATTGTGATTTCTGATTCAAAAACATTCTAAAATTGAACGAGCAGAGCATCAAATGGCGATTATCAGTTTTACTGATTTCAAACAAGTGAGTTTTATAGATAGGCAAATATCCTATAGTAAGCAATTAAGTTGCCAAAATTTCAATGATTAGTGATTTTCGCACCCCATCTAGGCACTCTAATTCCGAATACGATGAGGAAACCCAATTTACAAAGGTCTTGATAACGAAAAACTTGAGCGTAAAAATGTTAACATTTGCTTATCTATAATAAAGTTTTAACATATGGGGTAGTCTCTGGTTTACCAAGTGCATTCTATTCTATTAGTATTAAGGGGTCCTACCATATTGGAATCCAAAATAATTAGAACAGCATGGCATGAGTTGTAAGTCATTAAAAAGCCCTACATGAAATAGCTACAGGGTGGGGCGCAGTCATCAGAAATTTAAGCTTTACTCTTATGGCATATACAGCGCCCTGTAAACCAAAAGTGTGCCAACATATGTTTTGGGTGCTCAAAAGAACCATCCTATTGGGAAATAAGAAAATAGTGTTTAATTACACTTGCTTATCTAGAGACCAGGCACTGAGTTTTAAAACTTTTTTCGTGCTCAACTAAGCACGAAATTTCAGCTGCTCGTAAAAACTAAAATACTGACAAATAAAGAAGTTTCTTGCTTTAAGTCTCTCAGATGTTATTTATCATGCAAATGAATGTTAAAATGCCAATGATTGTTGGTATTTTAACATTTATGAGCAGGATAAATCTTGTGCTCAACTGAGTTGAGTATGCATTGCTCCCTAACATTGCCTGAGTTACAAGAGAAAACATTTGTACATACCTTGGTACCTTGGAATGTAACAACTCTAGCACACAACCTTTCTGTAAAAGCTACCATCTGTAATGTTGCAGTTGCTCCTCCCTCAAACTGCATATTTACTACCTGGAATTATAGAAAATGGTAATGACATCACACAGGTGTACAATACAAGGCTAGTATTAGAAGATTCAACCAAGTGGTTATGGTGTTCGACTCTTTTAGGACCAATGGAATTCTCCATAAAGTTTCATACAGTAAGGTCAGGGTGGTCCATTGTACATATTGAGGGTCACAGGTTATAATTTTAAAAACAAAAAAAATTGTTTTATTTTATTCTCTGAAGATTTATTTTGTCATAGCAAACAGTGCAGACCCTGATGAAATGCCGCATTAAGCATCTGGGCCTTCACTGTTTGCCAAAGTACCTGTTTAGTGTTTTTTCTGATCTTTAAAAGGTTAATGCTTGCTGCAGCCCAAGGTTGGAGTAATACCTGATGCAAAGCAGAGGGCATTAATAATGCCTGATTGCCGTAATAAATATTAAACACTGAAAACAAGCGGTTGAATGTTATTCTAACACACTCAGAGTTAACATATGGTCCTTTGTTTTGCATACTTTAAACACTTTTTCAATTACCTTTTCTGTTTTTCTCCTTCTCATATAGAAACTTCAAGTAAGTCAGCATATTCAGTTCAGTGAAGTAGAAACTTTGCTCAGCCATATCCTTATTTGCTGAGCACACTTCCTACTACTGTTATCAGTCAAATGTGACACAAATGCCGCCTCTGTTGGACATTTTATGAGAAAAAAGTCTCCCTCAAAAGATATGCATGGAAACCATTTTTCGTACGGGATGGGATAAACATATGAAACAGGATGTACATACAGGACGGAACGTATGGTCAAAGGTAGTGCTTTATGACCCCCTCCTCCCATGAAAATGGTTGGGGCATAAAAAAAACATACAGACATGAAATTTAGACTGAATATTAGTCTGAATACAAACTTAAATAATAAATTTGGAGGAAAAAAGTTAGAGTATGGCCAGGGCATTAACGCTTTGACCAGATGTGGTTTAACACTATTTGAGACCTATGCACAGACTTTACTCTTCATGGCTGAATTTCAGTTAAAATATGCTGGAGTGTGCAAGAAAATTCTTTATTCAAACACACCTGGCCTATATAGCCAATACTAAAAAATCGAGGTATATGAAACAACAAAGTTACAGAGTTGAAAGTGTGATCTGTTTGCCATTTCATCACCATCAGTATTGTAGTGTTTCATGCCAGAGAAAAGACTATGATTGCCATAGATTTTCATTTGCCCTTGTGGCCAAGGTCTCAGGTGCTAAGGACTTTTAATCCTTCTGCCACAGTAAAGACCCTGTACATATAAATAAACTGTAAATATAGTGGTGGTGGTGTATTTGGTGGCGACAGTTAGACTGTATCTTTATAAAGAGTTGAAACTTTTACTCAGTAAGGAGGTGTGCCGAGACGGGCAGAATTAATATACAACAACAACAACATGGCTTGCCACATCTTAAAACAGACACTTTTGACTTTGAGAGCACGAATAATAAAGAGTTATAGGATCTGAAATAATTTGAGAAATATAGCATTATGATCTTAAAACATACACTTTTGAATTTGAGAGAAATTAAGCTTGTGGATACTGAGTTATGGGATCTGAACAGAAGTTTTAATACACCTGGCAATGCTTTAAAACAGACACCACTGAATTTCAAGCCTTCAGTGTATTAATGAGTTATGTGATGTGAATATTATTAGTAAATACCATAATTTTGTACAAACCTGGTGAGACATAACGTCATTATCAGTATCATAGACACACTTCCCATAGGGACCATTGCGTAGTGCTGTTTCAACATTTTCTATGTTCACATCATCTGTTATCACACATGTTGGCCAACCATAGCCGCGACCCTGGAGTATTAAGCGTTAAAGAAGGCTAAAAGTTACATTGTCGGAATATTTTGGCTAATTACCATATTTTGTACTAACCTAGTGAGACATAACTTCATTATATTAGTAAATCAACAATCAGATCTGACCATAAAAAACCAAAAAAAAAATTATATTTCCCTAAAGCAGGCACTAACACATTGAATGTTGTGATTAGAGATAATTTAGGCCAAGACATGAGATTTTAGGACTTAGGTCAAATAAAAAATACATGTTTTAAGGGCAACCCTACCCTACTTAAATTTACTGACACCTAGAAGTTTTTTAGGTTTTCTGGAAAAAAAAATAGTTTTAATGCATTTTGAAAGGTGATTTCACCTTTCAAAATGCATAAAATTATATTTTTTTCCAGAAAAAAAAATAATTTAAAAAAATATGTGTATAACCTATCTAGAATCTTTAGACCCGTTACCCGAAACACACTTATTTTTTATTTGACCTTATTGTACGACTCCGACAAACCTTTGCATCCCCTCATTCTGCTAGTGCCAAGCCATGAGATTTTAGTACTTATTGTACTGTCGAGCAGTCTGTAACATGTATGGTGTTTATCTATTTCATATTTGTTTACTTAGTTTCTGATTGACCCAGATATTGGAGAAATTGATGGTAAATAAGTTGTTGTAAACAAGGTATTTATTTGGTAATAAGATTTTTCTAGAAGGATGACTAATCATCTAGATGGTTCTTGAACCTTGGAGAAAATACCAGAACTTACTAGAATTTTCTTTTCCATGCAAATAGAAACTTTGAGTAGGTTCTAGAATTCAGTAGAAGTTTGTGGAATTTTCCAGAATGAATAAATATAGCATATGATGTAATAGTCTTTCTTGACCGTTCTAGAACTTTCTTAAAGGGTATATATAAGAGTAAATTTTTCATAAGGGATCTTTGAAATAATTTCGCCATTTAATAGTCTAAACCTTTTGTACTGGAATTCTATAGTGGAATACTGTGTTTAATTTATTCATTCTGGATTACTTTGGATTATTCAGTTTTGGATTCAGACTTAGTTTTCATTCGGATTTAACTTCAAAATCTGGGGATCAGAAACTGCTGAAAGACTTGTGTTGATAAATATTCTGAGGGACAGTTTGGACATAAAAGGTATTGTAAATTAGACTCTCTTTGATTGTATAACTATTTTCTATAGCTTATTGTAATTGAAAATTTCGTTTTTAATAAATTTTGTTAAATTTTAAAAGTGCTTTTTGCTGACTTTCCAAATAGAAAAATTTTGGTTTCCTACATTTGTTTCTAGTTACGCCTGGCACGTAACAGAAATTGGGGGCTAAGCCGGGATTGAAATTTCTTCTGCACCAAATTAGTTTGAAATTTAAAATTATCTTTACTGTTTGCTGTTTAACTAGTTGAAGCCAGCAGAAAGCAAACATGTCATTCAAACTTAGTGATTTTACTGCGTCACCTTCTCAGGAGCTGTTAGACTTGGCAAAAAAGTCTGATCTTTTGGATATTGCTGAACATTATGGCCTACTCAATATCAAAAAGACCATGTTAAAACATGAAATTAAGAATATTCTCATTCAGTTCTTTGTGGACGAAGAAATATTTGATTCCTCAGCCACATCTCAGATTCTGGTTACCCAGACTGATTTGCAGTTGAGAGAATTAGAAATTAAAAGGCAAGTTGAGATGGAAAAATTAAGATTAGATCGTGAACGTGAGAAGGAAGAGCGGGAAGAGAGATTGAGACGTGAGAAAGAAGAGCGAGAAGACAGAATAAGGCTGGAGACAATAGAAAGAGAAGATAGATTATTGAGACAAAAAATTGAAATGGAAGAACGAGAGAGGGAAAAACAAAGAGAAATTGAAAGAGAAAAATTAGAACATGAGAAATTAAGACTAGAGATTGAAGAAAATGAAAAGAAATTA
This sequence comes from Loripinus fragilis, assembly GCA_964019695.1. NCBI lineage: Eukaryota > Metazoa > Mollusca > Bivalvia > Lucinida > Lucinidae > Loripinus > Loripinus fragilis. The sequence continues at coordinate 97,787,649 of OZ026522.1, forward strand.
AGGCTAGAAGCTGAAGAACGCATTGAAATTGAAAAAGAAAAATTACAATTTGAGTTAAAGATGAAAGAGCTTGAGTTAGAAGGAAAATCTAAATCAAAACCTTTGTCTTTAGACTCTGGCAAATCTTTTGATGTGACAAAACACATCCGACTCGTTCCTCCATTTCAAGAAAAAGAAGTTGATAAATATTTTTTACATTTTGAGAAGGTTGCAGAAAACTTGAAATGGCCAAGAGAGCACTGGACCTTACTTTTGCAGAGTGTTGTTATAGGCAAAGCTCGAGAAATTTACACTCAGCTTTCACTAGAACAAAGCTCAGATTATGACAAAGTCAAAGAACTTATTCTTAAGGCTTATGAGTTGGTCCCTGAAGCTTACAGGCAGAAATTTAGAGATTGTAGGAAAGAACCTAACCAGACTCATGTGGAATTTGCTAGAACAAAAGAACAATTATTTGATAGGTGGTGCTCTTCAAAGAAAGTAGGTTCTGATCATGAAAAACTAAGACAGCTCATGCTTGTTGAAGAATTCAAATGGTGTATAAATTCTGACGTCAGGGCTTTCTTAAACGAAAAAGAAGTTGAAAATTTGGATGTAGCAGCTAGACTAGCTGATGATTATTCTTTGACGCATAAGGCTTCTTTTGTTAACAAGCCATTTCCTAGGAAACCATTTAACCCTCAATTGAAATTTCCACCTCAATCAAGACCATTTTCCCCTCAGTCAAAACCATATTCCCCTCAGTCAGGTCCAAAATCCAACCCCAGTAATCCATCTGATAATTCCAGTCATTCATTTACTCCAAAACCTAGATTTTCTGGTGAAAACAAAGGTCAAAGTCCTTTATCCCAGCCAATTTGCAATTATTGTAAACAATCAGGCCATATCATTTCTGAATGTATAGCTTTGAAAAGAAAGAGAGAAAAAGAAAGACAGGAGAGTCCTAAACCCACAGGTCTCACCTCTTTAAGGCTAAAACCACAGTCTTCTATTCAGGATGAGAATCCTATTTCGGCCAAAACATCTGAGACTGATACTGTTATGGAGATTTATGAACCATTCTTATCAGATGGTTCCGTGTCACTAACTAGTGACTTTGCCCAGTCTACCCCTATTAAAATCTTACAAGATACTGGTGCTTCTCAATCTCTTATCTTGGCAGATACCCTGCCTTTTTCTGAGAAGACTTCTTCTGGGACAAGTGTCCTTATTCAGGGTGTAGAGTGTGGATTTATTAATGTACCGCTCCATAACATTTATTTGTCCTCAGACTTAGTTACTGGTCTAGTGGCTGTAGGTATTAGACCTTCTTTACCTTTTAAAGGTGTTCACTTGCTTTTAGGCAATGATTTAGCTGGAGATAAGGTTGTGGTAGACCCACTTTTGACCAACACACCTTGTGTTGATCAACCGCCTGATCCTATTGAGCAGGAAATTCCTGACCTTTACCCTTCTTGTGCTTTCACTAGGGCAATGGCAAAGAAAGCCAAACAGAATTATGGGATGCAGGATATTAATTTAGCTGACACTTTGATTGGCCAGTCCTTTAATGATGATATTTCAAATTCTCTTTCTCCCAGCCAGTCTGACATTCAGACTGACTTTGAAACTTCAAGGTCAAACACTGACCTTTAACGTTTAATTTCAAATGACCAAGGTCATGACCAGCTGTCAAGGTCACAGCTTTGTAAGGAACAACACAGTGATCCTGAGATATCTCCTTTATTCGATAGAGCTTTAGATGAAAGTGAAATGTCACAAGTCCCTGTTTGTTATTATGTGAAAAATGACATTTTGATGAGAAAATGGCGTCCTCCTGATGTCTCAGCAGATGATGAGTGGACTGTTAACCACCAGATTGTGGTTCCTAGGGCTTATCGTCCTGAAATTTTAAATTTGGCTCATGAAACTCCCATGTCAGGCCATTTAGGTGTAAATAAGACCTATCACAAAATTCTTAATCATTTCTTTTGGCCAGGATTAAAATCAGATGTTTCTCAGCACTGCAAATCCTGCCACACTTGTCAAATGGTAGGAAAACCCAATCAGACCATTCCAAAAGCTTCTTTACAGCCCATTCCTGCCTTTGATGAGCCTTTTAGCAGAATCATTATTGACTGTGTAGGTCCCTTACCCAAAACAAAGTCGGGTTGTCAATATCTTTTGACTATTATGTGTGCTTCAACACGCTTCCCTGAAGCCATTCCACTCAGAAATATCAAGACTAAGACAATTGTTAAGGCACTTGTGAAGTTTTTCACTTTTGTGGGACTTCCAAGGTCTGTACAATCTGATCAAGGTTCAAATTTTATGTCAGGAATTTTTCAGCAAGTCATGCATGAACTTGGAATCAAACAATACAAGTCATCGGCTTATCATCCTGAAAGTCAGGGTGCCTTAGAAAGATTTCATCAAACTTTGAAAAACATGATCAGATCTTACTGCTTTGACACAGAAAAAGATTGGGATGAAGGTATACATTTGCTTTTATTTGCTGTTAGGGAATCTGTACAAGAGTCTCTTGGGTTCAGCCCATTTGAACTGGTATTTGGGCATACTGTGCGTGGACCCTTGAAACTTCTGAAAGAAAAATTTCTCTCAGATGATGACAGTTCTTTGAACTTACTTCAGTATGTGTCTGATTTCAAAAACAGATTATCAAAAGCCTGTGAAGCTGCTCGGTCCAATCTCAAATCAGCTCAAAGCAAAATGAAATTGCATTATGATGAAAATGCTCAGGATAGAAATTTTGAACCTGGAGACAAGGTACTTGCTCTTTTGCCCATTCCTGGTAAACCATTGCAAGCTAGATATTATGGTCCGTATACTGTTGACAAAAAGTTAAGTGATGTTAATTACATTGTCAACACTCCTGGGAGGCGTAAGCAAAAACAGTTATGTCATATCAACATGCTTAAAAAGTACATTGATAGGGATAGTTCTGTTATTTCATCAGTAAATCTAGTTAATACTGTCCCTCTTGAACAAAATCAAATGGACTCTGAAGATATGAACTTTGTGCAATCTGATCCTGCGTCGTCAAAACTCAAGAACTCTGATATTCTAAAGGATCTTGACCAGAAATTGTCTCATCTTAGTCCAGACAAGAGACTTGAACTGAAGCAGTTAATTCTTGAATATGAGCACTTATTTCCAGACATTCCATCCAAAACTGACAAAATTTATCATGATGTTGAACTTATTGATGGTTCGAAACCTGTGAAACAACATCCATACAGAATGAACCCTGTAAAACAACAAATTCTCAGAGATGAAGTTCAATATTTGCTGGATAATGACTTTATAGAACCTAGTCAAAGTGAATGGAGTTCTCCTTGTATTCTTGTACCAAAACCTGATGGGACATTTCGCATGTGTACAGACTATCGTAAAGTAAATTCTGTCACCAAAACGGACACATTTCCAATTCCTCAAATCGATGACTGCATCGATAACATTGGACAAGCCAAATATGTTACAAAATTCGATTTGCTTAAAGGATTTTGGCAAATACCTCTGACAGACAGAGCAAAGGAGATCTCTGCGTTTGTTACTCCAGACGGATTGTATCAGTATAAAGTCATGCCGTTTGGAATGAAGAACTCCCCAGCGACATTTCAATGCTTAGTGAACAGCTTGATATTTAATTTGGTTGGCTGTAAAGCCTATATCGACGACGCTATCATCTTCAGCGAAGAATGGGAACAGCACTTACAAACTATTAGAAATTTCTTCGACAGACTTAGTGAAGCTACACTAACAGTTAACTTAACAAAGAGTGAATTTTGCCATGCAAATTTGACATTTTTAGGTCATACAGTGGGACAAGGTCAGATAAAACCTGTAGAAGCTAAAGTTGAGGCTATTGCAGATTTTCCCGTACCTTCTGGCAAAAGACAACTGATGCGCTTTCTTGGTATGGCTGGATATTACAGGAAATTCTGTAATAACTTCTCTGTCATAGCAGAGCCTTTGACAAACTTACTTGGCAAAAGGGTCAAGTTTATTTGGACTGATAATTGTCAGAAGTCTTTTGAAAAACTTAAAGCCATACTTAAAAGTGCTCCAGTTCTCTTAGCACCAAGATTTGACAAAGAATTTAAGTTGGCCGTAGATGCCAGTGATGTTGGTGCGGGCAGTGTATTGTTACAGGAAGATGACAATGGTGTTGATCACCCTGTTTGTTACTATTCTAAAAAGTTTAACAAACATCAGAGAAATTACTCTACTGTAGAGAAAGAATGCTTATCTCTCATTCTTGCTCTTCAGCACTTCGAAGTTTACCTAGCCTCTTCAGTTGCACCTATTGTCATTTTCACTGATCACAATCCATTGACTTTCATTCATAAAATGAAAAACAAGAACTAGCGTTTACTCAGATGGAGTCTTATGTTGCAAGAGCACAATCTAGATATCAGACATATTAAGGGAAAAGATAATATCATTCCCGATGCACTCTCTAGGGCTTAGATGCCTCAGCATTATTGATATTAAGTTTTGTGCTATTGCTCTTTATTGATCTGATGTGATTTTACATTATTGTTTGTTATATAATTGTTCATTATTGCAAAAGAAAGCTTTACTTCATAAAACTTTCTTTTCTTTGAGGAGGGGAAGTGTAACATGTATGGTGTTTATCTATTTCATATTTGTTTACTTAGTTTCTGATTGACCCAGATATTGGAGAAATTGATGGTAAATAAGTTGTTGTAAACAAGGTATTTATTTGGTAATAAGATTTTTCTAGAAGGATGACTAATCATCTAGATGGTTCTTGAACCTTGGAAAAAATACCAGAACTTACTAGAATTTTCTTTTCCATGCAAATAGAAACTTTGAGTAGGTTCTAGAATTCAGTAGAAGTTTGTGGAATTTTCCAGAATGAATAAATATAGCATATGATATAATAGTCTTTCTTGACCGTTCTAGAACTTTCTTAAAGGGTATATATAAGAGTAAATTTTTCATAAGGGATCTTTGAAATAATTTCGCCATTTAATAGTCTAAACCTTTTGTACTGGAATTCTATAGTGGAATACTGTGTTTAATTTATTCATTCTGGATTACTTTGGATTATTCAGTTTTGGATTCAGACTTAGTTTTCATTCGGATTTAACTTCAAAATCTGGGGATCAGAAACTGCTGAAAGACTTGTGTTGATAAATATTCTGAGGGACAATTTGGACATAAAAGGTATTGTAAATTAGACTCTCTTTGATTGTATAACTATTTTCTATAGCTTATTGTAATTGAAAATTTCGTTTTTAATAAATTTTGTTAAATTTTAAAAGTGCTTTTTGCTGACTTTCCAAATAGAAAAATTTTGGTTTCCTACATTTGTTTCTAGTTACGCCTGGCACGTAACAAGTCAAGGCTCAAATAAACCTTTGCATCCCCTCATTCTGCTAGTGCCAAGCCATGAGATTTTAGTACTTATTGTACTGTTGAGCAGTCAAGGCTCAGACAAACCTTTGCATCCCCTCATTCTGCTAGTGCCAAGCCATGAGATTTTGGTACTTATTGTACTGTTGAGCAGTCAAGGCTCAGACAAAACCTTTGCATCCCCTCATTCTGCTAGTGCCAAGCCATGAGATTTTAGTACTTATTGTACAGTCAAGCAGTCAAGGCTCAAATAAACCTTTGCATCCCCTCATTCCGCTAGTGCCAAGCCATGAGATTTTAGTACTTATTGTACTGTCGAGCAGTCAAGGCTCAGACAAACCTTTGCATCCCCTCATTCCGCTAGTGCCAAGCCATGAGATTTTAGTACTTATTGTACTGTCGAGCAGTCAAGGTTCAGACAAACCTTTGCATCCCCTCATTCTGCTAGTGCCAAGCCATGAGATTTTGGTACTTATTGTACTGTTGAGCAGTCAAGGCTCAGACAAAACCTTTGCATCCCCTCATTCTGCTAGTGCCAAGCCATGAGATTTTAGTACTTATTGTACTGTCGAGCAGTCAAGGCTCAGACAAACCTTTGCATCCCCTCATTCTGCTAGTGCCAAGCCATGAGATTTTAGTACTTATTGTACAGTCAAGCAGTCAAGGCTCAAATAAACCTTTGCATCCCCTCATTCCGCTAGTGCCAAGCCATGAGATTTTAGTACTTATTGTACTGTCGAGCAGTCAAGGCTCAGACAAACCTTTGCATCCCCTCATTCCGCTAGTGCCAAGCCATGAGATTTTAGTACTTATTGTACTGTCGAGCAGTCAAGGCTCAGACAAACCTTTGCATCCCCTCATTCTGCTAGTGCCAAGCCATGAGATTTTAGTACTTATTGTACTGTCGAGCAGTCAAGGCTCAGACAAACCTTTGCATCCCTTCATTCCGCTAGTGCCAAGCCATGAGATTTTAGTACTTATTGTACTGTCGAGCAGTCAAGGCTCAGACAAACCTTTGCATCCCCTCATTCTGCTAGTGCCAAGCCATGAGATTTTAGTACTTATTGTACTGTCGCGCAGTCAAGGCTCAAATAAACCTTTGCATCCCCTCATTCTGCTAGTGCCTTCCCTGCCTGGTCATATCACATTATGTGGTGTATTGGATTAATATAACATCATGCAAAAAAAATAATAAACCACTAGTGGTTAACATATTTAGTAACCTGATGTAATGAGGTCCATAACAACATTGAGTACATAATGACAAACATTTTCATAACCAAAATGCAAATTCAAAGTACTTTTATATCATATAATAAATAAAATCTCACATTCCTGCTTCTATTTAATTGAATTTATCAAATTTATTTAACTTGTTACGAAAAGGCGATAAATTGCTCAGCAGTATGTTACAATTCAAGTTAGATCAACTCCATCATTACAAATGGTGACTTTTTTCTTCTGCTGACAATCTTTGCTATACTTCTGTTGGTCCTGATCTGAATCCAAAATGTTTCAAACTCTGATAGTGTTCCTAAAAAGAATTATTTGAAAAAATAATTTTTAAAAAAGAAAAACATAAAATAGAACCCAGCTTGCAAAACAGTTTTAACTCACCCCTTGGAGAGGTTCCAGGTATATCTTCTTTGCAGAGTATGGACACAAGTTTTCAATGTCTGATGGACAGTCTAGACATCTGCTGGTAGCTCCTTCTGGCTGAAATATAGAATCAATTCTCATTTTAACTTCAAATTAGCACAACAATTTTACACTCAAAATATTTGTTTCTCTCCACCTATGACATAGGTTGAGAGAAACAAATATTTTGAGTGTAAAATTGTAATTATTTTCTAATCCTTCAGTTTAACATTCTGTTTTGTGAGTGCAAAAGAAACATCTCAGTGAGATGGTTCTTCTGAGTACCCACAACGTACATGTATGTTTTGGTTGAGAAATTTGAATCTTAATAATTAACTACACCCTCCTCTGTTATAGGGGCCTGTCATCAGTAGTATAAATTAAAGTGATTAAGTCATTGAATAATATACCCCTGCCCCACAAAATAACAATTTTCCATATATTTCTTATAAATCCATATGCATTACTCATATATTTTTGAACTATATCGTAAACTTGAGTATTATCAGTGTTTTCTCTCAAAGTATTCAGTAATAAAGTTTCCAAAGTAACAATATTTCTGGGTAATAAGGTTTTTTTGGTAATAAAGTTTTGAGTAATAAGGCTGATGTCTTGGTTGACACTCTGGGGACTGAGAAACCATAAACAAAAACTTGTTAACACAATATTATATTGGCTTTGTTGTGAGAAAATATGTCTTCAGAAGTTTGTGGCCAGGTAAAACTACAAAGACTAGCTAGATTATTGAAATTTTCATATGCATGTACATTTTTATATAGGGGATTTTAACTTGACAATGCCTAAATATGAGCTTCATATGTTTGCAAGACATTACACTGAAAAGCATTTAATTGTGCTAAAATGATAATTTTGTGGATGCCTGCACGGTTGGCTAAAATGTTGTGCCTGCTGGTGCCAACATTATGATGTTCTAAAATCAGTAAGTTGAAACCATTTTGTGTGGACAGATCCAGTGTAATAAAAATGATATTTTAATGTTTAGCATGGTTTTCAATCTGAATTTCTAGTGATTGGAGTCATTTATGTGCATGAATAACAATCACACATGTTTTTTCATTGCATTTATACATGTCAAGTCCCTCAAAATATGTTTAAACACTCAGCTGTGTGCTCAAACAGCTTCAGCAAGACCTGGCAATTGTTAATGCATGAAAAACATGTATGATCCGAATATTCTGAATCATTTGTTATTTATGGCTATGTAATGAATTTGGATTGTGCAACATGGGATTCAGTATCATACTAATGAGCATTTGAGAAGTTAAAAGGTACCTTCTTGTCTTTAGTAAAATGACTCAGATTTCCAAAAGAAGACACCTTTTCACACCTTTTCCCAGACATCCAATAACAGATCAAATCAACATCATGGCAACATTTGGCTAGCAAGGAAAATGAGCTTTCAGTCTCATTTCGCCAATTACCTCGAACAAATGAATGTGCAAAATGCCAGAAACCAACCTGGGAAAGACAGAATGGAAACAGTTGAAACAAATATAATAACAATACCTTGTCTTCCTTTCTGAAATGACTCAAATTGCCAAATGATGAGACTTTCTGACATTTTCTGCCTGCCATCCAGTAACATAACAGGTCAATATCATGGCAACATTTAGCCAGTAGTGAGAAAGAGCTGTCAGATTCTTTATTTCAATTTCCTCGAACGTAGGAGTGAGCAAAATGCCAAAAACCAACCTGAAATTAAGAACATAGAGCCGCGACACGTGATTTCCAACAATGTGACATTTTGACAAGTGTAGACTCAGATAGCCCGTGCAGCCCCCTTTTAAGCTTAGAAACTCCAAATTATGTTCAGTCAGCAGCTTTATAGTCATAGAATATTTAAGCGACTAGCAAAGGCTCTGATCAGACTGTGCGCATGCGCAGGCTGGTCAGGGCCTTTTGCTAGTCGCACATACCACATTGTTGCAAATCTCATGTCCTGGCTCAAACAGGCCAATTCATGAGGTTTGGGAAAGATAAGATAAAGAAGCCTTATTTAATGTCGCTTTTAATGAAACAGACAACATTAGCTCAAGAACTTTTCTAAGATTTAACAATATCTTTAACAGATACTTACCTGCCTAATTCTATCTTCCTAGCACAACCCTTTTTATGTTTTTATGTGAGCGTTAGCAAGGGAGCTGCTAGTACCATTATTTTACAACTTAAGTATGGTGCAGCCCAGATTAGACCCTGCAACCTCCCTCTCTGAAAACGGACACTCTACGAATTGAACTATTGGTACTTATAACATATGTGTAAGTCATTCTTAAACATGTGTTCACAGCTTTATAGTGGGGCAAAAAGGCTTAATTTTGGCCTGACTTTATGTTTGCAAGCAGCAGAGATGAGCCTCTGGCAAGACGGATGCTGGCTATATGCATACTCATCTGAGCCTTCCCTGTTTACATATGCAATTAGAATCAAAATATAATGAACAGGCTCAAATAACATTAATGAATATTAACCTTACATTTCAATAAGCACACACACACACACACAATAAAAGTTTAGAGCTGCTTAGAAATTGAACCTGGTAGCTATAATGTTTTACCACTTACCACATATGCGACAAGAGAATGCTCAGACTAACCAGTCTATAATCTACAGCCTACCCTGCTTTGTTATATGTAGAGGATCTTACAAGAGTGCTCATGTTTTATTAAATTTATTAAACAAGTTGAGGAAAAGCGATAAAATATGAGGCTTACAGAGCATTTTATCTCTTTTTATTGCAATGAGTTCTATAAATTCAATAATAAAGGAGCACGAATGTTAGATTTTATTTATCACATAACATTAAAATAACTTAAAAATCGCATTTTAGGTGTGAAAAAAAAAAATTTTGTCATCTAATACCTAAAGTTATAATGAACGTCAATAGGCAACATTACTAAATCTGTAAACCACTAGTGGTTTATAGATTTTATTGCATGGCAATACATATCACTCCCAGACGTGATGTCATGTGATAAAAAGGTATATAAGTATGATGATGTTCTTATTATAATCACTTCCCCAAAATTATAACACTGGTAGGCAATAGTCTATCATTGGGTCATTTCCGTGTTATATTTATTTGTACCGTAATGTAAGGGTCTGCAGCTGGATATGCTCACTGAATAGTAATTAAGTTCTTTACTTTTTGCTGGTTTGAGATTTGTTAATTTTATTGCTGGCACACTGATTAGAACTTACAAATGCTATTGTATTCTAACAGAGAAAATTGACAAATATTGCAGACACTAATAAAATGATAAATTAGGAGCTTTTTTTCTGAACAAAGTGGGAATATTGAAATGAATATATATAGTATTGAATAATTCAATAGATCATACTTTTAAGAAATGTGACACCACAGTGTCCATTTGTGACCATACATTTGTGACCATACATTTGAGACCATACTTTTGAGAACATACATTTGAGACCATACAAGTGTGCCCATACATTTTTGACCATACATTTCATAGTGTTGAATTTCACCAGGGTCTACAGTATTTGCTAAAACAAAAATAACCTTCAAAGAAAGAGATTAAATTTTATTTATAACATGTGACCCCTCAAATTACACAATGAACCATCCCAAATTTGTTATATCAAACCAGAAGAATACCATTATTGCATCATTTTGCAAGGAAGAATCGATCAGTAAAAAAGGTAAAACAGATCATCATAGTTTACTAGCTCGAGATCTGTGTGGTAAATGTTTACAATATCACCAAGGGAGATCACTAGATGGATTTTCAGATGAAACATATGTCCCACTACCCATTTCATAGAGTTATTTGACCCTGGTGATCTTGAAAATTGGCTAAAGGTAATCAAAATCTAATTAAGGTCCTCCGAATGATGGAACTGTGTGAGTTTTGTCACATTCTGGCAATTTGGTTCATTAGGTAGTGCACAGACAAGGCTTTTTCGTAGTTTTTTTTTTTCTTTAAAACAAAACATTCCTTTCTACTGTCCTAAAGAATTATCTGTGAAAGTACAAATCTGGCCATTGATTCAGAGGATGGAGTTCAGACAAGGCTTTTCATATAGTTATCTTACCCTAGTGACCTTGATAATGAATTCAAGGTCACTACAATGTAGTAATTAATAGTAATGATGAACCTGTGCCAGTTTGGTAAAATCTGGCAATTTGGTTCAGAAGTTAGAACACAGACAGGCTTTTTCATAAAGTTAAATGACTGTGTTGATCTTGAAAATTAGGTCAAGGCCACCAAAATCAAATCATTCCTTTCAGCTGTCCTAAAGAAGTATCTGGGAAAGTTTGATTAAAATCAGTACAACAACTGATAAGATAGAGCACAGACAAAAAAATTTGCTGACACCAACAGAATCTGTATCCAAAAAAGAAATATGGCCACCCACTCTTCAGAGGAGGGGACATAGTTATTACTTACATGCTCTGTGTGGTTAATGTTGACAATATCACCAAGGGAGATCACCATTACTTATTTATGTTGACAATATCACCAAGAGACCACCATTACTAACAGGCACTGTGTGGTTAATGTTGACAATATCACCAAGGGAGATCACCATTACTTATTTATGTTGACAATATCACCAAGGGAGACCACCATTACTAACAGGCACTGTGTGGTTAATGTTGACAATATCACCAAAGGAGATCACCATTACTAACAGGCACTGTGTGGTTAAAGTTGACAATATCACCAAGGGAGATCACCATTACTTATTTATGTTGACAATATCACCAAGAGACCACCATTACTTACAGGCACTGTGTGGTTAATGTTGACAATATCACCAAGGGAGATCACCATTACTTATTTATGTTGACAATATCACCAAGGGAGACCACCATTACTAACAGGCACTGTGTGGTTAATGTTGACAATATCACCAAAGGAGATCACCATTACTTACAGGCTCTGTGTGGATAATGTTGACAATATCACCAAGGGAGACCACTATTACTTACACGCTCTATGTGATAAATGTTGACAATATCACCAAGGGAGATCACCATTACTTATTTATGTTGACAATATCACCAAGGGAGACCACCATTACTAACAGGCACTGTGTGGTTAATGTTGACAATATCACCAAAGGAGATCACCATTACTTACAGGATCTGTGTGGTTAATGTTGACAACATCATCAAGGGAGATCACAATTACTTACACACTCTGTGTGGATAATGTTGACAATATCACCAAGGGAGACCACAACTACTTACACACTCTGTGTGGTTAATGTTGACAATATCACCAAGGGAGACCACCATTACCTACACGCTCTGTGTGGTTAATGTTGACAATTTTACCAAGGGAGATCACCATTACTTACATGCTCTGTGTGGTTAATGTTGACAATATCACCAAGGGAGATCACCATTACTTACAGGCTCTGTGTGGTTAATGTTGACATTATCACCAAGCGAGACCACTATTACTTACATGCTCTATGTGATTAAGGACATTTGCTACTAAATACTTCCCATGTTGAGATATTTTCAATACTTTACATACAGTTTGTTTTATGCATGGGCTATCCATTTATGAAATAAAAAGTATATGTCACCGTGCTTATTTTTTCAGAATCTCATATTGAAGTATTCAGTATTTAACCAATTTTCTAAAAATATAATATAATAACACAACCTAAATATCGAGCTAAAAGGGTTGTAATCTTCAGTCCGCTTCCTTCTTTTAACTTACATTATTGCCCATGACCTCAAACCTTTTAGAAAAGGTGCAAGTTTATTTGTTATCCCATGCTGTGACAAGATACTGCATGATATATTTTGGTAATTCGTCGTAAATTGGAACTTGTTTTTAGAATAAATCATGTATTAAAAAATCTGATGTTGAAAATCTTAAAATTTTAATTTAAATTCATGGACTATTAAAATACCTTTCAGAAAAAGTAATAAAAATCTGGGGTCACCGAACTAATTCTCTTTCAAGAGGGCCAAATTTAACCCCACCCCATATGTTTCCTGCGTAATTCAATATAAAAAGTTCAGGAATGACCATTTCGGTCGTTTTGATAATGCTATTTTACTAGTATATGAAGCAATTTGGCATAAAAAATGTTTAAAAAGAAAGAAAAAACCCACTGAAAATATATGCACACCCGGGAGTTGATCCTGGTCCTCTGGCTTCGTAGCAAGACATGCTAACCACTATGCCACGAGGTAAGGTCGAGCGCCGCTCTAAATAACCGTAGAAATACTAGAGACTCGGCCACAATCGTATTCGTAACCAGGGTAATTGTGTACATCCTTTGTTTTCGACTGACTACATTTATCTGTCTTTAGTGCTGAGACGATCAGTTCTTATAAGATGGCAAAAGATATTTCGGACCCACTTTAATTACTTTATTTTGTCAAAAAATTGTCGGAACACCGATATGGCATAAGAATATTGGAAAGCTGTGTTGATCCGAATCCGTTAATGGTCGAAAGACAGGACCCAGACAGCTTTACCCGTTTCCAGACGCGGGAAAGGTGCGCATTAGAAATAGCCGCATATGTCTTTAATGTTGACAATATCACCAAGGGAGATCACCATTACTTACAGGCTCTGTGTGGTTAATGTTGACAATATCACCAAGGGAGACCGCCATTACTTACAGGCTCAGTGTGGTTAATGTTGACAATATCACCAAGGGAGATGACCATTACCTACACGCTCTGTATGGTTTATGTTGACAATATCACCAAGGGAGACCACATTTACTAACACACTCTGTGTGGTTAATGTTGACAATATCACCAAGGGAGACCAAATTTACTTACACGCTCTGTGTGGTTAATGTTGACAATATCACCAAAGGAGATCACCATTACTTACACGCTCTGTGTGGTTAATGTTGACAATATCACCAATGGAGATGACCATTACCTACACACTCTGTGTGGTTAATGTTGACAATATCACCAAGGGAGACCACATTTACTTACACGCTCTGTGTGGTTAATGTTGACAATATCACCAAGGGAGATCACCATTACCTATACGCTATGTGTGGTTAATGTTGACAATATCACCAAGGGAGACCACATTTACTTACTCGCTCTGTGTGGTTAATGTTGACAATATCACCAAGGGAGACCCCATTTCCTTACAAGCTCTGTGTCGTTAATGTTGACAATATCACCAAGGGAGATCACCATTACTTACAGGCTCTCTGTGGTTAATGTTGACAATATCACCAAGGGATATCACCATTACCCACGGGCTCTGTGTGGTTAATGTTGACAATATCACCAAGGGAGACCACCATTACTTACGGGCTCTGTGTGGTTAATGTTGACAATATCACCAAGGGAGATCACCATTACTTACAGGCTCTGTGTGGTTAATGTTGACAATATCACCAAGGGAGATCATCATTACTTACAGGCTCTGTGTGGTAAATGTTGACAATATCACCAAGGGAGATCACCATTACTTACGGGCTCTGTGTGGTTAATGTTGACATTATCACCAAGGGAGACCACCATTACTTACAGGTTCTGTGTGGTTAATGTTGACAATATTACCAAGGGAGATCACCATTACTTACAGGCTCTGTGTGGTTAATGTTGAAAATATCACCAAGGGAGATCACCATTACTTAATGGCTCTGTGTGGTTAATGTAAGCAATATCACCAAGGGGGATCACCATTACTTACAGGTTCTGTGTGGTTAAAGTTGACAATATCACCAAGGGGGATCACCATTATTTACAGGCTCTGTGTGGTTAATGTTGACAATATTACCAAGGGAGATCACCATTACTTACAGGCTCTGTGTGGTTAATGTTGACAATATCACCAAGGGAGATCACCAATACTTAATGGCTCTGTGTGATTAATGTTGACAATATCACCAAGGGAGATCAGCATTACTAAATGTTCTGTGTAGTCAATGATTACAATATCACCAAGAGAGATCACCATTACTTACAGGCTCTGTGTGGTTAATGTTGACAATATCACCAAGAGAGATCACCATTACTTACAGGCTCTGTGTGGTTAATGTTGACAATATCACCAAGGGAGATCACCATTACTTACAGGCTCTGTGTGGTTAATGTTGACAATATCACCAAGGGAGATCACCATTACTTACAGGCTCTGTGTGGTTAATGTTGACAATATCACCAAGGGAGATCACCATTACTTACAGGCTCTGTGTGGTTAATGTTGACAATATCACCAAGGGAGATCACCATTACTTACAGGCTCTGTGTGGTTAATGTTGACAATATCACCAAGGGCACCACTGTCTATAATCTCTTTGACCTTCTGTACCCAGGGTGTATATCTCAGTACATGGCAAACTGATAAAATAACGTTGTTCTCTTGACATGTCTGCACTATTTCCGTACAATCCTCCTCTCTTACCTGTTGAAAAAGATAAATTTGTTAGATATAACAGTAAGGTGTTGCTAAGTTTTCTGTGCATTATCTAATTTTTTTGACAAGTACAATTGTTTGGACAAGTGCATTTTAGCAATAAACATGTCCCTGGGTATCATAAAATAATATTGCCTAACAGTGACACCCCAGGTTAAAGATCTAAATTTTTACACCTTTAAAGTGGTACCACTTACTAGTTTGCTTATAACTCTACCTAGGCGCTATGCCAGGTAGATCAAATGCCTGCCATGCAGATCAAAGGCCTGTCATGTATGAGGTGATTATGAACTACTTGCATGTTGCATGGAGTAAAAAATAATTACCTTGATAGATTTTGGTACTTTTCTGATAAACATTTGATTTTATCATGGTAAAAGGAATGTAGCAGTATACAGGTAAGTCCCCTCTTGGAACCCCCCAGTATGGTGAGATATTGAAATACGCTTAGGCGTGATGTAATTTGTCCCTCATAAACTAAAATATAGGCCTTTAAGGGATCCAAATATATTGGGTAAATATGGTTCTTCAAATTATATCGATTGTAGTTATAGAGAGTACACAATATAAGAAAACTAGGTATTTACCGCCATTGGTTTCTCCAGTAGTATATGGTAACCTTTCTTGGCAAACGCTATAGCAGGTTCCTGTAGAAGAGAGAAGAGGGCCTGGTCACATCAATGCTTTTTGTTTAAACAACTTTTCCAACCAAAACCATGGATTTTTATGAGAATATATTTGAAAATATTTAAGAATAGATGGATGGTGCAATATTTTAGAGTTGATGGCCAATTGGCCATTGAAGAAAGGTTCATCTATAGAGGGGGCAAGACTGCTCCATTATGCTCATTTGAGATACCGAGACAACCAAGCATTAGGGTATATCCTCCTTTAATTGAAATCTATGAAAATGACCTATTTCGTGTAAAGTATCAAACATGGTTTTTCATGCATTACATTCACCAGGTCATGATGGAGGTTTTTGATGTCTCCTGAGGGATCTGGTGAATGTTTATGCTTTGGAAATAATTATTGCCTAAATTTTACGAAATACTCATCAATATTTGCGAAAACTATGCAGGACTTTAGTTATGAGTGCGTAACAGAAAAATATGTTTCTTATTTCTCAACCAAAACATATGTTGTGGGTGCTCAAAAGAACCATCTCATTGAGATGGTTCTTTTGAGCACCCAAAACATATGCTAAATATTATAGGTAAGAAAATATTTACAATTTTAAGCTGAAAATTTTTGCTTATCTAAACCTGTAATATGGCACTATAATTTGTCAACATTTCATAGTCAACATTTGGATGGAGGTTTTCATTAATATCTATGTTCAAGCGCCAAGTAATATATGACAAAGATTAAGAGAGTAGCTGTCATGTTGCCTCGGAATCAGAGTATTTACTGTCACAAAACTGTCTTCAATTACCTTATGTAGCTTATCAGGTGAACAGATGATAATACAGTCAGCAAACTTGTATATGTACTAAAGTTACCTTATGTAGTTTATCAGGTGTACAGATGATAACACAGTCAGCAAACTTGTATATGTACTAAAGTTACCTTATGTAGTTTATCAGGTGTACAGATGATAACACAGTCAGCAAACTTGTATATGTACTAAAGTTTCCTTATGTAGTTTATCAGGTGTACAGATGATAACACAGTCAGCAAACTTGTATATGTACTAAAGTTACCTTATGTAGTTTATCAGGTGTACAGATGATAACACAGTCAGCAAACTTGTATATGTACTATAGTTACCTTATGTAGTTTATCAGGTGTACAGATGATAACACAGTTCGCAAACTTGTATATGTACTAAAGTTACCTTATGTAGTTTATCAGGTGTACAGATGATAACACAGTCAGCAAACTTGTATATGTACTAAAGTTACCCTATATAGTTTATCAGGTGTACAGATAATAACACAGTCAGCAAACTTGTATATGTACTAAAGTTACCTTATGTAGTTTATCAGGTGTACAGATAATAACACAGTCAGCTAACTTGTATATGTACTAAAGTTACCTTATGTAGTTTATCAGGTGTACAGATGATAACACAGTCAGCAAACTTGTATATGTACTTAAGTTACCTTATGTAGTTTATCAGGTGTACAGATGATAACACAGTCAGCAAACTTGTATGTGTACTAAAGTTACCTTATGTAGTTTATCAGGTGTACAGATGATAACACAGTCAGCAAACTTGTATATGTACTATAGTTACCTTATGTAGTTTATCAGGTGTACAGATGATAACACAGTCAGCAAACTTGTATATGTACTAAAGTTACCTTATGTAGTTTATCAGGTGTACAGATGATAACACAGTCAGCAAACTTGTATATGTACTATAGTTACCTTATATAGTTTATCAGGTGTACAGATCATAACACAGTCAGCAAACTTGTATATGTACTAAAGTTACCTTATGTAGTTTATCAGGTGTACAGATGATAACACAGTCAGCAACCTTTTATATGTACTAAAGTTACCTTATGTAGTTTATCAGGTGTACAGATGATAACACAGTCAGCAAACTTGTATATGTACTATAGTTACCTTATGTAGTTTATCAGGTGTACAGATGGTAACACAGTCAGCAAACTTGTATATGTACTAAAGTTACCTTATGTAGTTTATCAGGTGTACAGATGATAACACAGTCAGCAAACTTGTATATGTACTAAAGTTACCTTATGTAGTTTATCAGGTGTACAGATGATAACACAGTCAGCAACCTTTTATATGTACTAAAGTTACCTTATGTAGTTTATCAGGTGTACAGATGATAACACAGTCAGCAAACTTGTATATGTACTATAGTTACCTTATATAGTTTATCAGGTGTACAGATAATAACACAGTCAGCAAACTTGTATATGTACTATAGTTACCTTATGTAGTTTATCAGGTGTACAGATGATAACACAGTCAGCAAACTTGTATATGTACTATATTTACCTTATATAGTTTATCAGGTGTACAGATCATAACACAGTCAGCAAACTTGTATATGTACTAAAGTTACCTTATGTAGTTTATCAGGTGTACAGATGATAACACAGTCAGCAAACTTGTATATGTACTATAGTTACCTTATATAGTTTATCAGGTGTACAGATCATAACACAGTCAGCAAACTTGTATATGTACTAAAGTTACCTTATGTAGTTTATCAGGTGTACAGATGATAACACAGTCAGCAACCTTTTATATGTACTAAAGTTACCTTATGTAGTTTATCAGGTGTACAGATGATAACACAGTCAGCAAACTTGTATATGTACTATAGTTACCTTATATAGTTTATCAGGTGTACAGATAATAACACAGTCAGCAACCTTTTATATGTACTAAAGTTACCTTATGTAGTTTATCAGGTGTACAGATGATAACACAGTCAGCAAACTTGTATATGTACTATATTTACCTTATATAGTTTATCAGGTGTACAGATCATAACACAGTCAGCAAACTTGTATATGTACTAAAGTTACCTTATGTAGTTTATCAGGTGTACAGATAATAACACAGTCAGCAAACTTGCATATGTACTATAGTTACCTTATGTAGTTTATCAGGTGTACAGATGATAACACAGTCAGCAAACTTGTATATGTACTAAAGTTACCTTATGTAGTTTATCAGGTGTACAGATGATAACACAGTCAGCAAACTTGTATATGTACTAAAGTTACCTTATGTAGTTTATCAGGTGTACAGATGATAACACAGTCAGCAAACTTGTATATGTACTAAAGTTACCTTATATAGTTTATCAGGTGTACAGGTGATAACACAGTCAGCAAACTTGTATATGTACTATAGTTACCTTATATAGTTTATCAGGTGTACAGATAATAACACAGTCAGCAAACTTGTATATGTACTAAAGTTACCTTATGTAGTTTATCAGGTGTACAGATGATAACACAGTCAGCAAACTTGTATATGTACTAAAGTTACCTTATGTAGTTTATCAGGTGTACAGATAATAACACAGTCAGCAAACTTGTATATGTACTATAGTTACCTTATGTAGTTTATCAGGTGTACAGATGATAACACAGTCAGCAAACTTGTATATGTACTAAAGTCACCTTATGTAGTTTATCAGGTGTACAGATGATAACACAGTCAGCAAACTTGTATATGTACTAAAGTTACCTTATGTAGTTTATCAGGTGTACAGATGATAACATAGTCAGCAAACTTGTATATGTACTAAAGTTACCTTATGTAGTTTATCAGGTGTACAGATAATAACACAGTCAGCAAACTTGTATATGTACTAAAGTTACCTTATGTAGTTTATCAGGTGTACAGATAATAACACAGTCAGCAAACTTGTCAAGAACTGCAGCTTCCTCCCAGTCTGCAATACAACAACAACAACTACTACAGTACATGTTCTAAAATTTAGAACACTTTTCTCTTCATGTTCTAAAATAAAATATTGGTCTTCAGGGCTGCCATTCACAGTAGCAAACAGGGAAGACCCTGATCTTCAAAACCAGTCCGATCTGGGTCTCCACTGTTTGTCTAGGCCTTTTTTGGCAGGCAACTACTGTGCTTCCAGGTTTTAAGTGGCCCTGTTTTTCTTTTATTTAACAACTTTTATACTTACTAATTAACACGATTGATGTCTAGCAAGTGCATGTAAATACACCACGTAACTAAAGCTTTTTTTGGGGGCAGCCCTTATTTTGAACTAAGGCCCAAATGCCCTGTAAATCAGAACAACTTAGTCTTTTTCTTTGAGATATATACCCATTTTCGCCTCTATATTAGTTATCATAAGCTTCATGCATGAATTTTACACCACTGATCGGTAATTTATTTATATATCCATTAGGTACACTTGGGAACTAATTCAAAGTTGTGGAGGAACAAAAACATGTCAAAATTCCATCTAATCCCATCCTATATAAGAGATCATATTTCAGTGAGAAAAATAAATCTAATTAGGCGGTCTATATTGAAATTCATTTCTGTAATTTATTTTTCAATTAAAATCACCATTAAGGAATAATAGGCAAAATATGGAGAGCACATTAAACCTGGAAGCACAGTAGTGTTCAGAACTCTAGAACATTTACCATACTACTATCAGTGTAATCATGTCTATATCCAGCTACTTTTCTCAGAAGGTTCCAAATAGAATCCTACATTAGAACAAGGTTTACATGATACACTTTCATCAGGTCCAAGTTTTTTAATATTAAAAATCAATTTTTCTTATTTATGTTGTGAGCACTCAAAAGAGACAGCTCAATGAGATGGTTCTCTTGAGCACCCAAGACAAGTTAAAACTGATGAATGAAAAAATATTTACAATGTTAGCATCAAAATATTTGTCCATGAATTTTTTTTTCACTCACTCTTATCTGAAGGCCTACATGCTTATTTAAGAAATGAATTCAATTTTTGGAATGTTCATGGAATCATGAATACTTCGGGTTTCTTGCAAAGTAAGTGAAGCCCAAAGGGCTTCACATTAACTTTGCAAGAGACCCGAGGTATTCATGATTCCATGAACATTCCAAAAATTCAATTTATTGCTTATATTTACATTTTATTATAAATATCTAATATAAAAAAATATTTATAATTTAGGAAACATTAACTTTATATGTAATAGTATTAACGGTTTTGTTGGAGTGTGAGAGGGAAAGCGGAACAGCCAGCGTGAACACGGACAGCCAATGGAGCAAACAAGAAGCTTGTTTTGCACGTGGGATTTGGGTGCTGGGCTACACAAGTGTCAGTTCTGGCAAATGAGTTCAATGTTCGAAGCTTATTGCATGGGCAAATGAGCTTGGCAGCTGTCAATCACTTTCGTGTAATTCATGAGGCTATGAATGGTTTTGAAAATCTAGAGATTCATTAAAGGCTTGCGTTGAAAATGTAAATATAGAAGAATAACATTTCAATGTAAACATATTTAACAGATATATGCTGAACTTGGTTTCAATTTATTATAGCATATACATGTGATGCATTGACAGTTATAATTTATACTGTGGTTCATGTAATGTGTATTTGGGTTGTGGTGTGATGGCTGGCCTAGCCAACAATATTTCAGTCATGTTGAGCCATCTACCAAGAAAGAGGCATAGGACAGACAAAGAAAAAAAGCCCCCCCCCCCCACCCCAAATATCCAAATCCACACCTGCAGCAAGTACAACTAGCCCTTGCCTTACTGTAAGCCTCACTAGTAGTAAATGCCGAAAGTTACACAGCATCTTCGCACCACCCAACCACCAAGGATATGTGTACATGCATGTTGATTAAACTGATTAAATATCATTCAATACTCATTGAAATTAGACCATATACCTGAGAAGACCGGGCTCCAATGTTATAAAACTTTTCTCATGCAACTCAACTGAGTATGAAATCAATTATGCTCATAAATGTTAAAATGCCAAAAATTGTTGGCATTTTAACATTCATTAGCATTATAAATACAAAATCTGAGAATCTGAAAGCAAAAGAGTATTTATTTTCAGTATTTTAGTTTTTATGAGCTGTTGAAATTTCATGCTCATGTGAGTTGAGCATGAAAATTTTTCAATAGCCTCGGCACCAGGTCTGGTTGAATACTAAGTGGATTTATAGTAATTAAATAACACACCTGAGAAGACCCTGTCTGGTGAAATATCATGTATCTCCTGCTCTTGCTTTCTCTGGTACTCTCTTGGATCACATACAGCAACTATCTAAAAATAAAATGGAACTTTATATATGGGCCGAGACGCAAGAAAACCTGTGTTCAGGGTTTCTGACAAAGCGAGTTTCAAACCAGTCTCCTCAGCTACAGAGACTAGCTAGAAAATTGAAATTTCACCTGTAGCAAGTTAACATATGCTGCTTTCCAAAAAGCAAACAACAAAGGCACTGATCAGACTGCGCAGATGCGCAGGCTGGTCTGCACCTGTGTTGATCGCAAACCTCCGAAGACAGGTTTTCTCGCGTCGAGGCCCACATAGTACATGCAGTGAAATACACATGATTTTAAAAGAGGGTGTGAATTCCAATTATGTAACACAGGGAATACATACAGGATCTTATATAAGTGCACCTGTATTCTGAATTTATCAAACAAGTTGGGGAAAAGTGATAAAATGCAATGACTTGGCAAGCATTTTATTGCTTTTTTGCAACAAGTTTAAAAAATTCAAGAATACAGGAGGTTGAACACTGGACTCTATTTATCATACGAGTTTAAAATTATTTCATAATCACGCTTTTGGTGTAAAAACATCTAGATTTTGTCATATATGTGGCGTTGTTATGGGCGTCATTTGTTAATATTGTCAAAATCTGTAAAGCACTAGTGATGATTAGACACCATAGGTCAAGATAATCAATATTTTGGAGAATAAAATAGTGAATATTTTCTTACCTATCAGTTTTGACAGATGTTTTGGGTGCTCAAAAGAACCGTCTCAATTTCAGACAATTCTTTGAGTACCCACAACATATGTTTTTGTTGAAAAATAATTTCAATTACACACTCTTGTTTGGAGGCCTGCTCTGATACTAAGAATTTTTTTAGAAGAAGGAAAATTGACTTCCTTTAGGTTGAAAAAACCAACTAACGGCACTTCCTGATCAATGTCAGGGTTTTGCTATAACAGCCATACCAATACCTTGAACTGTTCTGGATAATACTTTGCATAGTATGAGTAGCCATGTCCCCTATTTCCCGCTCCCACAACAATGGCTGTCTTTGGCGTTCCTTCAGGTACCTTGTATTTATCTGGATTGAAATCTGCTACCTGTTTTTCTTTTGAAGACATGCTTTTATCTTGGCCCCCTTTAGTTATGGTATCTCCCTGAAAATGAAATTACCGTATCACTGCAATAACCACATTGGTCCTTATTAAGACACAGCCTATAATAATTGACCCTTGTCATTCTGATAACTACTAACATGTAATTTGGCAAACGGTGAAAGACATAGAAATTTTAGCAATAATACTGGTACCACTCATTATGACCCTCTCCAGGGGTCATACTGGGCAGATCAAAGGACAGTCATAATGAGATAATTATGACTTCCCTGCAGGGGCAATAAAGTGGTCCCATGAAGGGATTAGGTAATTTATGATAAAATATTGATCTTTATCTCAGCAAAAGAAATTGTGTTGTATACAGGTAATTCCCCACTTGAGGCCCCTTTAATTTTGTGCGATAATGAAACTGTCCCTTATCAGTAAATTCACTAATGATTCCATATATCACAAAATATATGTCTTTAAGACCAAGACAAAATGCTACATATTGCAGCATTTCATCAGGGTCTGCACTGTTTGCAATGATAAAAACAAATCTTCATGACATAAAAGCATCAGTATTTAGATATTTCTACCTGTTATTACTTAAAGAACTAAATGGGCAATTCCATACTTATGAGGCCCTCCCTGGTGTTTTGGGGTATAGGGGAAAAGGGCATTTATTTCATGGAAACAGGGGAACAAAGGCCAAATTTTGAGGGGAACAGGGGAACAAGGATAATATTGGGGAACAGGGAACATAAGAAAACAAAATTTCAATTTTGGGGGAACAGGGGAACAAGCCAATTTATTTCAGGGGATCAAGGGAACAGGTACCCCCCCCCACACCCCCTTGGAGGGCGGCTGTGACTTATTCGATCAAAATTTGGCTCGTCACTTCCCACTGGGAGGTTATAGAGATGAGTAGATAGCACAGGTTTAGACAAACACAAATTTTCGGCGTAAAATTGTTAATATTTTCTTACCCATCAGTTTTAACATATGTTTTGGGCGCTCAAAAGAACCCTCTCATTGAGACGGTTCTTTTGAGTACCCATAACATATGATAAGAAAATTAAATTTTTCTTACGCACTCTCAACTAAAGGCCTGGGTAGGTAACGTTTGCATACTAATGATGCTAATAAACAAGTGAACTAGAAGTGGACGCTCAGAAACAAGCATGCATAATTAAAAGGTAAACTAAGAATATAAAAAAATATCATTCAGTGGTGCAAACTATATAGGGTAGGGGGTACAATAACTGGGTACATGTAGGTAGGAGTTCACTGTTGGCAAGCAAACTTTCTTTTTTCATTTTAGTCCTAGGCAAGCAGTGTAGGCTCAGGTGAATCTATTCATCCACCCAGTCTCACCAAAACCTTCACTGTTCACCAAAATCTTATCAACCCTTTTGCCCTCCCAAGTTGCCCTCCTCCCCCCTCCACCAGGGCCTCCACCAAAGTCCTGTTACAATTCTGATCAAAACCCACCCATTTAAAGTGCAGTAGATTGAGAACATTCAGACATGATTGGATGCCAACATGATTTTTGGAAAAGGGGACACAACCTGGTTCCATTGAAAGGATTAAGCAGAAGTTCACAGGGTCTATACTAATTTAAGGTATAGTATGCACTTCTAAGTATCCGGCTTTTAAAGTGATGTGGTACGATAACCAGGGCAAAATACTGACAGGGGCCCAGTAGCCCAGTTCCCCTAAATTTTGGGCTGGGCCCCTTAAACTAAATGTTTAGGGGCCCAGCTTGCCCTTGAAAAAAGGGTAGTATGTAAAGGTATGAAGTCTTGTCAAATCTGACATTAGTTGTTGTATGTTTACAAATCTTAATTCAGCTGATTCTAAAGACTGTTAATTTGGTAAATAACTGAGGAATACAGATTTGAGAGTCTCTGACTTCAACTATGAGTAAAGCAAATGCTTGGCAATGGTGTTGGAATGAGTTTAATTTTCCGACAAATCCTGGGCTCCCTAGTTTAGGGCTGGGGCCCCAATCATTTTATTTAAGGGGCCCAGCTTGCTCCTGTCAAAAACCTGTTAGTCTGTATCTCTGATTACGGTAATGATTTTTAGCCAAAAAAACCCCAACTAACAACCTAGTAACAATTTTCTACCTATTAAAGTTGTGATTACCGATTTAAACACATTCTAAAATTTAATGTGCAATGGGAAAAATGGCAAGTATATGTGTAACCAAGAGGGATAGACGTCTCCACCAAGTTAAGCAATGGGTCACCCATCCAAGTACTAACTGTGAACTCCGTTGTTTAACCTGGTAGAAAAGCCAGACCACTAACACACGTCCCTTTAAAAGCTAGCTCATACAGCGAGGCTGAATTAATCATTCTCGTTGTCACATTTCCTAACCCTAACCCATCCCACTTGGTTACATTTGTTTTACTGATTAACAGGTGAATTTTATTGATTAGGCAAATATTTTAGCATAAGCGCTTAAGTGGCTGAAATTTTAATGATTAGTGATTTTCAGACCACCCCAATCCAGGTGGTAATAAATTTACAAAAAAAAAATTATTCCCATACAGTAGGTAGTATGCGTTTCTTCCTGAAAGAAGCCTGCAAAAACAAGAACCTGCTAGATGCCAAGTTCACCGACTTTAAACTTTTCTAAAAACTATAATTATATTTATGCTAATGTCGACTTTATTATGTGTCACACCAATTACAATGTCAATTGTTGCCTAAGCACCTACAAATTAGGCCCCTAACCCCACTAGGTAGGTGTGCAGCATATATGTATAAGATCAAATGGGCAGGAAGGTACTTTTTATTTTATTTTATTTAGTGCTCTTTGATCTCAAGCTGAAGATCTGGTTGGTAGGGTGGTGCACTCTCTGCTGCAGCTTTCAGAGGGATGGCCGTCATATTTGGTCTATTGGCAGGATGTCAGGTATTCGCTTCACTGTGTGTTTAGTCTATCCCATTCTTCTTTTCTCTTTCCTTCTCTCTGGAGGAGTCCCGATATGACTGAAATATTATTGACTGGGTCCTTACTCAATCAATAAATCAAGCTCAAGATTGCCAACTAAATTTTGATCATCATATCAGTAATCTTTGTAGAAAAGCAGGTCAGCAGTTGAATGTCTTGAAGAGGTTGAGTCCTTTTTTATCAAGACTAAATAAACTTACAATTTTTCATACTTTTATATTATCTAATTTTAATTACTGCCCGCTTGCCTGGCATTTTTGTTCTGAAAGTAACTCCAAAAAATTGGAAAAAATTCAAGAGCGTGCATTAAGATTTGTCTACGATGATTTTAAATCAACTTATGAAGAGTTACTAATCAGGGCAAACATTCCTTGCTTGCATATTAAGAGAATAAGAACAATGGCAGTGGAGACATTTCGCATCTTAAACGATATGTCTCCCCCTGTATTGTCTGATCTGGTTAGGATAAGAGACTGTTCTTCTTATAACTTTAGATACCAAAATGTTTTGCAGTTGCCGCAAGTTCGCACAACAAAATACGGTAAGAAAAGTTTCAGATTTGCAGCTGCCGTCCTGTGGAACAGCTTCCCAGATAATTTTAGACAAGTAAGCAGCTTCAATCAATTCAAAGCTCTAATTTCCAATTGGAGTGGTAAAGACTGCAAATGTAATTTATGTAAGTAGCTGTTCTGCAGGATGCCCGGCAGCCTGTCTGAGTTCAATCGCATGTTTGTTGTTGCGCTTTCTGTGTTGTTTCAGTTTTGTTTGTTTTATTTTAAGTTAATGTTAATACATGATGGGGCAGTATTGGCACCAGCATGGATTGGTGGCTTCAATACTGCAACATGATGTATTCTTGTGCTATAATATATATGTTCTTTTGTTTATTTTAGCTTGAATGCCCTAGTTTTATTATTATTTGCCATTTGCTCTTATGTGCTGCATATACTCTCTTAATTGTAAAGTACTCATTTGCTTTTATAATCTTTTAGCTAATGCTTAGTATGTATGAAATCTTAATGCCTTAAGATAGCTAAAATTTTATATGTTTATGTTTCAGATATACATTAATTTATTTCAATCTTTTTTTTTAGGTTATCCCTTGTAATTATTGTCGAAACATTATCTTATCTTATAATTGTATGTTAACTTATAGACGGTCAAAAGCTCATTAGAGCTTATGTTTCTCTGTTTTACTGTCATGCCGTCTTAAAATACATTTTCTTATCTTATCTTATCTTAAGATCAAATCGGAATGTCAATGTATCGCCTATGGAAAGTGAAAGTAGAAATTTCACTCATCACAAGTACTATACATCTCTGTATGATCATGTGAACTAACCATCCTCCTGTGTTTCTTACACTTTATTCCCCCTCTGTTCGGTCGCTGTTAGCTTAAGGTTTTCTTAAGATTGTGTGGGGTGACGTCAACAATATTTCTGATAAACTACAATCCCGGAAGTTTTTCGAATATTGACTGCTGGCTATTGACACGGCGGCCGGGTAAATACTGTCTATCTATCTATCTCTACTGTATCACCCACTCTCGGAGATTACGTGCAGGTGCGCGTCAGTGCGGTGTTAGTGGAAGAAATGCTTTTAAAAATAAAAAGTTCCCATAAGATCTTATAGTTGGAGTGAAATAAAAG
This sequence comes from Loripinus fragilis, assembly GCA_964019695.1. Classification (NCBI taxonomy): domain Eukaryota; kingdom Metazoa; phylum Mollusca; class Bivalvia; order Lucinida; family Lucinidae; genus Loripinus; species Loripinus fragilis. Next base: position 97,815,482 of record OZ026522.1, read on the forward strand.
ATGATAGGGTTAAAATGTTAAAAGTCAGAAACAGGCTGACAGTGATAGGCTAAAAAGTTTAAAAACAGTACACTGACATTTATGGCATTGGGTGACTGACTGTGCACACTGCCCTCTTAAATGAATCAAAGGTGGGCAGAAGTGCTATGTGTGCTGGCAGCCGGTTCCATTGCACGATTGAGAGGGGATAGAATGAGTATTTGTAGTAATCTACAGTGGATTGAATTTGACGGAAGCCAAGGGTGTGTGAATTCCTGGGAGTTCTCAATGGGTGTACAACATATGGAGGCATGTCAATGGCTACAAGACCATATATGATCTTGTAAAATAGGCAAAGTCGGGAGTCGGACCTTCTCTGCTCAAGAGACCGCCAGCCCAGGGATTGGAGCATCTGTGTCACACTTGCATATATGGGGAGTATTCACTAAGAGTCCAGCGGGCCGCTCTACGTTGAACCATTTCAAGCCTGGCAATATTACTTTTGGTGTAGGGGCTCCAGACTGATGACGAATACTCCACTAATGGACGAACAAGGGTTTTGTATGCCATTTCCCTTAATTCTGGATTTTTGGACCTTATGTTTCTCTTGAGGAAGCCAAGGGACCGACTTGCCGAGGTAGTTATATTCTGAATGTGGCCGTTACAACACATTTACTTGGATTGAACTCCATATCCCAGTCCAGCTCCCATAGATGGAGGCGATCAAGGTCCCGCTGCAGAATCTGAGCATCTTCTAAGCTTGAGACTGCCAAGTAAATGGCCGTGTAATCTGCAAACAACCGTACCTTTGACCTTGTTTTATCAGGGAGGTCATTTATGTAAATGAGAAAGAGAATGGGACCGAGGACAGAGCCTTGTGGGACCCTAGATGTGACTGGTACGGTGGCGGACTTTTCATTATCAATAACTACGGTCTGGGTCCGATCAGATAAAAATGCCTGGATCCATTTAAGGGTGGGACCTCTAATGCCATATCTGTGGAGTTTGAGCAGTAATTTCTGGTGGCTTATCTTATCAAACGCCTTCGAAAAGTCGAGTAGGACAAGGTCAGTTTGATCACCTGCTATGGAGTTCCGCATCAAGTCTTCTATGAGTGTGACCAGTTGTGTTTCGCAAGATCGTTTGCTACGAAAGCCGTGCTGGAGATCATACAGCAAATTATACTTGTCCATGTGGGAGACTATGTTTGTGGTAACAACATGCTCAAGCACTTTGCATAGAATACTGGTTAGTGAGATAGGTCTGTAGTTTGATGCAAAAATAGTAAGTGAGTATGATCAGGAAATACCACAATCACAAACCGCAGACAACCCGGTGGCACCGCGAGGAAGAACCGCCCAACCATCGGGAGACACCAGGAAGACAAATAAAGCAAAGCAACCAGCTCTCTCTTCCCCATCAAGATGATTGCAATACTAGAATGGGCATAAAGTAACGTACAACAAAACATAGAACAATTACAGACTCCCACAATGGGAAGCAACAATAAACAAAAAGTCAACAACAACAGAACCACCGCCTTAGAACGGGCAGCAGCCTAAGCTACTACCAGGGGGCTTAAATGCAGTTTACTGGTACCAAATATTCGCCCTAGATTCTGCTGTTGTTGAAGTACAAGAAATGTTCAGCTCGCATGGAATCCTTCTAGCTAATGTAATGTATCATCATGGTGAAACACTCTAATCAAATTAACACACCATGATGAAACAAAGAAAACGGCTCATGACTCACAGATAGTCAGAGCTAAAGAAAACCTCAAGTTGAGCTACGGTGGGTCCAGCTACAGATAAGCATCAGGCACCAACCCACCGATTAAAGCTTTACGTCAGAGCCGTCATAGAGTCTGAGGCCTGACCCACCGTCGTGCAATTAAAGAGGAAACCATAGCTATAAACCGTGATTGGGTTTAAAACTAGGCATGCAGACTGTCGTATGATATCCAAGTTATATCCAAGACTGGTGTCTCCTTTTTTGAAAAGTGGACATACAAAGGCTGTGCTCCAGTCCTTGGGTACTCTACCTGTGTTTAGGGACCTTTGAAAAATTACCTGAAGAATAGGAGCTATCACATCACGGAGTTTTTGGAGGACAAGCGGCTTTATCTGCTCGGGTCCTGCTGCTTTATGGGGATTTAGTCTACGAAAGTCCCCACCTGCTATGGATGGAACGACTTATTTCCAGCAGAGACCACGGTGCGTGCCATTATCTCCCCGATTGTCCAGTCCAGACCGATCAATACTGTTGGTAACAGTACCCGGTTAGGTCACCACCCAGCACTGAAATTAACAGTCGATAGTCTTGCCGCTCTTTCTTTCTTCTGTATTAACTCCCAGTAAGGGACACCAGGGTAAAATCCTGTAGAATGTTAGTGTTAATATAAGTAAATGTGCTGAACTGTAAAACTGTAAAAACACTTAGTTAGTGATAAAATATGTACAGGTTCTTGTGGCAGAGAATTTAAGCTTTCACAGTATCCGACTTCTTGGCTACAACGGAACAAGCAAACCGGTGAAAGTCCCAATCCTTCCTCTGGCACTGCTCGCTGCAGTAGCGAGTAAATTGACAGCGCGAACAACGTTTAAGGTCCTCTCCTTTTTTGGGTGGATGCTTACAGCTAGAACAAACACTATATACACTGGCACTGCTCACAACCACATCGTTGTCATTATCGTCACTATCATTGGTGTCCAGAAATTCACAAAGAATTGCCTGTTCTTTCAACGACAACAGGTCAGGATCAGAAGCTGGGCTTTGAGTTGGATTTTCCAAAGACACCAGGTCCCTGTTACTACCACAAGCAAGACTGGTATTCTCCAGTTCCTTTAGAGAATTATCCGAATCCTGCTGGTCCTCTTCTGGGGAAGCCAAATCTGGTTTTCCAGCTAACTTCTCTTCCTAGAACGAGCCATTGTGAATAATTATGACATTTACAAGTCTGTATTCTGTGTTTGAATAAAAAGTCAGGAGGAGCCATGCGTCTCATTCCATTCTGGGATAGGATGACTCTGGCATAGTTATAGATGAACCACATCTCGATATCTCTGTCATTCTGGTATAAATCTTCTCCAGTTCCATATAGTTCTTGATGAATGGCTGTGTTTAGATCTAGTCCTTTGTTGAGCTGGTGAATAATGTAGATACACCAAATTCCACATACTTTGCTCCATGGACTCTGTAAACATTCTGTGTTATGGATCCATCTTGTAGAGTTTCTTTCAATAAATGGTAGAACATATTGTTCTTATGGTGGTCTTCCATATGAATCGAAGTAGATAACTTTATCTCTTCTGAAGTAGATAGCCACCCAATGTTCTCCTGGATCTGTGGATATATCTGTATTTACAATGTAAGCCTTCATATCCAGTTGTTTCTTCTCTGGTAGTGAAACCTTGGCACATACTTCTCCTTTCACAGGTATATTGTTTATGACTTTGATTAGTTCAACAGTGTTCATTTTTATTCTGTTTCTGGGCTCTCGTTTTCTTCAGTTTCCTTTTCTTCATAGGATTCTATGAGTTTCTTGGCCCAGTACGTCTTCCACTGTTCTGTTAAGTCACTTTGATTTTTCTTGAAGTACTGCCAGTTTTTATAGGCTTCTTGATTTTCTTCTGGCTTCAGGTGAATGATCCCTGTTGTAAAGTCCATAGGGTGTCGCAAACTGTCGCCATACAGATAGTTCCAGATTCTATCGTCAAAGTCTTTCATCACATCGTAGATGTTTAGGCCCTCTAAGGCTGGATCATGACATCCATCATCTTCAATCCATTCTCTTGGAGAAGTCCATAGACAAATATCGTGGTATTTCTGACTTGGGTGGTTCATTTTGCATCCATGACATTCATGCTTCGCACAGTCTCCAGCTGCCATCTTTAGACAAGTCAATATGGCTTGTTTTAGAAGAGTCTTCATAAGACAATCAATATCCTCATTGTCTTCTACTTCTTTCTGTAAGGTACTCTTCTCATCTGATGGCTGGACTGTTGCACTGTATGCATCTGTTTGGTACATCAAGTCCTGTTCAATGAAGTATCCTGCATTCATCTTTAGTAATCTGTGGTAACTTCTCTAAGTCCGTTGATTTCTATCAGATTGTCAAACTCTGCATACATAAGCACGTTGATTGTCTTGTCAAGTGATGTTGCAAACTGAAGCTCCAATCTGAGGTTCCCAGTTTTTATAGGGTGCAAATGAGACTGATCGGCTGCTTGATCTGGTGTCAAATCATATCCCCAAAAGCAGTAACCTCCTTTGTAATCTTCATAATCAATGTTGCAATTTTGGACCTGATTCTGACTTGCCAATGCTTGGTAAACAGATAGGAAAGACCTGAGATACTGATCATTTCCAAATCTAGGTTCAAATGGTTTTCCATAGACACTATGTCCATCACAAGTGACATCCATTTTACTTAGGTTGAAATGTTGGAAAAAGAAAGGATTAGTTTCCAAAGTCCCATTAAATGCCTCATTTAATACTAAGCCAATAAAAACTCGTTTTGGAAGTTGACCAGTGAGAAGATGGTCTTCAATTTTAGATCTTGTGCCACTACTGATTGTAAAAGTTTTGACTTCAACTCTTCTGATTGGAAATTTAGCATTATGATGAGCAATAGTTTGATTCAGTTCATTGCTAATGGCAGGTAGAAGCTGTACATTTCGTACTCTCAAGATAGCAGTATCAATTTTGATTTTTGCAGGAGAATTGTCACTCATCAAACAAAACTGAGGAGATGATCGATTGAGTCTAAGTTTGAATTCTAAGCCATTAGGTAAATATTTTTCCTGCATAGCAAGATCCAAATGTAATTTACCCTGAAGCTCCACTGATTTGCTTTTTGCTACGCGTTTGCCACGATCAGTGATAGATGCCTTTGTTATATCTTCAAAAGCTCCTGCTTCATCCTCAGACCAAAATTCTGCTGCTTTCAGTTGATTATATTTGACATCAGAACCATAAGAAAACAAATTTTCAAGGTATGCTCTGCATGGATACGTGTCTGAATTATTCGTGATCAATTTATTGTTGATATACAAATCGATGCCACTGAACATACTGTGAAAAAAGTTGTTAATTGGAAATACTTTTGCACCAGTTTCAAGATCTTCACCCGTTTGCTGTAAGATTCTGAATTTGATATACAGATAGGCTTGAGACAAATCAGTGTAAAACTCGGTGTGAGGTGGAATTAGAAATTCAATGGGTGCATGATGACTATCGAGAGAAGCGATGGGATGATAATCATTCCACTGAGTGCCTTGCATGGTAGTCATGGTGGGTGGAATGGATTCCATATCCAATTCCGTTTTAGTGCAATCGCAAGAACCTTGTTGAATCATTTTTCGTCAAATATATCTTTTTCAAATACCAGACGTTTAATAGGATTAAACTTTTTTGCTCTGCTTTTAAAGCCCCTCTTAACAGTTCGGTGTCTAGATTGAGACTGAGGCTTTTTGCGTTTTTGAGTTGAATTTATAGCCAACTGATTTATAGAAGACTGACCAAAAGATTTCAAAGCTGTTTTTCCTCTTTGTTTTAAAACTTTTTTTACATTTTCACCACCCACAATGTCTTTTAGAGCTTGAACCCCTTGATCTTTAGCTACTTTTTTCACGCTTTTTAAACTTGCTTTTGCGACAGGTTTTAAAATTGGAATCACTGTTCTCAATGCAGCTTTAAAAATGGATCCTAAACCATTGCCATATTGTCTTGAAACGCCTCTGTACACGGGAAAGTCTCCTTTCCCAGATTGAAGAGACATAATGCTTCTCGATTGTTTCAACATTATTCTTTCTGTCGAAAATGTAGTTTCACTAACGTTTTCCCAGAGATAAATGGCACATTTTCACCTGTATCACCCTTTATACTAATGTGCACCTGATCTATGAAAGATTTTGCCACTGGTACATAGTGTACATTGACAAATTCTTGATGTAAATGATTGTTTTCTCTTTTACTTTCAAATGGCAATACTCTCAAAATAGGTGCAGTAACATCACCAATAAATGTATAGCTTGCTATATCAGAGTAAATGTAAAGTTGGTGAATTTTTGTATTTAAATCTACACCATATCTGAAAATGTATTTTTCATTTCCTAATGGTTTTTCAAAATAATTTCTATCTACACCTAATATTTCTGCAATTGCCTTTGGAAAAATAATTTGGACTTTTGTAGGATCTTGAACATCAAGTTTGACTCGAGCACTGTTTTCACCATAAGAAATTGTAATGGTAGCATTGCTATTTTTTAGTGTCAGTCCATATCGAAAATTGAAACTTTTTTGAATTTCTTCAACCAAATGGCGTGGAGAAGCATAATAACCATTTTGGATATAGATTTTTTGGTCTACATATGAATCATACTTTGTACAGTTATCAATGTCTTCACACATTTTTCTATCAGTAAATCTTAAAATCACATAATTGTTTTCCTTAGTGATATTATTTACTTCAGTTGGAGTTATGACTTCTACCAAACCTACTTCCCAATTATCTTTTTCAATTTGTATGGAATGATCTAATTTCACTTTAAAGTCACATTGCGTATTGTTTGAAAATGTACTGAGTGAACTATCACTCAAGAGTGTCAAATAAAAGTTGTTCATGGTTTGAGTTTGGGTGAATCTGTTTCGTCAGTAGAAATTGGATTAGTTTGTTTTCTAAATTTTAAACCTGGGGATGGTAGTATGTAACCAATAGAACTACTGAGTAAAATTAACCACAATTCTTTATCTGGACTTCTCAGACTGATTTGAACTAATGATGTGATAATGATCATGTAAACAACAATGATCTGAGCAAAAAAAGTGAACCGATTTTTAACAATTCGATCACGACCTTCTGCAGATTGTACTGAAGCAGTGTCACCACGTACAAATGATCCTCTGAGATCCATTTTCATGCTTTTATACAAGATCAGATTCTAAAATCCAACTGTCAAATTTTGAAGGATACCCTTTCCAGTGAACTTTAATTTCTTTCACCCACTTTTTTCCTACTTTACGTTTTCTGTGATCTAAAACAGAATCAATTTCGTAAATTTGCTCTTTCTCTACACGTTGTAACTCGTGCGAATAAAAGGTACCTTTGACCACTTCACCCTCAAGATCTTTTATTTTATAGGTGATAGGAGTCTGAGTTTTGACCACTGCTAAAATTTGAAATAATTCTTGTGTCCAGTTTGGTAAATAACCTTTATCAAATGTGCGTTTTGTTTTATTGATACGCACAAAATCACACACTTTGAATTTTGGTTTGACTTTTTTAGAATTCGATTTGCCATATAAGTTTTCTGACACCTGTGGTTCATTTTTAAGAGTCACAGACACAGGTGCACATTTAATACTTCGATGATAAGCGTGATTGTAACCATGTACTAATTTGGGAAGAATGTCTACATATCTCAAAGTGCGATGATGAGTAAAATATTTCCACATGCGAGTTTTCAAAGTTCTTTGAAAACGTTCGACAATACTGGCTTTGGTTTCAGGATTTTCAGTAGTGAAGAAATGAATCTTCTTAGTTTTCAAGAAATTTTGAAATTCTTTATATTTGAATTCAGTTCCTTTATCTGTTTGCAAACTTTTTGGACATCGTCCACTTTTTAACACAGATTTGAAAGCAATTACTAAAGTTTTTCCAGATTTATCTTTAATAGGTACCACCCATGCATATTTTGAAAAGACATCTATGATGCAAAGTAAATATCTATGCTTGTCATTGGACTTTGATAATTTTGATAAGTCTGCCAAATCTGCTTGCCACTGAGTATCAATTCCAGCCACTACTGTTTTGCGTCGCAAAAACTTTTTACGAATAGGTTTATGTAAAGTATAAGTTTGTTGTTTTCTTAACCAATCTCTAACATCTTGAAGTTTAACTTTTTTGGATGATTGTTTAGCAAGTTTGTACAAAGCGTGTTCACCTGCGTACGCAGCAGGACTTTTAGGATTGTAATACAACTGTTCAAGCTTCATTGTAACTGACCCATGGAGAAGAACACTCTTCTTTTATACGTTTTTTGGTGTCAGATAAAAGCGCAGGGGATGAAAAATGGTCTTTGATACGTTTCCTAACACCCAAACTCTTTGCAGACCTGACAGAAACGGGAATACGACTTGCTGTTTTTCTGATAGTGCGTTTTTGTTTGGGAGTAATATAATCCGTTTCAGGAGTTTCTGGAGCACGATGCATCCAGTCCCACCTTTCCCTATTTCCAATCACATCTTGGGGAATATTCATGTCTCTTAAACCTTCTGCAAAAGCTTGCCAACCTGTAGGTTCACTGCCTTTACGATGTCTAATGACATCATTGACCAAGTCAATAATATTAGACCCTGGAATAGATTTGCCATAAAGTTTGACTGTACGATCATCTTCCCAAGACACATTTGGGTTATTTTTTAGAAGTGAAACTAAAAGCTGAGCTTTACGTTTCATGGTGGAGGGTACACTATCTATAACCAATTGATTCATTTTGGAAGAACTAGGGTCAGATGGTGAAAAAAGAGATGTTTCTTTTAAAGCTTTTTGATGAGCCGTTTTAAATTTGTGTAAGGTCTGGCCATACAATTGAGATTTTTCAGCTTCAGACAAATCTTCATTGGTCATGACAGAAGATAAGTCTCTTTGAAGACTGGCTGTGGCAGATACATTAGGATTGGGAGGCAGTCTAGGTTTTTGAATTTGTTCCTCTTTCCAGCGTTTCATGTCTTCCTAAAGTTTAAATGGCACAACAGCCATTTTACGACCATCCATATTTTATTTTTTGATAATTTCACCCAAGACAGAACCTATGATAGGAGCAATTAAAGGTTTTAACAATAATCCTAACAAAGCTCCACCTTTTTGATTAATAATTTTCTTTTTTGTGTCAAGTGGAACTTGCTTAGAACTCAGTAAACGTATATGTTGCTTTCTAGCTCGTAACTGATTCTTTTGAGCATTTGTCAGACGTACATTGCCTTTTATAAGATTGATGCAACATTCCCCTACACAATCAATGACTTCTTTAGGAGATTCTTGAATCATTTTCTTATGACATTTATTGGATAAATGAGTCAATCCTTCCAAAAATGTACCATAAGTTTTAATCAGAGATTTTTTTCTCATTTTATTTTGCAATTTTCTACGACGTGTTGTTGTTACAGCCATGTTTATGAGTGTGTACAAACATTTGATGTACAGTCCTTTTATAGTTTTTTTTCTTAAAAATGAAGTCGACGACGTTCAGAATGAGGTGGCGATGGATATTTGTTTGGATTTAACATGTGCATGGTAGCACCAAATCCATGTCTTTTTAACAAATCTTGTGCTCTCAAAGGAGTAAATCTTGCTAAATTTATGGACGATCGTCTTGCATTTGTGTTTGGAGAATCAAGACCTAAATTTTGCCATGAAGCAGGACTTTAACTTTTACGTTTTGTTACAAAACGATCATCAACCTTTCTTTTTTTCTGTTTTCTAGGTTTTTTCACTGATTTTTTCTTAGGATGCTTAGGTTTAGTTTTCTTGTTAAATTTTCTCATCAACTTATTTCCATCCCATCGAATCAGACTTCGAATGATCACACCACCAAAGAATCCACCACCTCCAGGTTTTAAAATGATACTGCGTTTGACTTCAGGGTCAACAATTGCACTTGCTAATTTTCGAACATCATCCTGATGTCTATCCATCAATTTTTGAGTTTGTTTAGGTAATTTCATCTTACCCTGAACAATTTTTCGAGCTGCCAATGAAAACCATTTGATCATTTCAATTAAACCAGCATTTAAGAGTGATTTTCTTTTATGACTTTCATGTTCTCTGCTTAAATTATACAGAGCACGTATCAGATTAGCTGATGTTCGTTGAGCCATTTTGACACAAATGATGGATTTAAATTCAAACACACCTTTTTATACTCCTGGAAAATAGACAACAGGTCCTTGTTGATCTGATTTTGTAAACCAGTTTTGAAAAATTTGTGTTCTGAATCTAAGATAATCAGGTGTATTTGGTTTCAAATCGACCAATAAGTATCCGTGAGGTATAGATGTGGCATCGTTAAACGCATGAATCATATGGGGAGCTTGAAGTTGATTGGCCAATACTTTAATTTGCATCTTATCTCTTGGACTTTGAAATAAAACTAAATAATGAGCATTCAAACTGATGGTGCGAGAAGATTTACTTTGTTGAAATAAATTTTGTGTGATGTACACCACACTTGCATTTCTATGATGTCCTTTTCTTGTAAACCATAACTTAATTTTTTCTTCATCTTTATCTCCTAACATGTCATCAAAAATCACCAAGTGCGTTGCACTGGGATCGGTGACAATCTCATCTTCATCATCGGGAATACCTTGAATAAATTTGATATTTGACCCCTCACGTTCTTGTAAGATATTTTAAGATTTTTGCCATTCCTTGTAACACCAAACAATACGTTGGGGTAAAATATCAAATAAATCTTCTTTAAACTCAATCATCTTTTTAACAAATTCAGTTTTACCCGATCCACTAGGACCAGAAATAAAAATATTAGAAGGGTGTTTAAAAACAAACTTCCAATATCTTGATTTGAGTCCAACTGGTGTGTAGAAAGGGCCATGTCTAACTGTGAAAAAATAACAAACACAACTTTATTTATACTCAAATTTTAATGAACATGAACCAACAGTTTAATACATAATTAAAAAAAAAACAGTTTAATATATCAAAAAAAAAAACTGTACAATACATGTTTATCAGACACAGCTCAGTACCACTCCCCCGCTCTCCGAGGCATAAAAGTAAGTAATGGTGCAAAGATCAGGAATCGATACAATCAAGTACCACACCTGACCCAGGATACCAATGGGAAAGTGACAAACTCACAGAAGACACCACAAACGAGAGCCAAGAGGTCAGCCCTTTCCCAGCAGGTGACCAAAAAGCACATATAAACAGACGCGCACAAAACATAGCAAACACAAGACAGAACAAAAACATAAAAGACCCACAAAAGAAGTACCGCCTTGGAACGGTCAGTAAAATATTATACTGGAGGGCTTAAACCGGTTTAACGGCGCCAACCTCATCCTTAATTCAGATGTGGATCAAGACACATAGATATTTGGTTTGCATGAAAGACCCCTAACTTATCAATGCATCATCTCCTAAAACATATAAATCAAGATATAACAAGGAGATAAAGCAAGGATAAGGACTCAACAGTAAATTAAACTGAATACCGGAGCAAAAGAAATCCAACAGGTAAACCGCGGTGGGCCCGACAAACAGCCAAAGCATCAGGCCCCTACCATCTCATCAATAGATAAGTCTTTAAGTCGGAACCATCATAGAGTCTGAAGTCCGACCAACCAGCGTGCAATTAAAGAGGAAAGCAAAGTTGCCAACCGTGATTGGGTTGACTACCAAGCATGCAGTCTGTTGCAATACATTGATGTTATAGCCAATCTTTTTATAATGGGAAATTATTTTAATGAACTGCGCTGAAAAATTATTAGAGCCAACAATCTTCTTCAACTTATACACCAAGTCACCATAGAAATCAGGTTCCGAAAGTCCTTGGCGCAAGAGAGATTTAAGTCTAACTTGGAATTTAAAAATCAAATCATAGTATCGTCTATAAAATTTTGAAAATGTTTTGCGAAGTTTATGATACCGATAGCCTTGTTTAAGAAGTTTCTGAGTTAACAATTTATTGCGAGTGTTGAAGTCAACAACATAGCTAGATGCTCTAGCAAAACGAATGAGTTGAGAGATATAGACTCCATAGGATGTAGAACGAGGAACATCACCATCTAAAAATGGGAAATTGACAATTTCAAAATCAAAGTCGTCACGTTTGTCATAAATTTTGGTAGAAACAATATCATTAGAAATTGACAAATGCAAGTCTAAAAACGCGGCTTCGGTATCAGAGGCATTGGCTTTATTAAGTTGGGGCTCTGAAGGGTATATTTGACTAACCATATTGTCAAAACAAACATTATTAATATTTAAAATATCGTCCAAATATCTGGAAGTAGTGTTAAACGCATCAATAACATCAGCCTGCTTATCATCAGAAAGAGACATCATAAAGTCCCTTTCATAACAAAACAGGAATAAATCTGCAACCAGGGGAGCACAATTAGTGCAAAATAGGAATCCCAACAACTTGTCTATAGAGCTTGGTGCCAAATCGAATAAAAATGTTGTCCAACAAAAAGGTCAGCGCATCGCATACATTTTGACACGACCATGCATGATATTTTTTAGGTTTTTCTGAAGTAAAAAATGCATTTCTATCACTACATGCAAGGTAAGGAGAGCCTTCTCTCTGGAAGGTACTTTCAATAAGATCAATAAGTTTATCTTTAATTAAATTATGAGGTAAAGTAGTGTAAAGAGTAGAAAAATCATAAGTAGACAAACTGGTCGCATTGAAATCTCTAGCTTTAAGTTTATCTAAAATTTCACCTGAATTTTTAATCGACCAAAATAGGTTTTTACCAGATCTCTCATATACCTTTTCACAATATTTGATAACATGTTTTTTAACAGCTGTAAGACACGAGGTTAACAATTTAGAAAGTTCTGTTGTTGTACAAGAACTAGAATTTGCAATAAATCTTGCTTTATAGGGTTTTTTATGGAGTTTAGGTAACCAGTACAACGTAGGAACTTTGTCTTGATTTTCTTTAGCTTTGACACCAAAATGTAGGGCTGTATGACAACCATGCCCATCAACAATCACCCTTTCACTTAAAGAAGGCTGCAGTTTATAGGCATTAGTGTCAACAAGCTCACGCTTAAGAGTATTAATATAATACAATCGTCAAACAACTACAACATTGTTAGCAGCTTTATCTGCTGGAACCAAAACATAGTTCATATGAAAATCCTGGATACCTCGTTTAAGATGACTAAAAGAAGATTTAGGTTTAGGGGGCAAAAGATGTGTATTACGAGAGTAAAATGAAATACGAGTATCAATAATTTTAAAAATGTTAATCTTCCATTCCTTCAAAGCATCAGGTTCAACATTTTCCCGTTTGCACCAACGATTACTGAAGTCATTTAAAGAAGCAGCGATCTCTCTACGACATTTAGAGAAATCAATATTAGAGGGAAATCTGTATTTAGGACCTTTAGAAATGATATTGCGAACTCTAGCGTCAGGAATGACATTTAGATTACCTGTAATAACATGCCCTGCAGAGGGATATAAATAATTTGAATTTTTACAATCTCAGGAGGCAGGAGTATTGGAATCTATATCTAAATCATTTACAATTTTATTAAAGTTAAATATTGTAGACCTTATTGGTTTGTTATATTTATAACAAATGATAGGAGTTTCAGAATTATTAAAGTAATTTGGAATAGATGAAATCACTGAATTATCCTTGAAGATACTATGCAAATCAATAAACTCAATACCTTTGTTAATGAATGGAATTTTGATAAAATGTCGTTTATGGTTGACCTCAGAATCGATATAAGGACTAAGGAAATGTTGAACATAACACCTTGTAAGGAGTGCTGCTTTATATAATTTGTTTGCTCTATCATAAAGTTTATTAGCCTCTAACTCTAAATTGCGTAAAACTGAGATAGGCAAGGAACTTAAAAATGAAAATAAGCCATGTCAACCATGATTAGTTAAAGCCAAAGAAAGATCCTTTAGAGAAGTATTTAAGCGTTTTTCAGTACAAATTTTGCGCTTAATGTTGCCATTTTTACGTTTACCATGAGATCTACTTTTACGTTTTTTACATTCCAAAACAGAAAAAACATCAAAATCAGTCATTTTAGAAATGTTGCCTTCATGGTATATATTATCATTAAAGCCTAAAGGAAAAGGTGATTGCAAAAATTTAATCCATTTAAGTTCAGTTTCATGTCTCTTAATATTTTTTAATCTAGTTGATGAATTTGGATCATATATAATTTTTTCAACCGGCTGAATTACAATTTTACTAGGTGGATGACCATTATTTTTGAAATGGCGATAAAGAAATGTGTCAAATTTTTTAGGCTTTTTCATTTTACGAAAGTGCTCACGAAACCTAGTCTTGAGGGATCGGCCAGTTTGTCCAACATATTGCATTCCACAGTTAGTTTCAGTTCAAGATATAACATAAATCAGATCCGATGAAGTTCAGTCCAAATCATTATTATTAATTATGGAAAATTTTCTACCATTTACAGATGATGTAATGGTAGTTTTAGTACATAAATGTGTGCAACAGACACACCTCTTGGCATTGCACTTAGAAACATTAGGATACATTCCGCGTCTTTTGAATGCATTAAATGGTTTAGTATACTTCCTGATAATAGGTGACCCAAGAGGAGATAACCTTATGGTATGAAGCATATCCCTAAAATTGTTAACTGAACTAGGAATACGAACAGAGGACGCCGAATGTAAACTAATGGGAGATAAATGTAATTTTGTTATTTTCGTTCTTATCATTAAAAGTTGTGTGGGTAAGTACCATCCCAAGACAAGCAATCAACACACCGGTTATTAAAATGACAAGCCAGTATAATATGAGTCCTTAAAAGCAAAGGAAGGTATAACAAATGCAAGCGATAATCCAAATGGCTAATACAAGTCCACAGGTATATAGAAAGCAGAAGTTATACAACGGGGTATGAAAATCGGTCATCTAGTGATCTTAAATGCGGTACAAGACATAGAGGATATCCAGGGACAGGAATAATGGAAGGAGATTGTACACACAATCCTGAGGATTGGAAAAATAAGAGCATTAAATGAAAGTGCGGGGAGACTTTTTAGGGCCGCCACGCAGCACAGACAAAACAACTCTGATAATAAAAGTAAGTAATGGTGCAAAGATCAGGAATCGATACAATCAAGTACCACACCTGACCCAGGATACCAATGGGAAAGTGACAAACTCACAGAAGACACCACAAACGAGAGCCAAGAGGTCAGCCCTTTCTTAGCAGGTGACCAAAAAGCACATATAAACAGACGCGCACAAAACATAGCAAACACAAGACAGAACAAAACCATAAAAGATCCACAAAAGAAGTACCGCCTTGGAACGGTCAGTAAAATATTTTACTGGAGGGCTTAAACCGGTTTAACGGCGCCAACCTCACCCTTAATTCAGATGTGGATCAAGACACATAGATATTTGGTTTGCATGAAAGACCCCTAACTTATCAATGCATCATCTCCTAAAACATATAAATCAAGATATAACAAGGAGATAAAGCAAGGATAAGGACTCAACAGTAAATTAAACTGAATACCGGAGCAAAAGAAATCCAACAGGTAAACCCCGGTGGGCCCGACAAACAGCCAAAGCATCAGGCCCCTACCATCTCATCAATAGATAAGTCTTTAAGTCGGAACCATCATAGAGTCTGAAGTCCGACCAACCAGCGTGCAATTAAAGAGGAAAGCAAAGTTGCCAACCATGATTGGGTTGACTACCAAGCATGCAGTCTGTTGCAATACATTAATGTTATAGCCAATCTTTTTATAATGGGAAATTATTTTAATGAACTGCGCTGAAAAATTATTAGAGCCAACAATCTTCTTCAACTTATACACCAAGTCACCATAGAAATCAGGTTCCGAAAGTCTTTGGCGCAAGAGAGATTTAAGTCCAACTTGGAATTTAGAAATCAAATCATAGTATCGTCTATAAAATTTTGAAAATGTTTTGCGAAGTTTATGATACCGATAGCCTTGTTTAAGAAGTTTCTGAGTTAACAATTTATTGCGAGTGTTGAAGTCAACAACATAGCTAGATGCTCTAGCAAAACGAATGAGTTGAGAGATATAGACTCCATAGGATGTAGAACGAGGAACATCACCATCTAAAAATGGGAAATTGACAATTTCAAAATCAAAGTCGTCACGTTTGTCATAAATTTTGGTAGAAACAATATCATTAGAAATTGACAAATGCAAGTCTAAAAACGCGGCTTCGGTATCAGAGGCATTGGCTTTATTAAGTTGGAGCTCTGAAGGGTATATTTGACTAACCATATTGTCAAAACAAACATTATTAATATTTAAAATATCGTCCAAATATCTGGAAGTAGTGTTAAACGCATCAATAACATCAGCCTGCTTATCATCAGAAAGAGACATCATAAAGTCCCTTTCATAACAAAACAGGAATAAATCTGCAACCAGGGGAGCACAATTAGTGCAAAATAGGAATCCCAACAACTTGTCTATAGAGCTTGGTGCCAAATCGAATAAAAATGTTGTCCAACAAAAAGGTCAGCGCATCGCATACATTTTGACACGACCATGCATGATATTTTTTAGGTTTTTCTGAAGTAAAAAATGCATTTCTGTCACTACATGCAAGGTAAGGAGAGCCTTCTCTCTGGAAGGTACTTTCAATAAGATCAATAAGTTTATCTTTAATTAAATTATGAGGTAAAGTAGTGTAAAGAGTAGAAAAATCATAAATAGACAAACTGGTTGCATTGAAATCTCTAGCTTTAAGTTTATCTAAAATTTCACCTGAATTTTTAATCGACCAAAATAGGTTTTTACCAGATCTCTCATATACCTTTTCACAATATTTGATAACATGTTTTTTAACAGCTGTCAGACACGAGGTTAACAATTTAGAAAGTTCTGTTGTTGTACAAGAACTAGAATTTGCAATAAATCTTGCTTTATAGGGTTTTTTATGGAGTTTAGGTAACCAGTACAACGTAGGAACTTTGTCTTGATTTTCTTTAGCTTTGACACCAAAATGTAGGGCTGTATGACAACCATGCCCATCAACAATCACCCTTTCACTTAAAGAAGGCTGCAGTTTATAGGCATTAGTGTCAACAAGCTCACGCTTAAGAGTATTAATATAATACAATCGTCAAACAACTACAACATTGTTAGCAGCTTTATCTGCTGGAACCAAAACATAGTTCATATGAAAATCCTGGATACCTCGTTTAAGATGACTAAAAGAAGATTTAGGTTTAGGGGGCAAAAGATGTGTATTACGAGAGTAAAATGAAATACGAGTATCAATAATTTTAAAAATGTTAATCTTCCATTCCTTCAAAGCATCAGGTTCAACATTTTCCCGTTTGCACCAACGATTACTGAAGTCATATAAAGAAGCAGCGATCTCTCTACGACATTTAGAGAAATCAATATTAGAGGGAAATCTGTATTTAGGACCTTTAGAAATGATATTGCGAACTCTAGCGTCAGGAATGACATTTAGATTACCTGTAATAACATGCCCTGCAGAGGGATATAAATAATTTGAATTTTTACAATCTCAGGAGGCAGGAGTATTGGAATCTATATCTAAATCATTTACAATTTTATTAAAGTTAAATATTGTAGACCTTATTGGTTTGTTATATTTATAACAAATGATAGGAGTTTCAGAATTATTAAAGTAATTTGGAATAGATGAAATCACTGAATTATCCTTGAAGATACTATGTAAATCAATAAACTCAATACCTTTGTTAATGAATGGAATTTTGATAAAATGTCGTTTATGGTTGACCTCAGAATCGATATAAGGACTAAGGAAATGTTGAACATAACACCTTGTAAGGAGTGCTGCTTTATATAATTTGTTTGCTCTATCATAAAGTTTATTAGCCTCTAACTCTAAATTGCGTAAAACTGAGATAGGCAAGGAACTTAAAAATGAAAATAAGCCATGTCGACCATGATTAGTTAAGGCCAAAGAAAGATCCTTTAGAGAAGTATTTAAGCGTTTTTCAGTACAAATTTTGCGCTTAATGTTGCCATTTTTACGTTTACCATGAGATCTACTTTTACGTTTTTTACATTCCAAAACAGAAAAAAACATCAAAATCAGTCATTTTAGAAATGTTGCCTTCATGGTATATATTATCATTAAAGCCTAAAGGAAAAGGTGATTGCAAAAATTTAATCCATTTAAGTTCAGTTTCATGTCTCTTAATATTTTTTAATCTAGTTGATGAATTTGGATCATATATAATTTTTTCAACCGGCTGAATTACAATTTTACTAGGTGGATGACCATTATTTTTGAAATGGCGATAAAGAAATGTGTCAAATTTTTTAGGCTTTTTCATTTTACGAAAGTGCTCACGAAACCTAGTCTTGAGGGATCGGCCAGTTTGTCCAACATATTGCATTCCACAGTTAGTTTCAGTTCAAGATATAACATAAATCAGATCCGATGAAGTTCAGTCCAAATCATTATTATTAATTATGGAAAATTTTCTACCATTTACAGATGATGTAATGGTAGTTTTAGTACATAAATGTGTGCAACAGACACACCTCTTGGCATTGCACTTAGAAACATTAGGATACATTTCGCGTCTTTTGAATGCATTAAATGGTTTAGTATACTTCCTGATAATAGGTGACCCAAGAGGAGATAACCTAATGGTAGGAAGCATATCCCGAAAATTGTTAACTGAACTAGGAATACGAACAGAGGACGCCGAATGTAAACTAATGGGAGATAAATGTAATTTTGTTATTTTCGTTCTTATCATTAAAAGTTGTGTGGGTAAGTACCATCCCAAGACAAGCAATCAACACACCGGTTATTAAAATGACAAGCCAGTATAATATGAGTCCTTAAAAGCAAAGGAAGGTATAACAAATGCAAGCGATAATCCAAATGGCTAATACAAGTCCACAGGTATATAGAAAGCAGAAGTTATACAACGGGGTATGAAAATCGGTCATCTAGTGATCTTAAATGCGGTACAAGACATAGAGGATATCCAGGGACAGGAATAATGGAAGGAGATTGTACACACAATCCTGAGGATTGGAAAAATAAGAGCATTAAATGAAAGTGCGGGGAGACTTTTTAGGGCCGCCACGCAGCACAGACAAAACAACTCTGATAATAAAAGTAAGTAATGGTGCAAAGATCAGGAATCGATACAATCAAGTACCACACCTGACCCAGGATACCAATGGGAAAGTGACAAACTCACAGAAGACACCACAAACGAGAGCCAAGAGGTCAGCCCTTTCTTAGCAGGTGACCAAAAAGCACATATAAACAGACGCGCACAAAACATAGCAAACACAAGACAGAACAAAACCATAAAAGATCCACAAAAGAAGTACCGCCTTGGAACGGTCAGTAAAATATTTTACTGGAGGGCTTAAACCGGTTTAACGGCGCCAACCTCACCCTTAATTCAGATGTGGATCAAGACACATAGATATTTGGTTTGCATGAAAGACCCCTAACTTATCAATGCATCATCTCCTAAAACATATAAATCAAGATATAACAAGGAGATAAAGCAAGGATAAGGACTCAACAGTAAATTAAACTGAATACCGGAGCAAAAGAAATCCAACAGGTAAACCCCGGTGGGCCCGACAAACAGCCAAAGCATCAGGCCCCTACCATCTCATCAATAGATAAGTCTTTAAGTCGGAACCATCATAGAGTCTGAAGTCCGACCAACCGGCATGCAATTAAAGAGGAAAGCAAAGTTGCCAACCGTGATTGGGTTGACTACCAAGCATGCAGTCTGTTGCAATACATTAATGTTATAGCCAATCTTTTTATAATGGGAAATTATTTTAATGAACTGCGCTGAAAAATTATTAGAGCCAACAATCTTCTTCAACTTATACACTGAACCGAAGTTATAAGTAGCCACCATACAATTTTTGCTCTTGTTCAGAAAGTAAACATCGCTCTCACAAAATTTAAATTCTATAAGAAGGTCCAAGGTTTTGTTGAGACTCTGCAAATTATGTCATTTCAAAATGTCTGGTAGACCTTGCACAGACGAGGTCCGAATAAAGGTACCATCATTTCAAAAAGTCACACTTTTTATTGTGATATAAACTATTCATCAGATACGTTATCCATTTATATTTTAATTAGTTTGAAGATGTTTATAAGAGCCATGATATAAGATTAAAAGAATCAAAGGTTTTTTTGACAATTGAACACCCCATTTCTCTTCTACGTTAACATGAAGACAGCCACGGTAAACAACTTAATCAAAGGAGTTTTAGCTTAACCATGCAGTTTGCATACACACTTTGCATTGCTCTGTACGCTTTATTATCTGCGGCACAGTAGTGCAATTTTCAGGGGTTCTTTATTATGAATTGGTGTCACTGTTCTGCTTAAAAATTAAAAGAAATCTTAAACAAATGCCTTTTAAATGACCTTTAAAGTTTCACGTTAAAAGCGGAAGTGGATACCGAATTTGTAAAAAATATCATTAGAAAATGGGGTCATCAAGTTGCATGGTGTTTTGTCAAAAATATTAACGTAAAATAAAACACATACAATGATTTTAGTATGTGCAGCTGATGATTTCGGAAAATTTCGGAAAATTTGGAAAATTATCAATTTTAAAAATTCATAAAAAATCTGTCATTAGCAAAATGTCAAGTGTTTGATGTTTTTCAAGTCAACTAGGCAGGTTTGCAATCACCTGTACTTGGATTTGATAAAAACTGCACTCGAAATGCTTATTTTCTCCAAAAATTTGATTTTTGCATTTTTGAACCAAAAATTCGTAAAGTGATAGAAAACTCTTCCAAAACAGAGCTTAACTTAAGTTCATTACAATGCATATACTTGGGCGAAAATTCATTTCAATATCACTAGGGCTTAGTCAGAAAAAAAGAAATTGAAAAGTGGCTACTTAGAACTTAGGTTAAGTGTACACCAAGTCACCATAGAAATCAGGTTCCGAAAGTCCTTGGTGCAAGAGAGATTTAAGTCCAACTTGGAATTTAGAAATCAAATCATAGTATCGTCTATAAAATTTTGAAAATGTTTTGCGAAGTTTATGATACCGATAGCCTTGTATAAGAAGTTTCTGAGTTAACAATTTATTGCGAGTGTTGAAGTCAACAACATAGCTAGATGCTCTAGCAAAACGAATGAGTTGAGAGATATAGACTCCATAGGATGTAGAACGAGGAACATCACCATCTAAAAATGGGAAATTGACAATTTCAAAATCAAAGTCGTCACGTTTGTCATAAATTTTGGTAGAAACAATATCATTAGAAATTGACAAATGCAAGTCTAAAAACGCGGCTTCAGTATCAGAGGCATTGGCTTTATTAAGTTGGAGCTCTGAAGGGTATATTTGACTAACCATATTGTCAAAATAAACATTATTAATATTTAAAATATCGTCCAAATATCTGGAAGTAGTGTTAAACGCATCAATAACATCAGCCTGCTTATCATCAGAAAGAGACATCATAAAGTCGCTTTCATAACAAAACAGGAATAAATCTGCAACCAGGGGAGCACAATTAGTGCCCATAGGAATCCCAACAACTTGTCTATAGAGCTTGGTGCCAAATCGAATAAAAATGTTGTCCAACAAAAAGGTCAGCGCATCGCATACATTTTGACACGACCATGCATGATATTTTTTAGGTTTTTCTGAAGTAAAAAATGCATTTCTGTCACTACATGCAAGGTAAGGAGAGCCTTCTCTCTGGAAGGTACTTTCAATAAGATCAATAAGTTTATCTTTAATTAAATTATGAGGTAAAGTAGTGTAAAGAGTAGAAAAATCATAAGTAGACAAACTGGTCGCATTGAAATCTCTAGCTTTAAGTTTATCTAAAATTTCACCTGAATTTTTAATCGACCAAAATAGGTTTTTACCAGATCTCTCATATACCTTTTCACAATATTTGATAACATGTTTTTTAACAGCTGTAAGACACGAGGTTAACAATTTAGAAAGTTCTGTTGTTGTACAAGAACTAGAATTTGCAATAAATCTTGCTTTATAGGGTTTTTTATGGAGTTTAGGTAACCAGTACAACGTAGGAACTTTGTCTTGATTTTCTTTAGCTTTGACACCAAAATGTAGGGCTGTATGACAACCATGCCCATCAACAATCACCCTTTCACTTAAAGAAGGCTGCAGTTTATAGGCATTAGTGTCAACAAGCTCACGCTTAAGAGTATTAATATAATACAATCGTCAAACAACTACAACATTGTTAGCAGCTTTATCTGCTGGAACCAAAACATAGTTCATATGAAAATCCTGGATACCTCGTTTAAGATGACTAAAAGAAGATTTAGGTTTAGGGGGCAAAAGATGTGTATTACGAGAGTAAAATGAAATACGAGTATCAATAATTTTAAAAATTTTAATCTTCCATTCCTTCAAAGCATCAGGTTCAACATTTTCCCGTTTGCACCAACGATTACTGAAGTCATTTAAAGAAGCAGCGATCTCTCTACGACATTTAGAGAAATCAATATTAGAGGGAAATCTGTATTTAGGACCTTTAGAAATGATATTGCGAACTCTAGCGTCAGGAATGACATTTAGATTACCTGTAATAACATGCCCTGCAGAGGGATATAAATAATTTGAATTTTTACAATCTCAGGAGGCAGGAGTATTGGAATCTATATCTAAATCATTTACAATTTTATTAAAGTTAAATATTGTAGACCTTATTGGTTTGTTATATTTATAACAAATGATAGGAGTTTCAGAATTATTAAAGTAATTTGGAATAGATGAAATCACTGAATTATCCTTGAAGATACTATGTAAATCAATAAACTCAATACCTTTGTTAATGAATGGAATTTTGATAAAATGTCGTTTATGGTTGACCTCAGAATCGATATAAGGACTAAGGAAATGTTGAACATAACACCTTGTAAGGAGTGCTGCTTTATATAATTTGTTTGCTCTATCATAAAGTTTATTAGCCTCTAACTCTAAATTGCGTAAAACTGAGATAGGCAAGGAACTTAAAAATGAAAATAAGCCATGTCGACCATGATTAGTTAAAGCCAAAGAAAGATCCTTTAGAGAAGTATTAAACGTTTTTCAGTACAAAGTTTGCGCTTAATGTTGCCATTTTTACGTTTACCATGAGATCTACTTTTACGTTTTTTACATTCCAAAACAGAAAAAACATCAAAATCAGTCATTTTAGAAATGTTGCCTTCATGGTATATATTATCATTAAAGCCTAAAGGAAAAGGTGATTGCAAAAATTTAATCCATTTAAGTTCAGTTTCATGTCTCTTAATATTTTTTAATCTAGTTGATGAATTTGGATCATATATAATTTTTTCAACCGGCTGAATTACAATTTTACTAGGTGGATGACCATTATTTTTGAAATGGCGATAAAGAAATGTGTCAAATTTTTTAGGCTTTTTCATTTTACGAAAGTGCTCACGAAACCTAGTCTTGAGGGATCGGCCAGTTTGTCCAACATATTGCATTCCACAGTTAGTTTCAGTTCAAGATATAACATAAATCAGATCCGATGAAGTTCAGTCCAAATCATTATTATTAATTATGGAAAATGTTCTACCATTTACAGATGATGTAATGGTAGTTTTAGTACATAAATGTGTGCAACAGACACACCTCTTGGCATTGCACTTAGAAACATTAGGATACATTCCGCGTCTTTTGAATGCATTAAATGGTTTAGTATACTTCCTGATAATAGGTGACCCAAGAGGAGATAACCTAATGGTAGGAAGCATATCCCGAAAATTGTTAACTGAACTAGGAATACGAACAGAGGACGCCGAATGTAAACTAATGGGAGATAAATGTAATTTTGTTATTTTCGTTCTTATCATTAAAAGTTGTGTGGGTAAGTACCATCCCAAGACAAGCAATCAACACACCGGTTATTAAAATGACAAGCCAGTATAATATGAGTCCTTAAAAGCAAAGGAAGGTATAACAAATGCAAGCGATAATCCAAATGGCTAATACAAGTCCACAGGTATATAGAAAGCAGAAGTTATACAACGGGGTATGAAAATCGGTCATCTAGTGATCTTAAATGCGGTACAAGACATAGAGGATATCCAGGGACAGGAATAATGGAAGGAGATTGTACACACAATCCTGAGTATTGGAAAAATAAGAGCATTAAATGAAAGTGCGGGGAGACTTTTTAGGGCCGCCACGCAGCACAGACAAAACAACTCTGATAATAAAAGTAAGTAATGGTGCAAAGATCAGGAATCGATACAATCAAGTACCACACCTGACCCAGGATACCATTGGAAAGTGACAAACTCACAGAAGACACCACAAACGAGAGCCAAGAGGTCAGCCCTTTCCCAGCAGGTGACCAAAAAGCACATATAAACAGACGCGCACAAAACATAGCAAACACAAGACAGAACAAAACCATAAAAGATCCACAAAAGAAGTACCGCCTTGGAACGGTCAGTAAAATATTTTACTGGAGGGCTTAAACCGGTTTAACGGCGCCAACCTCACCCTTAATTCAGATGTGGATCAAGACACATAGATATTTGGTTTGCATGAAAGACCCCTAACTTATCAATGCATCATCTCCTAAAACATATAAATCAAGATATAACAAGGAGATAAAGCAAGGATAAGGACTCAACAGTAAATTAAACTGAATACCGGAGCAAAAGAAATCCAACAGGTAAACCCCGGTGGGCCCGACAAACAGCCAAAGCATCAGGCCCCTACCATCTCATCAATAGATAAGTCTTTAAGTCGGAACCATCATAGAGTCTGAAGTCCGACCAACCGGCATGCAATTAAAGAGGAAAGCAAAGTTGCCAACCGTGATTGGGTTGACTACCAAGCATGCAGTCTGTTGCAATACATTAATGTTATAGCCAATCTTTTTATAATGGGAAATTATTTTAATGAACTGCGCTGAAAAATTATTAGAGCCAACAATCTTCTTCAACTTATACACCAAGTCACCATAGAAATCAGGTTCCGAAAGTCCTTGGCGCAAGAGAGATTTAAGTCCAACTTGGAATTTAGAAATCAAATCATAGTATTGTCTATAAAATTTTGAAAATGTTTTGCGAAGTTTATGATACCGATAGCCTTGTATAAGAAGTTTCTGAGTTAACAATTTATTGCGAGTGTTGAAGTCAACAACATAGCTAGATGCTCTAGCAAAACGAATGAGTTGAGAGATATAGACTCCATAGGATGTAGAACGAGGAACATCACCATCTAAAAATGGGAAATTGACAATTTCAAAATCAAAGTCGTCACGTTTGTCATAAATTTTGGTGGAAACAATATCATTAGAAATTGACAAATGCAAGTCTAAAAACGCGGCTTCGGTATCAGAGGCATTGGCTTTATTAAGTTGGAGCTCTGAAGGGTATATTTGACTAACCATATTGTCAAAATAAACATTATTAATATTTAAAATATCGTCCAAATATCTGGAAGTAGTGTTAAACGCATCAATAACATCAGCCTGCTTATCATCAGAAAGAGACATCATAAAGTCCCTTTCATAACAAAACAGGAATAAATCTGCAACCAGGGGAGCACAATTAGTGCCCATAGGAATCCCAACAACTTGTCTATAGAGCTTGGTGCCAAATCGAATAAAAATGTTGTCCAACAAAAAGGTCAGCGCATCGCATACATTTTGACATGACCATGCATGATACTTTTTAGGTTTTTCTGAAGTAAAAAATGCATTTCTGTCACTACATGCAAGGTAAGGAGAGCCTTCTCTCTGGAAGATACTTTCAATAAGATCAATAAGTTTATCTTTAATTAAATTATGAGGTAAAGTAGTGTAAAGAGTAGAAAAATCATAAGTAGACAAACTGGTCGCATTGAAATCTCTAGCTTTAAGTTTATCTAAAATTTCACCTGAATTTTTAATCGACCAAAATAGGTTTTTACCAGATCTCTCATATACCTTTTCACAATATTTGATAACATGTTTTTTAACAGCTGTAAGACACGAGGTTAACAATTTAGAAAGTTCTGTTGTTGTACAAGAACTAGAATTTGCAATAAATCTTGCTTTATAGGGTTTTTTATGGAGTTTAGGTAACCAGTACAACGTAGGAACTTTGTCTTGATTTTCTTTAGCTTTGACACCAAAATGTAGGGCTGTATGACAACCATGCCCATCAACAATCACCCTTTCACTTAAAGAAGGCTGCAGTTTATAGGCATTAGTGTCAACAAGCTCACGCTTAAGAGTATTAATATAATACAATCGTCAAACAACTACAACATTGTTAGCAGCTTTATCTGCTGGAACCAAAACATAGTTCATATGAAAATCCTGGATACCTCGTTTAAGATGACTAAAAGAAGATTTAGGTTTAGGGGGCAAAAGATGTGTATTACGAGAGTAAAATGAAATACGAGTATCAATAATTTTAAAAATGTTAATCTTCCATTCCTTCAAAGCATCAGGTTCAACATTTTCCCGTTTGCACCAACGATTACTGAAGTCATTTAAAGAAGCAGCGATCTCTCTACGACATTTAGAGAAATCAATATTAGAGGGAAATCTGTATTTAGGACCTTTAGAAATGATATTGCGAACTCTAGCGTCAGGAATGACATTTAGATTACCTGTAATAACATGCCCTGCAGAGGGATATAAATAATTTGAATTTTTACAATCTCAGGAGGCAGGAGTATTGGAATCTTTATCTAAATCATTTACAATTTTATTAAAGTTAACTATTGTAGACCTTATTGGTTTGTTATATTTATAACAAATGATAGGAGTTTCAGAATTATTAAAGTAATTTGGAATAGATGAAATCACTGAATTATCCTTGAAGATACTATGTAAATCAATAAACTCAATACCTTTGTTAATGAATGGAATTTTGATAAAATGTCGTTTATGGTTGACCTCAGTTCCTTGCCTATCTCAGTTTTACGCAATTTAGAGTTAGAGGCTAATAAACTTTATGATAGAGCAAACAAATTATATAAAGCAGCACTCCTTACAAGGTGTTATGTTCAACATTTCCTTAGTCCTTATATCGATTCTGAGGTCAACTTAGGCAAGGAACTTAAAAATGAAAATAAGCCATGTCGACCATGATTAGTTAAAGCCAAAGAAAGATCCTTTAGAGAAGTATTTAAGCGTTTTTCAGTACAAATTTTGCGCTTAATGTTGCCATTTTTACGTTTACCATGAGATCTACTTTTACGTTTTTTACATTCCAAAACAGAAAAAACATCAAAATCACCATGTCTATAGTAATACTAGAATAGACGTGCCGGAGAAGAGAGAGAGGCAGGTCATGCAACTAGTGTTGTGATAATGAATAGTGTTAACATGGAAATTCTATAATGGAATTTATTAACTATATTGTGGACAGCTCAGTACATGTTTATTAGAAATAATACATGATCATCAGAACTACTCTATGCCAAATACCCATAAGGAACAGTACATCCATCTCCAACAATGACACGCTTAGTATAAGTGAACCGATAAGTCTTGGATTGCAATTCAGTAGCCACAGTCTTGTCTTTATGTTTTCTGATCCGATGGTAGTTGACAGTTTCTCTGAAGTCTTTAGATTCTCCCTTCACCCAGTTGAGCATACGATTAAAGTGAATGACTTGAGATGTATTGTAATCTAAAGTGAGTCCTTTCACTTTGCAAGTTGATTTCCTCTTTCCATCTTTGTCTACAAATTCATAGCCATAGTTCTTTGGTCCCATGCCTACAAATTTCACAATTCTAGCATTGGGCACTTCATCTGTCCATTCTCCAAGTCTATTGTTGACAATAGTAGGGTTCCATAAATGGGGTTTGTGATGATAAATGATAGAGTCTGTATCAAAGTAGAGTACACGTTCATTCAGCTTTTCCAAGATTCCATAGAGCTTCAATCTGGCTTGAGCAGTGACGAAGGCTGCGACAATCACATTACTGCAAGCATGCGGCTCCACACTAGATTCTGTATCGTCCCAGTTGACCAGTAGAAGATTTTCTCTGCAAATGTCCACATTCTTGACAATCTTGTTTGGATTCGTCACCAGATCAAAGAACTTGGAAGGTTCTGAGATATATTCTGTCTTGGTCATATTCTCTCTCTGTGCCAGTTTTCCCCAGAGACTGTTTAACATGATCTTGGCAATAGCTCTCATTCCTTTATTCTTCTCAACATTCTCCAATCTGATTCCTTCAGCTTCAAAATAATCTTGCTTGAACTTGATCTTATCTTGCTCAGTCATGCACCAATCAGGATATCCACTTGATTCTTGTTTGATTCTCAGAAAAGTATCGATATAGCCAGCAAAAATCCCTCCTTCTCCAGATGCTTTATCATATTGAGCTGTCTCTGAGAAATGCCAGACTTCATACATGTCCAATAATTTGTAACCCCTGTCCAAAGCCTCAAACAATTCGATGGTAACCCAGTCCCTGTAAAACTTCTATCTTCTTCTTGTAAATGAGTACATCTCGTATGAGGATCTGTCTTTTCAGCACAACTTCTACACAATGGAAACATCAATTTCTGACTGCATTTCTGAGGAAGTACTGGATGGTACAAATTGGTGGGTGGTAACACTTTACACTTGATCAATCCACAGTACTGTCTGATATTGTCTTTGTCAATATTCTCTTGAGAATAGATGGTGGGATGTCCAAGCGGAAACAGTCCGTACTTGCAAATAGTTGGATAGAGTGAACACACATCGATGTACTTGATTTGTTCATTGGAGGATTCATCGATTTCCTGATAGAGTTTGGTTGAGTTAGTTCTTCCACCAAATAAAGCATCTCTTGGTCTCAAAGGGTCTAAATTTGTAAATTCTGAGTCCACCAAAGATCTAAAGTCTGGATCTTCCTTGTATCTCTTGTCATAGTCACATTCCCAAAACTCCACCACCTGATATCCAGCTTTTCTTAACTCTTCACTCTTGCCAATAGTCAAAATATACAACTGATGCATGGTCAAACACTGATGATGTTGAACTCTGTTTCTGTCTGGAAAATGAGTAGGACATCCATGTCAGTAACATCCATAGAATTCAAATACGGTTCGAGATTCTTCATGGTAGCCATCCACATAATGTCCATTGATTCTCTGCTCACCACCATTCAATGCATGTTTGATCTCAATTCCACGTGTCTTAGCTTCACTTTGAATCCATCTTACAGCTTTGATAGAGTAGTTCTTTTGATTAGGATACCCTTCAGGTGGAATGATGGCAATACTGTTTTCAGGCATATGATTTTTTCTCCATACTTTTGAACAAGCTTGAGCGATAGTGCAAGCTTCAGACAAAGGATCGAGTCCACTAATGTTGATCAATTCTCGTCTGAAACAAGCACATCCTCGTCTTAGAATATCAACATCACTACGACAGTATTCTTCCATCTCCTGTCTGAAGTCAAATATAGCACCACTCTCAATTTTCCCTTTATGCCAAGCTAAAAACACCTCACGATCCTTGACAGACATCTTACCAGGATTGTACATGTCCACAGGAAAGTAAGGTCCCACATACTTTTGGTTTGCCAGTGTATTTGCAAGATGAGGAAAGTAACCTTTCTTCATCTCTGTCCAGCCAAAAGTATCTGGGAAATTAGCCAGTCTCATATGCAAAAACTGATAAGAATCAAGGAATGTAACACGTCCTACTTTCATTCTAAGTATAGTATTTCCATTCATGATCACTTCAGGTTTCACTGTACCATATTCTAAGATATAGTGTAAGATGAACTGACCATCATATCCTCCAAAATTGTGTGCAATACATGTCACTCCTTTATTCTCGTCTCCTAAAATCCAATTGCAAAATTGTGGTAAAGTGTCTATGCCTTCAAAGATAAATTCTCTCAGACCTGTTTGTGTCGAACAAGTCGGACAAAATGTATCTATAGGCAAATCCATGCAATCATCACAAGCTTTATGAGCAACACAGAAATTCACCTGATGTGTACCAGTTTCTTGATTTGACTCGAAATCAAAGAAGATGAAACGAGTTTTCTTAGATTGAGAAATCTCTTCTTCTCCTTCATTTTCAGTCAACTCAGATTTACATTCATAACTTTGAATATAGCATTGATGATTGGGTCCAACAATTTCTTTACAATTCCTACATTTTCTCTGTCCTGGACATACATGATTTTTCTTATTGCTCACAATCCTAATACCACATTTACCACAATTATACACAAGTTGACAAATAGATTTATGCTGCTTAGATTTTATTGCCTTATGCTTTGCAAAACAGTCTCTACTACGAAATGTTCTTTTACAGTCCATACAACGTATCTTTTCACCACGAATACAAGGAATGTCACTATAGCAATCTTCACATCCATCAGCACATCTGTGGTCTCCTCTGTGGTTATATCCAACATCACAATTCTCGCAGTAGTATATACATCCACGAAATCCTGTCACCTTGGTAATCGCATCATAGTGATCTACTCCATTGTAGTAAATATGGATCACCTTCGTCTCGGGCTTCTTCTTGAACTGAAGTGGAAATATTAGTCCATCTTTAGGATACTGAGAATGGACTTTGATCAAGTACTTGGGAGCAAGTACTGATTGGATCTTCTTGTATTCCTCAATACCACAAGACTTAGTATGAGGAATCTTTGCTCGATCCAATAACTTCATGGCTTCTCTAGTCTGCATAGATTTGGTTGACTTTCGTATATGTTCCCAATTCTTCTTCCAAGACTCTGATTCTTCTTTGTCCGCATTGCATTTCCCCACCACCACAGCTCTCGCCATACACATTACATCTTTGGTATTGTTGATCTGGATAATACTTCTTTTGTTGATACTCATATTTTCTGACTCAAAGTAGAGACCAGCATGTAATGGTTTACGTCCGCTGCCTACTGGAAGTCTCACTACTGTGACTTGAATAGTCATCTGTCCATCATTGATGCGAAAATTCTCATTGGACTGGAGCACTTTCATAATCTCTTCTAACACAGCTTCTCCAGTCATGGCTGAGACATCTCTCCACGTCACAAAGACTCCAAGTTTCAATCCAGGATGCAGAATAGTCATACGCATCTTGTCATTGGATTCCATCTGGCATCGTTCTTTGATGTCTTCAACCAGCCGATCAAATAATCTTGATATGAACTGATATGGCGAAACATTGTCAGGGAAAGTCTTGATGTTGAGTTGAAATTCTTTCCCTTGAGCTCAAAATAATCTAGACTTCTTCTCGTTGACTGCCTTGATAGTGAAATAAGAAGTCAAATCTTCATCATCTTCATCGTCTGAATACATAGTCATAGCTCTTCTTTTCCTTGGTGGTGGTCTAATATCATCTTCATTATCTGAGCTCTCTGTGTCTGAATAATCCACCAATTTTGGCTTAGGCTCTTCATCATCAGAAGTGGGTGGGGTATTATCTCTCTGTCGTTTAACCATCTTGACTGTTCGAAGTTTAGTAGTGAAATGAGACTGCAATGGGAATGCGAGCTCAATTTATACTGGAAAAACCCAGATTTTTTCTGAAATCAACAGTTGAAATTTCACAGTTGAGAACTTGATTTTTTTTCACAATGTGTCAGGCGAGACTACATGATTTTTACAGGACTCAGATTTGCAGGCGAGACTGCATATTATTTTACTAGGTCTAAAGTGCAGGCGAGACTACAATTTTTGAAAATTTGCAAGAAGTATCAGGCACTGTATAAACAGCACCATTACTCCCCCAGTACTATCCTAACCTCGGAATCCCTGGCGATTGAAACTGTCTCAAGTACAAGTCAAATTCCTGCATGTCTCTATGGACCAGAGAATTTGAGGCGGAGCCACTCCAACCCGAAGGTCGGCGCCCTTAAACAGCCGAAGCTGCTCTACCTTTTTAAATGCATATTCAACAGTTTCTGAAGCACAAAGCTTCTCTACGGGCCTCGGCGGACTATAGAGTACCAGTGGTCAGTATATATCTCTACTGACTAAATAAGCAAATATTTGCGATTCATATATAAAGTAATCCTATAACAAAATGAGTTTGAAATGGTGTCTCAAATTTGCATACACCACCCCATAATAGTTATCATGCCTTTATAGTATGTAAAATCGATAACTTGAATATAAGAGTTATCTTATGGTAAAAATTTGAAGTCAATCGGATAAAAAATACCTGAGATATTACAAATTTGACATAATTTTGCATATTTTTTACCGTAAAAATTTTCTTATTCAAGGGAGATAATTTATTGGCATGAAAAAAGCAAGAACCGGATTTCTAAAAAGTAAAATCATATTTTCCCAATAACTTGAGTTTGCTTGGACAGATTTTCAAAATTTTTGCACCCTATAAAAGCTAAGAACAATTGCTATCTTATCACATTAGAAATAATTCATTTGCAGGTAACATATAAAGAGAGGAAATCAGTTATGGCATATCAACTACCGACAGAAATTCAACATATGATATGGAATTATTCGATGTACAATTCAGGGTTAGGATTCAGGAAGCAAATTCAAGAAGGATGGCTTAAACTTAGGTTGAGACGCTTGTCAAATGCTTTAGAGACTAAATCTCAGGATATCTATCACCAAGAACTAGGCCAACTACTTCTAAGCATGGACGAATTACTAAATCTTCCTGGTGAGATGCGCTTAAGATTTCATACGGAGATGCTCAAGATACATTACTCCAAATTTCACAGTATTGATAAAGCTCGTGTTTGGGTTGTAAGAATGAAGAATTTGACAATGGATAAACTTTACTCTATTCGTACTCGTGACACAGATATCAAGTATTTTTTGAATGGAATTATCTATGACAGTAATAAGTTTTATGGATGTTTGTACTTAAAAGAAGAAGCTCCTAAACACCAGGTCCAATGGTTATTGTCTGCATGGAATACTGAAGATGTATCTTTATCTGTGGCATCTTTAACAGCTGCAGGGATTAACCAGTGAACTGATTAGGTATATAAACAGACCAGATTCATATAACGTTGCCATTGGACATAATACTCCAAGACAGATAGAACCACAAATTATTTTGAAGTTTCCAAGTCGTGAATCTGATTATCTGCTGAATAACTGAATATGTATACGATCACCAAAAGTCTACCTGTGTGCTTAGATCAAATTTTACATTTTGATGTCTACAAAATAACTTTAGACCACATCTTATCATTAGAACCATCCAGTGCCGAGTTTTTGAAAACGAGAGCAGGAATCAAGAACTGGTTAAGCCGATTTGAGACATTTGATACATTCAGATTTTGGACTAAACGTAATGCTAGAGGGATGTTGAGAATCATTGATGACACTCCTGTCACCTATATGGATTGGGTAACTTATGTGGCAAACAGCGAAAGTGTGATTTCTCACATCGAAGCAGTATTGAAAGAAATTCAACAAGCCTCAGAAGAAGAAGATATGGATTATGAAGATCTCATTTCAAACATAGATAGCTTGATCACGATATAAAAAGAATGATCAAGTCCTTTTGATCATCATATCTGAGCTCAACATCATGGAAGAAGCAAGAGAGAAGAAATATTTGGAAATTCCACTCTCCAAGATATTGAAGTTCAGACCTTATAGAATATTATTGTTCTGCATTTACATCTTGTTTTCTCATGATGAGATCACTTTGGAAGAGATTCAACAGAAACTCAATAGTCCTGAAACTTTTGAAGATTTCAAGAGACTTCGGTGGATCAGTATCAGTTATTTGATGGAAAAAGAGACACTGATTACATTTGAGAATTGGAAAAGATGTGTCGCTGACAATCCTAGTGTGATCGAATTTCTCTACAATCATAGAAGAGACAAAACTATTTCTGGACTATAAATAGGTGGACACCAGTGAGAGAGAATCATTTCACTTCTGACTTTCGAAGAGTAAAGATGGCAAACAGTAGGGATCCAAGGATGGCTAAAGTCTATGATAAGAAGAGCATCTACTATCATTGTGTATAATTGAAGAAACTTTTATCTCAAGAGGAACAAGCTTTGATGCAGCCATTAGAAGATAGTTTGAGACAACAAGACAAGTTGAGACCACCTTATGGAGAATGTCACCATTGTCATGATACGGGACATTGGATTGGAGATTGTCCAGAGGCAAAGAAATTAAGAGAACAACAGATGTCTACAGATAAGAAGAAGCCTGCATATGGACAATGTTTTATCTGTGGACTTGCAGATCATTGGGCTCCAAATTGTCCTAAGAGAGAAGAGGATTTTACATCTCAACAGTCTTCTATATCTACAGAGAAGCAACAGACTGAGTCTTCAGTATCTACAGCGAAGCCTTCAAGGAAACGAAAGGCTCCTGAACCAGATATATCTGATATCAGTCCTAAGAGAAGACGCTTGGACACTCGTTCAAAGAAGACAGCTATCCGTACAAAGACAGGGAAGAAGCCATATTGTTTCATTTGTAAATCAGACTCTCACTCACCTCGATCCTGTACAGAGATGGTGGTGGAGAACTGGGATAAAGTGATTTCTCATGATGAACCAGACAGTGACTCTATAGTGCATATTCATTAAAGACTGGACTTAAAGGATTTATAGTGACGATCGGTTCTGTTTTTTTAAGATAGTGTAATTTGTAAATAAAATTACGGTGTTGAAATTGTGTTTGTTTTTTATTTTGAGGTTATTCTTTAACGAAACTAATTGAGTAGCCCTGAAAAGGACTGTTTGTTTTTTTAAAGTCTCCTAAGTAACAAAATATTTCTTACTTAGAAGATTTTAAAATAGGTTGAACAATGGCTACAGGTTTTCTGGAACCAATCCCTCTACGAGCAAGAAATTGCTCTAATCCCAACTTATTTTGCTGTCTCTCCACCTCTTTCCAATCTTTTCCCTGCAAAGCAGCACACAACTTAGTCAAACTGAATTTTTCAAAGAACTTCATTTTTTTTTAGAGAGGCACAAAGTACGTTGGGTTATATAGTTGGATAAGTGGATTGACCTATATTCTACTCCTCCGCTAGAGAGAGCAACTTTAATCTGATTGGTCCATTTAAAGATCACGCCATAATCACCCCATTACTGTGAACATGGTTAGGAAATACTACAATCACACATATCTTAGGCATAGTCTTACATACAAAACTAAGTGCAACATATTAAGTTATTCTTTCTTGAAGAAATGGGTGGCCCTGAAAAGGGCCGGTTTGGTGGTTATATTACCACAAAGGCAAAAATTTAGGAGCAGGGGCATCTACTGGGGCGGCCACCACAGGCAGGGCATCGCACAGCCCACTGCTCTACAGTTATAGTTCTTCTCACTGGGATGTAGAAGGGTGGATGGTCTGCCTCCGCATCCCAATCCTCAGAAGGTTGAGGTGTGGGGGAAGAATTATCCCCCCAATCTTCCTCCTCGTCACTGATAGTTTCCACCTTCACTTCCATTTTCGCATCATTAATCAAATTTTCGACCCTTCGACTCATCTCCAACATCTTTTGATGATTCTCAATCATTTGTAATAGAACTTCACCCGTATCCTTCACAGCATTCACTGTCTCCAGTAACCTCCTAGTAGCATCAACCATAGTCTTGCCCTGCTCCTCCAAATCCTCCAAACGCGAATCCAAATTGCAAGCTATTTTGTTGTTGTTGTGTAACACAAGAACAGAATGAAGAATTTGAGATTTGAAACGAGCTTTTATAGTTTTCAAAGGGATTGACCTACATTGAACTCCTACGCTAGAGAGAGCAACAATACACTGATTGGTCAGTTCATTTATTTTCACCCAATCAGAGTTGACTTGATTTCTTGAAACGCGGGAACTTTAAACTAGGTCAATCCGCTTGACAAGTATAAAAGGTGATTGTTGATGGGCATGGTTGTCATACAGCCCTACATTTTGGTGTCAAAGCTAAAGAAAATCAAGACAAAGTTCCTACGTTGTACTGGTTACCTAAACTCCATAAAAAACCCTATAAAGCAAGATTTATTGCAAATTCTAGTTCTTGTACGACAACAGAACTTTCTAAATTGTTAACGTCGTGTCTTACAGCTGTTAAAAAACATGTTATCAAATATTGTGAAAAGGTATATGAGAGATCCGGTAAAAACCTATTTTGGTCGATTAAAAATTCAGGTGAAATTTTAGATAAACTTAAAGCTTGAGATTTCAATGTGACCAGTTTGTCTACTTATGATTTTTCTACTCTTTACACTACTTTACCTCATTATTTAATTAAAGATAAACTTATTGATCTTATTGAAAATACCTTCCAGAGAGGAGGCTCTCCTTACCTTGCATGTAGTGACAGAAATGCATTCTTTACTTCAGAAAAACCTAAAAATATCATGCATGGTCGTGTCAAAATGTATGTGATGCGCTGACCTTTTTGTTGGACAACATTTTTATTCGATTTGGCACCAAGCTCTATAGACAAGTTGTTGGGATTCCTATGGGCACTAATTGTGCTCCCCTGGTTGCTGATTTATTCCTGTTTTGTTATGAAAGGGACTTTATGATGTCTCTTTCTGATGATAAGCAGGCTGATGTTATTGATGCGTTTAACACTACTTCCAGATATTTGGACGATATTTTAAATATTAATAATGTTTATTTTGACAATATGGTTAGTCAAATATACCCTTCAGAGCTCCAACTTAATAAAGCCAATGCCTCTGATACCGAAGCCCCTTTTTTAGACTTGCATTTGTCAATTTCTAATGATATTGTTTCTACCAAAATTTATGATAAACGTGACGACTTTGATTTTGAAATTGTCAATTTCCCGTTTTTAGATGGTGATGTTCCTCGTTCTACATCCTATGGAGTCTATATCTCTCAACTCATTCGTTTTGCTAGAGCATCTAGCTATGTTGCTGACTTCAACACTCGCAATAAATTGTTAACTCAGAAACTTCTTAAACAAGGCTATCGGTATCAAAAACTTCGCAAAACATTTTCAAAATTTTATAGACGATACTATGATTTGATTTCTAAATTCCAAGTTGGACTTAAATCTCTCTTGCGCCAAGGACTTTCGGAACCTGATTTCTATGGTGACTTGGTGTATAAGTTGAAGAGGATTGTTGGCTCTAATAATTTTTCAGCGCAGTTCATTAAAATAATTTCCCATTATAAAAAGATTGGCTATAACATTAATGTATTGCAACAGACTGCATGCTTGGTAGTCAACCCAATCACGGTTGGCAACTTTGCTTTCCTCTTTAATTGCACGCCGGTGGGTCGGACTTCAGACTCTATGATGGTTCCGACTTAAAGACTTATCTATTGATGAGATGGTAGGGGCCTGATGCTTTGGCTGTTTGTCGGGCCCACCGGGGTTTACCTGTTGGATTTCTTTTGCTCCGGTATTCAGTTTAATTTACTGTTGAGTCCTTATCCTTGCTTTATCTCCTTGTTATATCTTGATTTATATGTTTTAGGAGATAATGCATTGATAAGTTAGGGGTCTTTCATGCAAACCAAATATCTATGTGTCTTGATCCACATCTGAATTAAGGGTGAGGTTGGCGCCGTTAAACCGGTTTAAGCCCTCCAGTAAAATATTTTACTGACCGTTCCAAGGCGGTACTTCTTTTGTGGATCTTTTATGTTTTTGTTCTGTCTTGTGTTTGCTATGTTTTGTGCACGTCTGTTTATATGTGCTTTGTGGTCACCTGCTGGGAAAGGGCTGACCTCTTGGCTCTCGTTTGTGGTGTCTTCTGTGAGTTTGTCACTTTCCCATTGGTATCCTGGGTCAGGTGTGGTACTTGATTGTATCGATTCCTGATCTTTGCACCATTACTTACTTGAACACACTACACTTTCACCATTCATAATCATGGAGCCATCACTGACAATAGATGATATGATCAACAATCCTGACCTTTTGCTATCAGCAGTGAATGAGACATTTGCTAGCGATACGACACAACAGTATTATACGCCGCAAACACCCTCAGCGTATATGCCTCAACCTGTTCAACAGATGGTGCAAAAACAACAGTCAAAGACTCAAGTCATTGAAGTCTTACTCAAAGAACTAAATGAGTTAAGATCTAGAGTGAAGAACTTAGAAGAACTGTCTCAGCAACGTGCACAGCAGCAACCTTTAGAGATGCCATCCATCCAGATTCCCATTAGACTTGACATTACGACAAATGATCAAGACACCAGTCAAAACATAGGAGTTGGAAAAGCAACTAAGAAAATTAGAATTACTAAGAGGAAATGCTAAAAATCACCTAGACAATCCACAATCAGCCCTTTTCAGGGCTACCACTTCCCTAGAAAGAATACCACTAAACTTGCTAAATAATATACACTATAGTGTTTCCAGGTTATAAGTGACCCCCGTTTTTCTTTTTTTTAACAGCTTTAAATTGAACTTAGAAGAACGGCACTTAGCATGTGGATTTAAATGCACACTGCGTAACTAAAACTTATTTTTGGGAGACGCCCTTATTTGTAACTGAAACCCCAGTCCCCTGTACAAAAGAATAACTTAGTTGTTTTTCCCTGTGAATATACCCATGTGTACCCCAATAGATACACGTGGTATATTTGCATTGCTACGATGATATGTACTAGCCTACAGGACTATCTATATCCAATGATTCAACGAAAATCTATTCCGCAAACCTCACTCGTCATCATTTTGTACACACACACGCACGCACACACGCAATTGTATAAGTCTATAGGGGTCCTAGACCATGCCGTATTGAAAGCAGGCAAATATAAGGCTTGAGCACGAAACATGCATGTACATGTAGCACCTTCCATTTCAATTCATTGACTCTTTTTGCCTACGAGGTAATTTGTAATGATTTTGTCGTCCGCTGATATTTTTTCAAAACCAGTTTGTTTTTTGTTGTTGCTTTTTTTCTAAAATGATCTTTCGGGAATATGAGTAGAGTGCAAAGCAGTTTGGATCCAGATCATGCCCGACGTTCTGTTGGGCCTGATCTGGGTCCAAATTGTTTGCAAAGGTTATCAGCAGACGACACTTGTAAGTAAAGGGTTTATAACGACAATTCAAGTTTAGAGAGTTGACGAGAAATAGTGAATTAGGGAATTTCATTAAACTTAAAGAGCATCAAATATTTGCCTGCTAAAGCTATTTCGCTGATAAACTTTGACAACAGCCGAAGGCAAGTTCAGGTTAAGATGTTAGGCATTATCTGGATCCATACTGTTTGATAACCTACTTGTATTCCTGAAAGACATATTTTTAGGAAACAATGATCTCGAAAGAAAATTTACCCATTATTTAAGGTTCAGACATACTGTTACTTGAATCGTTTTTTAACACAGGCCATTTCGATGCATCGCCTTTAGATGTACAGTGAAGTTTATGAGTCAGTATAAGCATGGAATCATAGCTTAATGCACGAAGATTGGGCCAGTTAAGCAATTTTAGCGTGAAGTTGCGATTGTTTTTATCAGTTTAAACACTTGTTTTGGGTGCTCAAAAGAACCATATCATCGAGACAGTTATTTTGAGTACACACAACATATTTTTTGGTTGAGAAATAGGAAAAATGATTCTCTGTTACACACTCTTATCTGTGGGACTGACCAATTACCTCCACTGACCTGTATAAGCCATGATTTATTTATATCGCTAGGTTCACTTGGGGACTAATTGAAAGAAGAGCAGCAGAAACACACCAAAATTCCATCTAATCCCAGCCTATACAAAAACGCATATTTATGTGGAAAAAATAAATTCAATTACGCGGTATATATCTAAATTCATTTCTCTAATTAATTTTTCAATTAAAATTACCATTAAAGAATAATTAGCAAATAACGGGGGTCACGTAAGTCCTGGAAACATATTAGTTAATGCTACAGAGTGATGCCTCTAGGAGTTGAGGTCTTGATTGACCAAGAGACTCTAAGACGCATGGTACTTAGTAGCCTTGACTATAACACACATTAACACTACAGAGTGATTAAGGTCTTGATTGAGCAAGAAAAATTGCATAAATTAACAACATAGAACTCAATTTTTCACATGATATATTTTATTTAAAAAAGTTAAAACTTGTTTTTTTAAAAAAGTCATACTTGTTTTTGTGACATTATCAGAATCTTATATACGTAATACATTACGTCATCGATTTTTATAAACCACTTCTCCGAAAAATCTAAAAATAGATTTTCCGGGAAATTGGAAAAGCACGCGAAATTCTGACGTCATGACTATGACTGGTTCCCAGTTCCGCTATATGTTATATACTATTATTGATTTTTTTTGCACTGGTTCCCTGTCTCCCTCTCCCACTCTCCCAATCTTCGCGGCACGTCTATAGTAATATTAAAATAGACGTGCCGGAGAAAGAGAGACTATATAAAAAATGAACCAGTAATTTATCACAACTGCACTTTTCTCGCAAAATAAACTATCTAATAATACTCAACATATGACAGACCAGAAAAAAACTATCACAATCACAGATCAGCCTGCGCTTTTGAGCAAAAATAAACTAAGTTATTTTCAATAGTCCAGAAAACTATCACAATCACAGATCAGCCAGCGCTTTTCTCGCAAAATAAACTAAGTTATTCTCAACAACCAAGAAAACTATCACAATCACAGATCAGCCAGCGCTTTTGCGCAAAATAAACTAAGTTATTCTCAACAACCCAGAAAACTATCAC
This sequence comes from Loripinus fragilis, assembly GCA_964019695.1. Taxonomy (NCBI): domain Eukaryota; kingdom Metazoa; phylum Mollusca; class Bivalvia; order Lucinida; family Lucinidae; genus Loripinus; species Loripinus fragilis. Next base: position 97,855,841 of record OZ026522.1, read on the forward strand.
AATCATAGATCAGCCAGCGCTTTTGCGCAAAATAAACTAAGTTATTCTCAACAACCCAGTAAACTATCACAATCATAGACCAAGCCAGAACAACCCTAAAAATAAACTAAGTTATTCACAGCTAGTCACTCAAGCTTACCAGGGTGGAATCTATGGGGACCGGGACTTTTTATCCTGAAAAAACTAAGTTCTTTTCAGGCTTAAAAGTCCCGGTCCCCATAGTGACGCCCATTACTACTTATGTTATTACAAACTCAGTCAAACTGTTGATATTCAAGAAACTCTGTGGCGCAGATTAATCTTCAGATTTGGAATGCATTTTTCAATTCTTTTATGTCAGAGTCGCCCAATGGTCAAATTGAATTGCTATTTTCGGGATGTTCAAAACTACTGAACAACTAAATTGATGTCACTGACTGTATCAAAATATTTTCTACTGCTCTTGCAAAATTACATGTCCACTCAGTCAACACCATCCAAATTGAATTGTAGCTCGTATGCTTTAAATCAGAAAGGTGTTCCTATTCTGTTCCTATTTGTATATAGTCCTCTCCACTACTTTTATAAAATGACATGAAAAATGATTCTCTTACGGGCTAGATTGCTTTGTGTTATTATTATATCCACTCGGGCCCGATAAAAACCAATATATACCTATCTAGGCTTATTCAAGGTCTACACAACGGTGCATAAATGTACATGTAAGATTAAATGTAAGGCATAAAATTAGCCATATTAATACACGCAGTCATTGACCACTGTAGTGGGAGTCTGTAATTGTTCTATGTTTTTGTTGTACGTTACTTTATGTCCATTCTAGTATTGCAATCATCTTGATGGGGAAGAGAGAGCTGATTGCTTTGCTTAATTTGTCTTCCTGGTGTCTCGTGATGGTTTAGCGACTCTTCCTCGCGGTGCCACCGGGTTGTCTGCAGTTTGTGATTGTGGTATTTCCTGATCATACTCACTATTTTTGTAAAAGCGTCGACCAGAAATATGAAATATGGGCTTACATCAAAGCTCGCTCAAAACTTGGTTGTTCTTTGAAGCAGCTGATGACTGAACTTTCTACTGCTTAAGGACCTTCTTGTGTGTCTTATGACACAGTTAGGCACTGGAAAAATAAATTTGAATCTGGTGTAGAGTCCATCAAAAATGCACAAAAATCAGGTAGGCCAAAATTTGCATCTCGTAAAGAAATCGTTTCAAAAATAAAGGAAATCATTGAAGGAGATGCCAGATTTACAGTTCGTGATATTGCACGAAAAGTAGGCATATCACTATCAACGGTTCACCTTATTTCGAAGAAGCATTTGAAAGTCCGAAAGACTTTTGCTAGATGGGTGCCACATCTGTTGACTGATGAGCAAAACAGACAACGGGCTAAAGTGACCAAAAAGCTGCTTCAAATGTTTCAAACTTGTGACAAAAAGCAGTTTGCCAATGTCGTAACAGGTGATGAAAATTGGAGCCATTATTTTGAGCCCGTCAGAAAGTTTAGCAATAAAATTTGGGCCTCTAAACATAGCAGACGCCCAATAATTGCCAAACGGTCTTTGAGTGCAAGAAAGTTTTGTATGCAATTTTCTTCTCTGGTGAAGGAGTCGCAATAAAAGTGCCGATGAAAAAGGGCAAAAAACATCACCGTTAAGCACTACAAAGACAAAGTTTTGGAGAAGCCGAAAAATATTATCAGAAACGACGCCCTGTCACTGGTTTTAAACATACCCGTCTTCTACATGGCAATTCCCTGCTCTTGCCTCCGAAATAGTTACGGCGTTTTTGAAGAAAGAAAAAGTAACTGTTTTGTCTCACCTCCCGTATTCCCTAGATCTTGCCCTATTCGATTTCTTTATGTTTCCAAAATTGAAATAATTCCTTGCTGGGCTGAAATACTAGTCCTGACAGGCTCTTGGATGTGGTATTCGTCAGTACCTTATTACTGTGCCCAAATCAGCATACAGTGACGCCTTCAGGAAGTCGATACACCGGTTGAAGCTTTGCATTTCTAGCCACTGAGAGTTCTTCGATGGCATGGAATGAGCACTTTTGGACTAACTTGAAATTTGAAGTCTCCAGATAGAAATAAACAATTCTTTTCGAACATCCCTCGTATATAAATTATGTTTTCTGTATTGCTTTTGTAATTGCTCTTCACTTGTGGAGGACATAAAGAATATTATTATTATTATCATTATTATTATTATTAGTAGCTATTATTAAGTCCTATCCTTATTACTGGTTCAAAACAGTCCTGACATGACTGAAAAATTGTTGACCGGGATGCAAACTTATATTAGCATCAACACAAACTAGTTGTTTGCTTTGATTATTTAGAGCAGCCATATTTTAGCAACGCATTTATAGTGATATGTAAGCATTTAGTATCGGGCCACCACAGGCCCACCAGCGAAATGCCATCGAATGGCGTTTCGCTGGTGGGCCGAAATTGCACGCTCGGCTAGGCAGTTTGTAACTTTTCTAAGTTTTTAGCATGTTTTGACTTGTACCCCGGTTAGGGGTGAAACCTTAGAGCCAAGCATTCGTCGGGGGTTCATTTTCGTAATCGATTTTCAGTTGGTTCTGGAATATTACCCCAGGCCCTGAGATTATAAACTTTTTTTCATGCTCAACTCAGCTGAGCACAAAATTTATCCTACTTTATGTTAAAATGCCAACAATTGTTGGCATTTTAACATTTATAAGCATGACAAACACAACATGTGAGAGTTTGAAAGCAAGAAAGGTCCGTATTTTGCGGCATTTTAGTTGATAAGCAGTTAAAATTTCGTGCTCAGTTGGGTTGAGCATGAAAAAAAGTTTTATAACCTCGGGACCTGGCCTCTAGATAAACGATTTTTTGAGCAGCAAAAAACGGGGTGTGAAAATGATTAGAGCCGCGACATGAGATTTCTCCTGCTACCAGCAAAGGCTCAGACCACCCTGCGCATACGCGCAGTCTGACCAGAGCCTTTGCTAGTCGCTTGAATATTCTAGGACTGTTAAGCTACTGACCGAACAACATTTCGAGTTTCTAAGCTTAAAAGGAGGCTGCACAGGCTCGTCCGAGTCTACACTTGTCAAAATGCCACATTGTTGGAAATCACATGTCGCGGCCTAAATTTACAATAATGCGCTAAAAATGTGCTTATCAGGACATGTACGGGCGGTTAATCATCCTTAAGAGACCCGTTTGAACAGTTTAGTATCATACATACGTGGTCCATTATCTACTAATTGAATACTGATAAAGAGTTGATGACTGTTTGAGTCATACAAGAAGGTACTAACATGCATAGTCATACGACCTTTTCCAGCATTCGATCGCGAGGTTATATATGAAAAATCAGACGAAACCCCTACATGCTTTGGGTTTTGGTCCGCCATTAATAGTTAATCCTTTCCCTTTTAATGCTAAACTGGCTAATGTTAAAATATTCGGACTAAAATGCACCTTATGAGATTTCATGACTTCGTCCTTTAATTTGAGAAGTCGACAATAAAGATAATTTTAAGTGAGCAATTTGAGTCGTGGTAAGCGTCTTCACGGCGTTATGAGTAGTCGTATGGAGGTTTACGGGAGATTTCGGCCCATTTCTATTCCAGATGTGAGTAATAATTCTATTTCCCTCCTCTATTAATACATGGGTTTAGATAAACCAAAATGTTTTCCGTGAAATTGTATTTTCTTACCCACCAGTTTTAACATTTGTTTTGTGTTCTCAAAAGAACCGTCTCATTGTGACGGTTCTTTTAAGTACCCACAACATATGTTTTGGTTGCGAAATAAAAGTTCTTTTTGACTGCCTGTAATATACCATAGCAAGTTATCCATCGACCAATCGACTATATAACTTCGTCATGAAATCTGCGGAAATATGTTATCATCCCTTCCCTGCTGTAGGGACTTAAAGGGTCATGCTGCAGCTTTCAGAGAGATGGTCATGTCATATGCCTTCGACAGGGTGAAATTTGCTTCACTTGATGATAATTTGGTGGGGGTTCGGGGCCTCTTCGTCAAATCCAATTCTCTCTCTCTCCCTCTTGGAGGCGTCCCGACAGGACTGAAATATTTCTGACTGGGACTTTAGGTCATTCTCCACCTTTTGCGATTCGAGTTGGCATTTTACCGACGAGCAGGCGTATCGTCGTGGTATGATTGAAATGTCGTTGAAAGCGACGTTCGGTTACGTACCGTCGTGATGATTGAAAAATTGTTGAAAGCGACGTTCAGCCCCGAACAAGACACCAAGTGAGAGTATACAGTGTTCGTCACTGTGTGACATTGCCGTTTATAATAAAAGTGTATTGTCCGTTTGTTTCTTTAGTTTAACCCTTTTAAAAAGCGCCAAGAAAAAAATGCATCTGAAAATGTCGTTTGCTGCAAATAATTGCCTAAAAAGCACACAGCATAGGAGCAGTCTGATCTGGGTCCACACTGTTTGTCAAAGTGTAGGATTTTTTTTTTGTAATTCAAATTACCATTAAAAAACCTATTAAAATGCAAGTTCACCAAAAAAGATAAAGATTCGTTGGCAAGAAGAACTCATAACGCAAGATCAATATGATTCCCTTGTTGCTAAGGTTAAGGTCACCGCAAATGGCATTTATTTTTCTTTGTGCTTAAATAGTAGGTTTATAAGCTTTATTACATAATTCATTCAGAACTTTTTTCCATGTAATTTGAAAATATACAAGGCCTTCCTTGAAAATATGTTTGCTGTCACCCTACTCATAATTTTCCAGGTGGGTAGATAGGCATTTAATTTGTTTTCCATTGACTTGTTAAAAAGACCTAAAAATCAAGAAAATGTCCAAAATTAGACTGATTAACAAAAATATTTCTCTGAAACGGCTGTAAACTATTTCGGGTAGGTAGCATTTTGAACGAGTCGGTCGGGTGACGGCAAACAAGACTTTTTAAGGATGGCCTACCATGTCCACCATCTGTAAAGCGGACGTGGGGGGGGGGGGGATAAATATGTACATGGACGTATCAAAAGTGCTAACATCACAAGTCTCTGTACAGCACACAAGGACAGACATGTTCACTATTGGACTGTAAATGTGTGTTGCCATCAGTGGTTGTCGTCAGCGAACCACTTCCCCGTCCATGTACCACTTCGTGCCTGGTGAGTCCATAAAAAAGAAATGGTTTATAAACACAATTTTTCTTTTCGCTTATTTTTATTCAATGTCAACAACGTACTACATTTGATGCAGTCAAAACGAAAAAAAATACATGAATACGAACTAACAAAAGAAATGAACCGTGTGATGTCACTGTGATGTCTGATGAGATATATGGGTGGAAGTTCTAAATTTCAAAAATCCTGAACTTTAAAAATTCAAATTTTAAAACTTGCAAGATGACTACAAAAATTGCGTTAGATAATCTGAAAACTAATAATAAAAAACTGTTATAATCTCGCGAATTCAGCATTTTGAGGCTGACCTTTTATGGAAAGTAGATCTACATGTTTAGAAAGCCGGCCTTAAAATCCTGAATTCAGGATTTAGCCTTAAAATCCTAAATTCAGGATTAATTTTGATCCCAAAAACTTTTACTATCATATGAAACACACTGTATTCTGTTAGACTAGACTACACCAATTAGCAATAGCTTTGAAAGTAATAATTATTAATTTGGACAGCTATTAAAGACTCCAATCAGACTGAGTAGATGTGCAGGCTGAGCTGTACGCACATGCCAACTTTCCTTATGATTGACACTGGCTCATTAAAATGAAATGCATGGCCTTCACCTTAAGTGTAATACTGATAATTCATAAAATGATCATAATGTTAATTTCAAGCCTCAGTTATAGAGGCTATCTGTTCAGGAAAAATCTTTAAAAATTTCACCCATGGAAAAATGAAAATGCATGAACAGAACATAATTATAAAATGCGATGTTTTAGCACCACAGAAATGTCAAATAAACATATTACTGAAACAAAAAAGGATTCTACCTGCGAAGTCCCCCAGTCATCATGTTCATAGCCCGACTGTCAGCATAGGCATGTTATTCAGATTTATGTAACCCTTGCCCTGCTGAACACAGATACTATGTAAAAAAAGTTTAGATACAGAAGCATAAAAATTGAGCTACAACACGTGATTTCCAACAATGTGGCATTTTGACAAGTGTAGACTCAGTCAAGCCTGTGCAGCCTCCTTTTAAGCTTAGAAACCGAAATGCGGTCAGTAGCTTAACAGTCATAGAATGTTCAAGTGACTATCAAAGGCTCTGATCAGACTGCTCTTATGTGCAGGCTGGTCTGAGCCTTTGCTGGTTGCACATACCACATTGTTTTGTTTGATTTTATTCTTTTACATCCAATCAACAATCTTTCAGTTAAACAGGGACGGGTCTTCCTGGGATGAACCAGTGCTAAGCTAGGATAAGTGTGTCTTGCTCAAGGACCACAACTCAGTGACGCCAGTGAGGCTCGGACCCACTGACCCTCGGTCTCCAGTCAAGCACTCTACCACTGAGCCCCCTGCATACCACATTGTTGGAAATCTCATGTCGCAGCTCAAATTATAGTTTAATTCTAGTAAAATTTCACACCAGTATAATAAACCAGCTGCAATGCCGAATATATAAACCCTTATCATAATGGATACGTTTATGTACTACACTCTTCCCAAGTGAATGTCTATCCAATCAAATAGCAGGATTGCAGTAAATAGCATATATATATACAAGCAGAGTCAAAACAGAGTAGATCCAGATCAGCTGGCTTCTCAGAAGGCAGAGGATCTGGATCTACACAGTTTTTAAAACAGCAAATCTCTGTTGACTTTAGGAAATATGGCTGAACATTTTTGTTACCAGCAGTATAGGCTTAAAAATACTAGATTGAATATGGGGTTTTGCTCATACCAGCTTTTTGGCTTACCAGAGCCTTCAGTGTTTGTGCACTCCAAAAACGGTGATTTCATGAGAGATGAAGCAGAGGTTAAGATTTATAAACAAAATTTTTGAGTGTAAAACTCTGAATATTTTCTTTTTCATCTGTTTCAACATATGTTTTGGGTGCTCAAAAGAACTGTCTCATTGAGACTGTTCTTTTGAGTACCCACAACATATGTTTCGGTTGAGAAATAAGAAAATATTTTTTGGGGTACGCACTCTTAACTAAAGGCCTGGGATTTTCATGTTTTCCTGTAGAAATGAAGGCCCAAAACCAAAAAGAACACAAGCAGTCTTGAACTCCTCAGTCAGTCTCCTGCTAGTGCAGCTTGTTGACAACACTAGCTAACAGTTTGGACCCAGATTAGGCCTTACTGTACATTTGCCCTGATATGGGTCTAAGCTGTTGCCAGAAATAATATTTTTGATAAAGTTAATTTTAATATTTACTATGTCAAATAGGTCTCGCTGCAAGAAAACCTGTTTTTGGGGTTTGCGAACAACAAAGGTGCAGACAAGCCTTGTTCCCATTTTGGAAATTATTATAACTTAACTTGCTACAGGTGAAATTTAAATTTTCTAGCTAGTCTATGTAGCTGAGGGGACTGATTTTAGTCACGCTTTGTCGGAAACCCTGAAGACAGGTTTTCTTGCGATGAGGCCATTATAATACTTTAAAAGTACCATTATCTTTGAGTGCTGACATGGGAACATAAAGATTTGGGCCCAAAACCCCTAAAGGGGCCTCAAATCATAATTAACTTGTAAAACTACATGGTGATGGACTGTACACATGTATATGGCTATTTACAAAAATAGCAGACAACAATGGTGCTGATCAGACTGCATGAATGCACAAGCTGATTGATCTACACCTTTCTTGTTCCCATATCTCCTCTCTATATGGTATGTTCCATGTCTCTAAGAATAGTTTGGGTTCACTCAGAAGGCATTCATACCTTTGGTCAAAAACAGTCTATTCTGCAGCCTCAGCGGCCTCTGCCTTTTTTGCCTTTGCTGCCTTTGGTTTTGCCTTAGACTTCTTTGCTGCCTTTGGTTTTGCTGTAGCCTTAGCCTTTGCCTTTTGGGGGGTTTTCTTTGCCTTCTTTGGTGACTTTGCCTTTTTGGGTGACTTTGCCTTTTTGGGTGACTTTGCCTTCTTAGCAGGTGACTTTGACTTTGTAGCCTTCTTGGTCTTGGCGGCCTCTGGTTTCTTCACTTTCTTTGCTTTTGTTGCCTTGGCCTTTGGTTTGGATTTGGCTCCTGTAGATTTCGCTGATTTTCCCTCCTTGGCTTTCTCACCCAGTTTAAATGAGCCTGCAATAAATTAATATGAAAAGAATTAGAACAATTATGTACACTCCAATCCACCTGATAAGTGCATATGCTTTTATTCACCCTTTACCTTAAAGAGATGCCTTTTAATACTTTTGCAAACAGAGCAGACCCAGATCAGACAGCTCTTGTAAGAAGAGCTGCCTGATCAGGGTCACCTCAGGTTACTTATAGAAATATGATTAAATGTGAGCCTTCAATAGTGGAAGCCTGACAAGTAATTTCTTTGTTCAACTTGAAAGTTTATTTGTATAATTATTCATAATGGGTGGAGCTTAGCATGAATTTTCATTAAAGGACAGATTAACACACAGTATCTGCAGTCAGACCTCTAGATTATCTTTTTTCTCAACCAAAGCCTATGTTAAAACTTATGGGTAAGAAAATATTAATATTTATTCACTCAAATTCATTGTTTACCCAGACCTATGTGCATCTAAATTTTGTTAGTCTCTATCAGCTTCAGGATTTCAGATAAGAGTGCATACTTTAAAATTTATTTTCTTATTCCACAACCAAAACATATGCTGTGAACGTGTGGGTAGTCAATAGAACAGTTTCAATGATACAGTTCTTTTGAATACCCAAACATTTGATGGATGAAATAATAATTTTTGAAGTAGTTATGTGCACAGTGTACTTATATGGTAAAGTATAGTATCTATGAGAAAATGGTTCATGTGATTTTTCAAACATGCTTTGTTATAGTTGTGTAGCGTTATGTTTGAATGTTCACCTTCCATGCTTTGTGAGCAGTGATGCTCTGGTGTCAGTGATTGGTAGGCTTGTCTGAGCCTTTGCTGGATACTTTCTTTGTTATATTATTTGATACCATTTGTATTATTAAATAAAATATGTTTAACCTAATGGTAGTATGGTGTTAGAATATGGCACCAGCAGGGATGCAGGGATATTTCTGGTGCCATATTCTAAAACCATAATACCATTAGGTTACCATTAAACATATTTTATTTAATAATACAAATGGTATCAAATAATATAACAAAGAAAGTATGCGATGTGATGCTATAAACATGAAAGGAAAATAATTACGCAAAATGAGTAAAGAGAAATTGTATCCTGCTTCACATACCAGATTCTAATCAGGTGGCCTAGCCAAACTTACATTGTGTAATTATGATTTTTTGCATACACCTTTAAAAGAACCCGTTCCCCATTGATCAGTACTCTCGGTGTTTTGATTTAACATTTGCAGTAGCTACCACTAAAGTACTGAAATAAGAATCTAAATTATATACGAGGTTTTTGCTACTTTAACTTATCTGCTTATAACACGTATATATTAGTCGCTCATTAAACATGTGCATAGCTATCAAGTGGGGCTAGATGCCTACATTTTGGAACGTCGCTACTGTGTGCCAGTAACAAAGATTTTCTGGAGCCACGCATAAATAACAAAATCTCATGTAACACTTTACAGCCTGAAGGCCCTAAGCTCTGAACATCAGAAAGAAAAAAGAACTGACAAACCTACCTGCAGCTCCCGCTCCTTTTGTCTGAGTTAACATTCCATTTTTAATTCCAGCCCTCAATGACATCTTCAGATGCTGGTTCGACACTTTTTCGTCCTTGTCTACATTATAGTTAGCCAGTATATACTTGAGAATAGCCTGTCTTGATGAGCCCCCTCTTTCCTTCAATGCAATAAGAGTTTCTTTGATCATAATACTGTACTTGGGGTGATTCTGTGGGCCTTTCTTAGACTTCTTCTTCTTGGCCTTTTTCGCTGCTGCTGGGGGAGCTGCGGCAGGGGCGGGATCCTCGACGTCGGACATTTTACACGAATAAGACTTCCTAACAGAAGATATACTGAGGCGGCACGATCAAACACTCAAAGATGAACAGTGCGCTGCCTGTAATGATTATATTATGATCGCGCGGACGTGATAGAAGACATCATATGCAGTTAGCTGTTGAAGAAGTAATATGTCGGAAAATTTGCAATTTTGTGTTTCTAGGCTCGATGGTTTCTTTTGTTTCTTTCAACATGATATATTATAAACACTTATACCTAGACCAAATACATGAACAAAGGCCTCTTACAACTTTTAAACTACATTTCATGTGAAATTGAACGAGTAAATTCAGCTAATTGAGCAGTAAACACAGGTAGGGTCCAGGTGAAATTTAGACGGTGGGGTCAATAAAACCTGGATTTATCATTATTTCTGCGTTTAATTTCAATGTCAGGGCTACCGAATATTCAGTTAACATTTGACTTTCTAACCGTACAGGTAAACTGGTATGACAATGCAGATTGTGCCCATTATACTTCAAAATCTGGAAATGGCAAAGCACACTCACTGTCTCCATTCACTCCAGTGCAGTTCATAATTAAGCCTGAATTTTAATAATAAATTCAAATTATAGTGGAACCACTACGTTAGAACACAATACATTTATAATATGTTCATTATTTTTCATTAATATTGGATTAATTGCCCAGTAATGAATGACAATCATGATTTTATTAGCGCAGTCATATTTTCAACCTCGTCGGAAAAGGTCGGCCATGACACCCCGGTGATCCATAGACAGTTAACATTTTCTTTAGTTTTTGCAACATTAGCTGGGTTTCTGTCTCTTAAATTGCATTTAGATCTTGATTAGACACTGTTTCCCTTATGCTGTCGTTACTTTAAAAAGAGGTCTAATTAAACAACCTATTATTAAAACTGAATCTCGATCGATGTTCAAGTTTTAATTCTTTGTAATTTCACCTCGGTTTTTTTTCTTTTACCACGACATGCACGAGAGAAAAACAAAAACATATTCTACAACCTTTGTTTTATGAGTTTGACCAGGTTCAAGAACAGGCACATGCACGGACCATGACACACACCATGCATATATTTTACGAAAAGTACTACGTCATAAAAATTTGCATTTTAATTGTGTTTGATGTATTTCTCGAATTAGTTTGTTGAGCAACTCTTTATTATTTCTCAGATTTGCACATGTGTAGGCCTATTACCTAATGATCTTTTAAAGGACAAGAGGCTATTGTTAAAGTTAGCCACAATCTTATTTCTATTAGATCTAGTTATCACGATTCAGCCCAATATTTTAATATTCTAGATCTCCTGAATATAGTCAAAGGTCATCAAAGTGTTCATTGTGTATAAGAATTCTGGGACGCATTAAATGTATTAGATCTACTGAATCGTTTGCTGAAAGTAGAAAATAAAATATCATGTTCTTTCGTTAAATCTTCTAGGATCTAAAATGTTTTTTTTTTTCGTGACACAGTGGCCTACTTAGCTATGAAGCTGGTACTCAGCATACACATTATCTCCGATAGGGAGCATTTTTCAAATACTGTCGATCCTGTGAGTATCGCGCCTGCGCAGACAATGCGAATAAAACTCAAATAAAAGCCGATACCGAAACAATAAAAAATCCGCACCCGTAACCGGGACCGAGCTATTTTGGCGTTGAAAGCATACAATTAATATTTATTTCTTTTAAAAAATTGGTCACTTAAATTCTAGCATAACCTTCCTCTTCTTCTTCTTCTTCTAGAAGAATCTTCCTTCACACATGTGTATATAGTTTAACACAGTGCGACTATGCTCAAGATTGGGCCCAGCACTTTTTTGGAAGATGAAGATGATAATATTAGCAAAGTCTTGGATTCAAGTTTTAAATTTATAGCTATCCTACTATCTAAGCAGAGAAAAATAACCCACTCCAGTCTTCATAGACTTATAAAGTCTAATGGGATACGATATTTATTCATATGGACGTTCTTTTTTATTATCAATATTAACAGATGCCTTTTAACTAAATAATGCATAGGCTTGTCTGAGTCTTTCTTAGATATCAACATAGTACATATTTATAGGCTTGTCTGAGCCTTTCTTTGATGTCAACATAGAAGTACATATACACAGGCATGTCTGAGACTTTCTTTGATACAATTACACATACACGGGCTTGTCTGAACTTTCTTTGACATCAACATAGAAGTACAGATGCACATGCATGTCTGAGTCTTTTTTATGACAACATAGAAGTGTAGATGCACAGGCTTGTCTGAGCCTTTCGTTGATGTCAACAAAGAAGTACTGATACACAGTCTTGTCTGTGCCTTTCTTTGATGACAGCATAGAAGTGTAAATGTGTAGGTTTGTCTAAGCCTTTCTTTGATGTCAACATAGAATCATAGATACACAGCCTTGTATGAGCCTTTCTTTGATGTCAACATAGAAGTGTAGATTCGCATGCTTGTCTCGGCCTTTCTTTGATGTCAACATAGAAGTGCAGATGGACAGGCTTGTCTGAGCATTTCGTTAATGTCAACATAGGTGCATAGATGCACATGCTTGTCTGAACATTTCTTTGATGCATTTATAATAGTGTAGATGTATAGGCTTGTCTGTGCCTTTCTTTGATGTCGAGATAGAAGTGCAGATGCAACATAAGTAATTGAGAAGCATGATTTGGGATTTTTTTTTCGGCGAGCACTGAGCGAAGGTTGTTGTTGTTGGATTTGATTCCTCACGTCCCATCAACAATCTTTAAGTTATAAAGGGACGGGTCTTCCTGGGTTGAACCAGTACTACGCTAGGATTAACGTTCTTGCTCAAAGACACAACACAGTGATGCCGGTGAAGCTCAAACCCGCGGCCCCTCGGTCTCGAGTCAAGCACTCTACCACTGAGCCACTGCGCTCCCTAACACTGAGCGAAGGCTCAGACGAGCCAGTGCGTCTGCAAAGTCTGCCCAGAGCCTTCGCTTTTCGTATACACAAAATATGGTGGCAGATGAAGGCTCAGACCAAATATAGACCAATACCTTCACTCGCAAAGGCTTAAACTAGAAACGTCCCGACAAAAGCTATTTACTATTTCTAGGCAGCGATCAACAAAGGCAATAGTCAGACTGCACGTTTGTGAAGGCTGATAAACGCCCTTGTTTTTCTCAAACAATCCATACGGATAACAAGTATGCTACTAGCCTGGGCATGTGCGGATTCAGAGGGGAATATGGGGTCCGGACCCCCCCCCCCGGAAAATAGCAAGTTATATGGGTTTCTATAGAAATTAGCATTTATACCCCCCCCTTGGAAAAAGTTGCCCCCCGCCCCCCCGACCCCCCCCCCCCCGGAAAATGTTGCACCCCCTCTGGCAATAATTTCTTTCTTATGCTAATATTATAAAAAAATATGAGAATAAAAACTACCACAACAAAGGTATCGGTAGTCCGTTATTGATTTCGATTAATATTGACAAAACGGATATATCACATACTTTTTAAGCTGCTTTAATAACAGGTTTTTTTTAACATCAAACAATACTGTCGCTGGTCAGACTCGGTAGCCAAACTGTCTGATCAGCGCATTTATCGTTTTGCTCAAAACGAAAACCATGCAGGTACTCATAGGCATGGTTGCATTAATACTTAATTAATATAGTATTCCAATTTACCATATATCATGGCGAGCATTACAGATTGCAGCGTCTTTTCAGAATCTACTAATTTCGGTCATAATGGTAACCATCAAAATTGTCACTAACTTCTTTGGCCTCAACAACAGCGATAATTGGATTATCAAAGCATGTGAACGATTATCAAAATTTATAATCGACTATTGATGTATTGAGTATTTATCGGGTGTCGCGTGCCTGCCATGAGCGTGTCTGATATACAAAACAATTTTACTATTTTCTTTCTCTGAAAATCAGGTTGTCATTACAAACAATGTAGACCCTGATGAAATGTCACATGCGGAATTTCATCTGGCTCTTCATTGTTTGCAAAAGTGCGCGTTATGGAGTCATCAGAAAGTGGAATAATATTGTGAAATAATGAGCCAGTTCCTTATCGCATTTGTGAATACCAGCAGTGAACGCTCAGGTGAGCTTGCACGCCCGCGCAGTCTCTTCAGGGCATTGGTTGCTCGCATACGTTGACGATGATTCAGGCAGAAATTAACACTTCTATACCCACTAGATGGCTGCATTGCGTTTTCTCATGAGTCTTTTGCGTTTCTTAAACAACTGAAAGAAGACGCATTTCGTAGCTGATTCCACAATCAGGGTGCATACACGAGAACGAGCCATCAATTCTTGTCGTTTGCTAAACAGCCATAGCCGTCGGAGTGTGTATTTGCGGCATAGGAGTGTTATTGTGTCATTAACTTTGTAAGTCATCGAGGAATGACTTTCATTTTGATTGGCATGTCTGCAATAAAACAGTTCTGCTTTTTGACGTTAATCTGTGTGTACCCGTTCATTCGATGACTGTTTCAGTGACTAAAACTTTACCAAGCATCTAATGCTAATTTCTCTGGTGGGTTGGGTTGTCTAGTTGCCTCTTGTGTGACAGAAAGGTCCTACTTGTATAGGATTTCAACACATTCGTTTGTCACAATATTCCAGTACAGAGCTAATCTCTTGTGAATTTCTGCTTCCACAGGTAACTGACCAGACAAAATATAAATATTACCAGTGGCGACTCTTTAGGGTATGTGTAGGAGTTGTCTATCTAAAGTTGTTTGGCATAATCTAAGCATTTTGTTAGGTTTATACACTAATCTTGGACTGACACATGGTTGCCAGATACAGACTGAGACCATGAAGGCCAGCCTGTCTGGTCTTCCGACTCTTGCAGCCTTGCGATCACCTGTTGGGAAATGGCTCGCCTCTTGGTTCTCATGTGTGTGATGTGGTGTCTCAGGTAAGGTGGGGTATTTGATTCCTGATCTTTGCCTTCTTCTTTACGCTTAAATTTTTAATCCATAGCATCTTTTATTCACTCTCTCTAACTTCTTTACGGAAACTTCATTTTTATCTCTGTAAATCTTCCACGAAAACCACACACGTACTACCGATTAATTAAGAGACAGCACCGCTGGGGAGTTAGGTTGGTTATGTACTTTAACAATATTATAAAAGCCGGAAACCAATGAAACAGGAAATAAGAAAGATAAATAAGGAGGAACTACTAAATGTGTCCACTAAATTGCCTTATTTTATCACCATAAGAGATAAATATGACTTAGTCAGAATGTCATTTAAATCTTACCTTTCACAGTCAACATGTGACTCTAATAAAGCGGTAATATTTGTTGCTAAATTGTTTGTTTGAGCCTCAAATCAATAATCACCTATACAAACTTGAATGGGTGGGGTACATACACTAAATACTTACTTACTTCAAGGCTTACTTCAATCTTCTGATTTTTCTGAAGCTCTTTCAGCTTGTACAAATAATACAGCTTCCCATAGACACATCTAGGGCCAGGTATGCGGCTTTGTTGTGATTCTTCTCAGTAGAATGTGAATACGGGGCAGTTAGTTTGAAAGCCTGTAATGTAGCTCATCATGGTGTTTAGGATTGTCAACTACAGTCGACTAGTTGATGTGCCAAGAACAATAACTAACACCTGGATCAAGTGGAACAAGAGCAGCCCACAAGTTCCGTCAGATTTCAGCCACTGGTAACATGTAGATGTAAACAAGTAGCCAGGTCAACATTATCAACACTTCTAGTAATCCCATTTGGACAGGCTGATGTCACAGCCACCATATTGTTGTTGTTGTCATAAATTCTCCCGGTAGCAGGTTAACTTGGCCTGAAGTCAAGTCGACCCCCGAGTTAAGTCTGCCCTGGGTCAACTCGGCCTGAGTCAACCCGGCCCGGTGTATTTTCAGAGCATTCAGCTACATATATGATATATGGTTTGTTTTGCATAATCTTTTGGACTATATCACAGATTAATTTTAAGCAATTATTGACAAACATTGCAAGTTTTGTTTGTTTGTTTGGTTGCTTTACGTCCCATGTCAACAGCTATGGTCATTGCGGGACGGTCAGTTCACTTAACCACACTTTTTCCTGGGCATTCTTGAACAAGCAGTTAACCAGTACTTCGTGCACATACTTTCGCTTGTAACTGACAACAACCCTTCTTGAATGATTCAGCAGAAGGGAGGAGAATTACCGTAGAAATAATTTCATGATCAATCTCCACGAAAGTATGGGACCGGGCCGGAATCAAACTCGCGACCCCTGGATCTGCAGTCAGACACGCTGAGCTCTTAATTGACCGAATTAAAGGTAATGGCTGTCTTGAACTTAATGAAAGTTTTTACACTTTGTCAAGCACTGGCTTCCCATATCTTGCAAAACAAGGCAATTATCGTTTATTTAACTTTGAATTAGTAAAAGCAGCAATTGCAATTACAAGTCTGATCAAAGCAATTTGGCCTAACATTGAAGGTGCCGCTGATTTTTCTCTCTTGATTAAAAAGAATAAGAATAAGCTGCGCAAAACTATATTTCTTGTCCGCTACTCATATCATTATTGCTTTCTCTTTGTTTTTCATCTTCCTTATGCTACCGTTATGAAGTCACACCCATTGAGTAATATAAACAAGATACGACCAAACATTAATCCCTCAAACCGGGCCGAGTTGACCCAGGTCGACTTGACTCAGGCTGACTTGACCCAAGGCTGAGCTGACCCGCATTTATTCTCCTTGTATTGGGACACCTCCAATCGAGTGGAACAAAGTTAATTATTAGAACTAAGAGTCAATGTTAAACTATTACACTGGACAATACAGCCATCAAGCTTCCAACATCAGAA
This sequence comes from Loripinus fragilis, assembly GCA_964019695.1. Classification (NCBI taxonomy): domain Eukaryota; kingdom Metazoa; phylum Mollusca; class Bivalvia; order Lucinida; family Lucinidae; genus Loripinus; species Loripinus fragilis. The sequence continues at coordinate 97,872,712 of OZ026522.1, forward strand.
TGATTTAAACACTATCCAAAGTCTATTCACAAAACTGTTACCATTACACTACAGCACAGCCACCAAGCTCCTAACACAAATGTATTCACAAATTATATACAGGTCTTTGTGGTAGATAATTAAGCATTGATTAGAGTCCACCCTCTTGGCCACAACTGAACAGGCAAATCTGTGAAAGTCCCAACCTTTCCTCTGGCACTGGACGCTGCAGTAGCGGGTTATATGACAGGGTGAGCAACATTTAAGTTCCTCTCCTTCCTTCGGTGGATGCTTACATTTAGAGCAAACACAGTCTACCTCGTCCTCACTATAGTCTCTATCAATGTTCGTTTTGGCCAGAAAATCAAAAATGACTGCCCGTTCGTGTAACAAGTCTGGCTGGCAGCTGGGGCTGGTGTTGAATTTTCGGAAGATTCCAGGTCCCTGTTACTACCACATACAAGACTGGTATTTTCCAGTTCCTTTACACACAGAGAATTGTCAGAATCCTGCTGGTCTTCTGGCGAAGCCGAATCTGGTTTTCCAGCTAACTTCTTCTCCGAGAAGCGCGTGTCTCTCTTCCTAGAAAGAGCCAATGCAGAGGGAGAGTTTCTTTTCTTCTTCCTACGACGACGTCTCACTGGTTTCACAGTAGGGCGTCCGGTGACCTTGCTGTTGTCCTTGACTTTGTGTTTTGGCAGAAAGTTTGCAGCTGACGGTTAACGACAATGAATCTTGATTCCACGTGAGTTTCCAGGAGTATCTGTTATCTTCATCATTTTCCAGTCTGTTCAGAACTTCAATGATTGACTTTGGGATAATATTGGACAGAGCATCCATCATTATTTTCCAAAAATCACGGTGGCAAGAGTTCTCCGTCCACTTGATCAGCCATATTGTTTCTACTGCTTTATTTATGATAGTATTCCCCTAGCCAGTTTTAGCATGGTGCCGGGCCATGCCCTTTTTCTATAACACCATGCCATTTTCCTCAGTGCCATGCCCCTTTTCTCAAACTATAAACAAAATGCCCTACATTTTGGTAAAAAAATCATGAAAATCTGACAAAAAACTAAGAAAGTTACAGATTTTTCAGTTTGAAGCCTGAAGTAGCATGAATGACACTTGTTGTTGCAATATTTTACCCAGTGTTAACTCTTTTTCTATGGTCACTAATTACTGAAGGCAATTTTGACACATCACTCTGATGACAAAAACAGGCAATACTCCAATAAGCAATTATTTAAAATATGTGAATATGAAATACTGAATCAGGTACAAGCCACAAATTGTCAAAATAAATACTCGAAAGAACGGCAAGCTGGCTAAAATCATAGGAAGTGATCTTAGAAAATCCCAAAATGCTATTCAAGAAAAAAGGATTCCAAAAACAATGTGATTCTGATTCATTTTAAAATTAAAAAAAAATAATAATAATCAAATAAGTGTGTGCTCATAAATAGGAGTCCAGAAACTGCCATCCAACAGTCAGTTTGAAAATACTGAAAAAGTAATTAGTATTTTGCTTTTAATAAGGACAGATAGCAGCTGCATACATTTATATTTGGCAATATCTTATTTAATTTCAAAGTTGCGCTCAAAAGTGCCCTGTTAATCTGTCACCCAATGTTTAAAAGTGCCCTCTTTAATAGCCTGTTGTCACATGCTAAAAGTACCCTTGTCCTGGGAACTTTACCGTGCACTTTTTTAGGGCTGGGGTAAACGCATTTGAGATATTATGCAAGTTCTGGTTATCAGCAAGTAGTATAAATATCTGGATAAAGATGAAAGAGAAAAGCTAGAGAAACTATATTTTTCAGATGTTCAAAGGCCGTTGACTCTATAGTCAACGGTTGGATCTGACCAAAATTCAAACTCATCCAAGCTTTTATGTGTATACCCTGGTTACCTACAAGAATGAAGAAGATCTAATAAACAAGTAGCCCAGTTGAGTGTTTGAATTTTGGCCTGATTGAGAGTTACCTGTCTTAAAATATAGTGTCTCCAAAAATTAATGCTGGCTCTCGGGTGAGCGATCGTTGTCCATTGGGCTGCTTGTTATGTACTAGGAGATGATGCATCGATAAGTTAGGGATCTTTCATGTGAATCAATTATACTGCCTTGTCTGTTACTTGCAGCCTTGTGATCACCTGCTGGGAAAGGGCTGACCTCAGGGATTTTTTTTGCAATTTTGGGAAGGGGCCCTAGGGCCTTTCAGATTGGGAAAATTAGCGCGGTAAACCACTATTTTGGGAAATTTTCTAAACAAACAAGAACAGCATTTTTGGTCAGTTTAAAAACAAAATTAGCCATTACACATACTATTGCCATTAAATTGAAGGAAAATAGGATGCAATTCTAGTAGATTGTCATCATGTAGCTTGTGAGTGTGTGTGTGTGGTGACTGAATGAAAATTCTAAAAAAAAAAAAAAATTTTTTTTTTTTTTTTTTTTGAGATTGGGAATTTTTTTCAAATTGGGAAAAAAGTCACCTAAATCCCATTGGGAAAGGGGACGAATTTCAGCCCCTGAGGACACCAAAAAAAATCCCTGGACCTCTTGGCTCTCTTGTGTGTGATTTTTCCTTGTGTTTTTGTCACTTTATGGTGTCTCGGCTCAGGTGTGGTACTTGAAGTTGATTGTATCGATTCCTGATCTTTGCATTCTTCTTTACTTTTAAGACACTTGGATGGATCTATCCTGCCCCAAAGCATGGTTTAAAGTTGGTTGGATAGAATCTGATTACTATTATATATGCTGATTCCTCGCTACACTGACTGGGAAGTTACCCCAGATACCTGTATGTCATGAAATGAAATAAATTGCCTTTCAGTGTATTTTAATGCCTTGTCTTATCTTTGAATAACCCCCAAAAGAAATACCAAGCCCCTTATTGGAGTTATTTCATTGAAGCCTGGAGCAAGAAACTTTATCTTCCCAACTTCATCCCTTTAATCCATATTAATGCCATTTGACGCCTTTGAAATATCATATATTTAAAAATATTATGGAAAATGGAGCATTTGCTCATTTGGAGCAAATGCTCCATTTTCCATAATATTTTCAAATGTATTCAAAACTTTACTTAAAATTTTCTAAATTTTTTATATGTTGTCAAAAAATAGAAAATGATGTAATAATCTAAAAATAGCCTATGGGTTAGGGTTAGTACTGATCAGCACACAGGCAAACATCCTGACATTTGGGACATGGCTGAAAGTTTTTTGACTCGGTTGTTAAACAAAGTATGGCTGCTCTCAGTCCAAAATAATTAGAGTAGAGTTGTCTACGTCCATGACCTGAGAAAAAAGTTCACTGAACAGAGGATGCCTTTTAGAGGGGTTGCAGGGCTTACCCTGGCTCAGAATTTGTTGTAGCCAACACTTAACCCGATCGAAAAAAGTTGGAGCCATTGAATGAAATTGACTTTATCAGAAAGTAGTATCAACAAGTTGTTCTGTATTTAACTCTTTGCCCGCTATCAGCGACTTTTGTCATCTGTTGATAACCTTTGCAAACAATTTGGACCCAAATCAGGCCAGACAAAATGTTAGGCTGATCTGGATCCAAACTGTTTGACACCCTAATGGTTACATCCAAAGATTTAAATATGGCACAATAATAAAGTGTGAAGGAATAATAAAAGCAATATTGGAAAATCCAAAGCTGATCAAAATACTCTTTTTAGCAAATAACTAATTTTTAAACCTCCTAGACCATCAGGGTTTTACAGGATGCAATATCCTGCGTCTTATACGCATAAATCATTAGGTAGGACCCGTCAATTCACCTTACCTGTCGTGTTTGTTGTGCCTTTCATTAAAATCCCAAATTCCAAAGTTATTTCGTAATGATTCGGGTTTTCACATATTTACAGGCTATCTATAAATAAATAGGACAGGTGCTCTTGTTTAACCAATAATATTGGGAGGTGTGTCACTACAGTCCAATCAAATTCGTTTTGCTATGGCGCTTTGAAATCTCATCATGTCTCGCTCCCGCTCTGATTTATCTATCAACATAGGTGCTTGTCACCCATTGTGTTTTATTACGATCAAGCGTGTAAATGACTAGAAATAAACGGCTGCTAAAATGTCAAAACAGAGCGATCTGAGACACTTTTTTGGCAAAATTTGTTTTTTGTTTGATTTGATTCTTTACGTCCACTCAACAATCTTTCAGTTATGCGGGACAGCTCTTCCTGGGTTTAACCAGTACTAAGCTAGGATAAATGTGTCTTGCTCAAGGACCACAACGCAGTGACGCCGGTGAGGCTCGAACCCGCTATCCTTCGGCCTCGAGTCAAGCACTCTACCACTGAGCCACTGCGCTCCCATTTTTTTTTTTTTTTTTTGGCAAAAGAAATGCAGAAACGGACCAAGAGCCATCCTCTAGGGGCTGTTCGGAGTCAGATAAGTCTGAATCATCTCAAAAGCCAGCCCTGAAAAAAGATGGAAAATTCCTATCTAACTGAGTAGCTGGTTAGGTGAACGTTGAGATACGAAAATGACTTGATGTTTTGCAACACCTGTTTGTTCGAATCCCTTCACGGAAGGTCCATAAAGAAAAAGATGGGACCCCCATTTTTAATGATGGGAACCCCATCATAATCAAAGTTGAGTCCCAAGGACCCCCAAACATTTAACTTGGTGTAAAACCCTGGACCATGTAGACTGTACTTTTAGCCAATGACTTATATTTGTAGCCACTCTTCATTTTATGTAGCAAATGGCTACAATGGCTAATGGCAGGGTTAGCCCTGGGTTGTGAAAAAGGGGCAAGAAAGTAAGCTCCAAGTATCATTATAAAAGTTCTCAAATAATTAAGTCTTATCGGTAAGGAGCATCCTGATAATAAGATATTTTCTAAGAAATTATTTTAAATAATTCACCAATATTCTCATCAGACATTAGATTTTATACTTAAAAGCAAAAGTTTCGCAACCGTTTAATATCTGTGTTTTCTTCAGTATGGTCCATGTTAGAATATTCATATAATCATATTTTATGCTCCTGCACAATGTGGAATGATTTACCATCAAGCGGTTTTGATCATACTCTTCATTCTGACGTTATAATGATGTCAGTGTTTTTCAACAATTTACGTCTAGCATAAAGAAAGTTATCTCGATTTGAAAAACAAACAGTGCGATGTGATAGCCAGATATCGCATCTGACGGAAAACATTTTAAGGTTTAACAATTAACGTTTATCAACGCTCAAAGTCGCTGCGTTTCTTTGTTCACATTGACTAATTTATCAAAATTGTTCAGTTTATTCCGTTATGTCGCGCGATACTTCTGTCTTCTATGCAATTTGTTGAAGGCTTTCACTTGTACCATTAAAAAATTCGATTACTGATATTCAATTTTTCTTAACCGGCCAATTTCGTCAAATATTGAAGACGTTACGTTGACGTAATGAACATTAACAAATGCATAAAATAACCTGCTTTGATTTGTCTGCCCTTCTGCTTTTGAAAACAGATAATGGTTAAACACCGTTTCCGAATAAAATGTAAGGTGGTGTAACACTGTGACTCGATAAAATGTAAGGTATTGTAACTCTCTGACTTTTCAAATTTGGGTTGCCTTACATTTCTTGTTGAAGATCGGCAATCGTAAGTCTCACTGGTCTGATGTTCATGTTGTTTGGGCGGCAAATCATTGGACTTGTTTATCACAATATTGTGGAGTAAAATATTTGGCTCAAAAAGAAGGAAATAGCATTTTAGTAAGAGTTGTGAAACTTTTGCGTTTAAGTATATATTACCTGAGCGATTATTGTGGTGACTGGACACTGCTATGCCATTGGAATACATGAATAATATAAGATGTATTTCTTTTCTTTCATGTTGCTGCCTTCTTGTTCCTGGCTTGCTGCTCCTTGATATCTGTTTGGTAATTTAACACTGACCTTGACCTACTTCAGACATTTAAATCTTATATTGAAGACACCGGTACATTGAATGGAGAAAATGATGTAAGTATATCTACTAGATATAGACTAGTATTACGATGGGTTCAGCTACTAGATATAGACTAGTATTACGATAGGTCCAGCAACTAGATATAGACTAGTATTACCATAGGTCCAGCTACTAGATGTAGACTAGTATTACCATGGGTCCAGCTACTAGATATAGACTAGTATTACCATGGGTCCAGCTACTAGATATAGACTAGTATTACCATAGGTCCAGCTACTAGATGTAGACTAGTATTACCATAGGTCCAGCTACTAGATATAGACTAGTATTACCATAGGTCCAGCTACTAGATATAGACTAGTATAACCATAGGTCCAGCTACTAGATATAGACTAGTATTACCATAGGTCCAGCTGCTAGATGTAGACTAGTATTACCATAAGTCCAGCTACTAGATATAGACTAGTATTACCATAGGTCCAGCTACTAGATATAGATATGTTAAATTTTCATTATTTTCTTATCCATCAGATTTAACTTTTGTTTTGTGTGCCATATGACCTGACCTTGGAGTCAAAGGTCAAATATACTTAAAGTCAATGTTACAGCTCACATAATGCTTGTCAGAATAGCAAATAGGGAAGACCCCAATCAAAATGTTTCTTCAGAATCAGTCTGATCTGGGTCTGCGCTGTTTGTCTAGGCCTTTATGGCAGGTAACTAGTGTTTGAAATTTAGAACATCTACCATGCTGTAGTCAACATATATAGCTGATAACTGAAATTACAGATGACAAATTTTGTAACTTCAATCTTCATTTCTCACACTGGTAAATGTATATGTCGATTTGGTGGTATTTACGTGTATTGCCGGTACTTCATAGACCGGAAGTGGTAGATATTGGTGTACTATATATAATAACATAACATATGCCTAAAGGACTGTAGAATTAGATCATTTTTAAGTATCTGGCATGCACATGGAGATTTATGTAAGCATTTAGGAATAGATTTGAGTACCGATCTGGATGATCTGTACTCGAATCTATTCCTAAATGCTTACATAAATCGCCATGCACATACTGAATACCGATTGAAGTCTATAGTCCTTTAAGCATATGGCATGTTTTTCTATATAGTATTAACACCAATATCTACCACTTTCGGTCTATGAAGTACCAGCAATACGCGTAAATACCAGCAAATCGACATATACATTTACCAGTGTGAAAATAAGGCTTGACATTTCATTCTGCAATTCATATAGTATTTCAGTTCTGGCACTCACAGAGTTATGTTATTGTTCTAAAACCTGAATACTCTTAAATTAAATCTTGGTTACCAGGGCTGAAATTAGCATATCGCTGCATCAACCTATATATCACCTGTAGTGACTGCACCACTAGAAGACTCCACATGTCCAAACCAGCGCAGCCTTCTCTCTCTCAGAATGAGGTCTGGGTCCTCAAGCTCAAGCTTTGCCAATAGCTGTCTTGACCTTACTGTGGCCACATCCTCTGGCTTGATACTGCAGATCTGTCTAATCATGGCCCTATCATTGCGCTGTAGGTTCATCTTGGTCAATGGCCAAGTTTCACTGGCAATAATTATTTGAGCATGGCACTCCACAGGCAAGAGCAGTACACATGGCCACGGATCTTGTAAGAGAGGTGGCGGGATGTAAGAACTGGTAGTAGCTCCCTGAATTTGTTCCAGGCTGTTATTTCATGAGTAGTGACCGCTAGTTCACAGCCTCCAACAGCTGAAAGCATGTCACCAGGTAGCAGATGGAAGCTACTACCTCCAGCTTATCAGGTCAGACCTGAACTTCACTCTGTTGTCTGCTGTCAATAGGGTGGGCAGTTCCCTTGCACCATGCAGTAAGAGTGTGTAATTAAAACATATTATTTTTATTTCTCAACCAAAACATATGTTTTGGGTCTCAAAAGAGCAGTCTCATTGGGATGGTTCTTTTGAGTGTCAACACCCACCACATGTTTTGATTGAGAAATAAGAGAATAAACTTTTCATTACGCACTCTTATCTAGAGACCTGATATAATATTGAAACGTTATATCTATTGAGATAAGTTACAATGTTTTTCTTTTAATATTAATGGTGGGGTGATAGATGACGGTACGTTTACTTTGACTTAGTGACAGTCAGGTATTATATAGGTCCATAGGCCTTTGGTTAAGAGTGTGTACCAAAAAATTATTTTTCTTATTTCTCAACCAAAGCATATGTTGTGGGTACTCAAAAGAGCCGTCTCAATGAGATGGTTCTTTTGAGCACCCAATACATATGTTGAAATTGATGGGTAAGAAAATATTTACAAAAATTGTGTTTATCTAAACCAAAAGGTCCAGCTTCTGGTTGTTTTACGTGTCCATCAGTTTAAACATTGTGTTTTGGGTGCTAAAAAGAACCATCCCCTAAACCTTGCACTATAGCTGAGTATGGTATCATGTAATTATCATTATGCACCACCAGTAGAATTTTTTATCAAGGTTTGTGTTCTGGTTGTTCTTCGAGGATGTGTTCTGAAAGTGTCAGTGACACACTGCACCATGATCATGCCCTTATTATGCCCCCACAGCACCAGTCATTGGTAACCATTGTAAAGAGGGGAACAATGACCATAAGATGCCACCGTGGTTACACCCGTCTCTAGATTTGCCATGGCATTTTGTTGTTTTCCATGGAATTTGTAAAATTTTCTACGGATTCCACAGAAAATCATCAAATTTGCCGTGGATTTCATAGAAAACTGCCGTAAATTCTACGAAATAAGTTACTTTCCGTAGAAAACGTTTTCTATGGATTTGTTTTCCACGGAATTAATGGCATTTTTTCTATGATTTCACTTTTTTTCTATGGATAATTGGTTTTTGGCCATGGATTTCATATTTTATGCCGTGGAAAATGGACTTAACAAATTTTCAGAGCCAAAAATGAACGGCAAAATAACTTTGTCAATTTTTTGAATGGAAAATGACTTAGTTTTATTCTGGTACCTGAGAGCATTTAACAAATGACTTTAAATTTCTTTCAAAAAAGTGTGAATGAGTGCCTTGAGATATTGATAATAATTATTGTTATTAAGGTCACTACCCATAGCAATAACCGTAACTCTAAATCATCAAGGGAGGTAATACTTGGTAGCGTTCGATTATGACAAAGTGTGATTTTACGCAACTATGATATGTTTTCTACCGACAACAATGCCCGTTACACTGCACGTAAGTAATCTGAAAGTGATTGATATAACATTAAAAATGCAAACAAAATTTTAAGTATAATGAACAACAAAAGTTGGCATTCTTTACGGATACTAAACGATGGAAGCTCAGCTCTGTGAGAAGAAAAATGTCAGTCAGTGTAATGGAACACGCATTTTACCCGGGAGATGTCAGTCGACTGTTCGCGGTTTTTTGACAGTCCACATCAACAATCATGATATAACTACTTGTATATAGATCTATATATGATTTTCTGGTTTTATTTTACCTGCATTAAAATTTCACCAAGACAGACTATCTCGTCACGTTCTCTAGCGTCTACTTAGAACCTGATGTGCGCTAATGACGTCACTTGCTCTTATGACGTCATTATGCGTAAACGACAAGTATTGAACTTGACGTTGACGTTGAGAGTCCCTCGCTATGGTTTGCTTCCTAAACAATTTGCCTTATGTCAAATGTGTTCCAATATTTAGCTACAAGGCTATCTTGGGCTAAGGTTGACCCAAGTATAGTCGTGTTTCAAAATTATAGTAGGCTATAGTAGGCCTTCTCTAAATTATTAAAGGTACGCGAGGAATTCTGCCATCGGGGTCTGCAAACAACAAAGGTGCAGACCAGCTTGCGCATCCGCGCAGTCTGATCAGCGCCTTTGCTATTCACAAATTGAATAGTATCGTATCTAAACTTGCTCCAAGCGAGATTTCACTATTCTATCTAGTCTCAGTGGCTGAGAAGGCTCGTTTTGGTATGATCTTATCGGAAGCCCTGAAGACAGGTTTTGTCGCATCGATGCTCATTTATATTCATGTAAATGCGGACCCAATCTTCAAGCCTGGTTCATGTGATATGCGCATAGAAAATGTCTAGCCCCTCTAGACTACTGGTGGCTAATTCCGCCCATGACCAACGCCGACGGGATCCGTACCAAAAATAGTACCCCCTCCCCCTCCGCGCCACTGAATACCCCCTTCAGTAGCGGGAAGGGTGTGGGCATAAAAAGAACCTTTTTCATATAAATGCGGGTCTAACCAAATTATAGGTAAGTTATAGGTACTCAGTGAGACGGTTCTTTTGAGCACCCAAAGCAAATATAAAAATAATGAGCAATAAAATATTTACAATTTTACGCTAAAATTTTTGCTAATCTCCAAGGTTACCCTACATTTGACATGTTTCAACTGAAAGATGTTCGTCAAGGGATATATAGATCTAATAGAAATAAACCAACTCTGGTCAAGTGTTAAGGTCTGGCCTTGCTTCGCGATCGGGCATTAGTATGGCGCCCGAGGCCGCAACAAAGATTTAAAAACATTTCAAATTCTTAGATGAGTACATGAAGTATATGCATCGATCAATTAAAGCGATGTATATTTAAACAGCACATTTTCACCTAAATTTGACATGCAGAGTTAACCCGTGACCTTGAAAAACGGTAAATGCCCCCAAAATATTACATCTCTATCCTAATGGTGTATCTATGCAAATTTGGTCAAAATATATCGACTAGGTGTTCAGACAAAATGCGGATAAGTTTCTTTTTACCGTGGGTGGGGTATTTAAGTATCGTTTTTGGAATTGAAAAGTCTTCACATATATGCATATAAATGTTCCAAGTATTTGGAGTACATATAGTTTCATTGGGAAGTTCACAGTGAGGTATTTTAATCGACAGTGTTTGGTTCTTAAGGTTTTAACATGCTTAGAAATAAGAAAAGCCTGCTAAGTTCATTAATTTCTAGTTTAGGGGGTAGGGATAATTATTTGGTAATATCTCACTAATTAGATGGTGAATTTTTTTTAAATTTTGTCATAACGCATCTTATATAATGATCACTTTCCTAAAAAAAAATTAGAAAAATTTATTTTTTTAAAGTATGTTTAAATATTGAATTATCAGTCAGTAATTGCCGAAAATGAAGGCATAAATATCGGTGAACGCTGGTTTGAAAGCGTGATATGAAGAAAAATACTTGTATAGCTGCAAAAAAATGGTTTGAGAAAAAGTTCTTAATTATTTATGGCTTCGCATGCTTGTTTGAAATAACGATTTTCAAATATAAAATTGAGTTACAGAATATTTTACTTGTCTTTATGAGTTTCCAAAAAGCTGCATAAAAGGCCAACATAGGCTATATAATGAAGAGCTGTAACTTTTGAACTGGACGGTTAATTTTCTTTATTTTGCGTTATTTTGCTTATAATATGATGTACTACAGAATATCAAAAAATGAAAAAAATCTATTTTTTGGAAAAAAAATCGCCCAGGTGTGGGCAGTGACCTTAAGTTCAGGCCTTGTATTCAGCTACATCTTTGTACTCAGTGGTGATTTTCTTATTTCATTTGTTAGCAGTGGTCAATACCAAAGAGGTACATTTTTACATAAGGCACATTGGTGTTGTCAAAGACATTCAAAAGTAGACTTTAAAACAAAACGCAGGCTTTACCTAGCAACCCACCCTGTTTTGGGTGCTTTTTATGTGATATTTAAGACTATACACTTGTATAACTGGATCAGAAGGAAAATATGAATTCTGCAAGGTTAAGTGAAAATCTCTCTTATATATTTGCAAACAATAAAGTGACAGGTCAGCCTGTATAGCTGCCTACTCAGATCAGCATCTTTGTTTAAGAGCCAATGCTGACAATATCAGTTGGCACAAGTACCTATTTGTGTAGGCAGTAGATAGATAGCCATAGATTCCATGGAAAAGAATCACGGCAATTTTCTACGGAAAAAAAGAGTGACATCACTTCCTGTTTTGATTCAATTTGGAGGGAAATATTTGAAGCAAATATTTGGTAGGTTGTTTATTTCAATTTCTGATATTATTTAAGGCTAATTTGATTTCTCTTCCATGCCATAAATGTATTATGGTTTCAATATTGCCATAGCATTGCCTGGTCTATTCATGTGAGTGATACTCAACTTTATTTTGAATAATAATTTAATGGCTCTTAGGTTCCTATACCCCACCCATCACAAAACAATGTATATATCTGTTCAATGTTGTTTTTGTTAGTGTGCTTTTCGAAAATATGTTTTCTACCTTATGTACAATAATCTTGTTTGCTCATTTTTTCAATTTTTATTCACTTAAAATTTAATGGCACATGTATTATCAAATGTGAATAAGATTTCAATTAACAATGTTTCAGTCATATTGAGCCAACGAGTACATTGGTGAGAAACTGTTCTGCTCTGTTTTGTGGAAATTTTCCATGGAATTGATGGAAGATTTTCCATAGAATCTACGGAAACTTTCCATGGAATCAACGGCATATTTCCGTAAAATCTGTGGAAACACTCCATGGAATCAACGGCATATTTCCATAGAATTTACGGCATTGTTCCATGGAATCCACTAAACTTCCATGGGATCAACGGCAAAAATCTATGGCATTTCATGAACTTCCACAATTTTTTGTTGTTGGTTTATTTGCCATCAACTGCCATGGAAACCTTAAAAACGCCGTCCGAATACTCCGTAGATTTTAACCCCAAATTTCAAGGGTTTTCCATGGCAAATCTAGAGAAGGTGATCCCCCTCTAAAAAAAGCAAGCTGATCTATGATCTACACTGATTACAAAATAGGTATATCTTTGTTTAGTAGGACAAAGGTTGAGTTTTGATTGCAATTTGCCAAAATGTTTGTCAAAATAGCAAACTGCAAAATTTCCTGATCAGACTGCTGCTAAAAGAATTTCTGATTCTGCACCTACCTGAAAATGGTCTGATGGTGAAAATTGTTCCAAATTTTAAAAGCATTTTCCTGTACGTTTTGATAGAGCAACCAATTGCACCGAGATAAGAACTAGATAACTCAAATATGTAAATTCATTATGAAAAGTGTTTCTGTGACGCTCATTGATAAGGAAGTTTTTTTCTTCCTTGTTTAATAAGTTATTAGGAGGACTACAATCACTTAGATATACCTACAGAAGGCAATCTGTATTCTGTACTAAACTTTAACACGAATTGGCCAAGTTATTCATTTGAGGAAGGATTGTTAATTTGTTAGCAAATTACATTGTGTATCCAGTTGGATACAATATTTTTGAGGGGTCACAGTTTAAAACTAAATAGCTTATTTATCTTCACTGAAGAACTTTGAAATCCAATCAAACAGTTTAGACCCTACTGTGTTTTTGTAGCATCTCATCTATGTCTACACTGTTAGACCAAGAACTCATAAATGAGGTGTTCCATCAGTAAGAAGGGTATTAGAAGATGCTACTGAAACAGATTTTATTATATAACTAAGTAAAAAGACCGATTTTCATTGGCTTAGAGCGCTCACGTGGCCAGTCTATTTATTGTCATACTCACTGGCTGGCGCGCGCTTGCCGGTGAATATTAGTTACTAAAATTAGACTCCTTGTGTGTGTTTTTTTTTTTTCGTTCCGGTTCTGCTTTTCTAAAGCGTCGCTAATTATCCTATCGTAGTTGCCGAGAATGCAACAAATCATGCACTAGAGCTGATCTATATCGATTTTATTGCGCAATAAACGACGAAAACAAATTTGATGTCTTCAGCTTCTTTCAACTTTCCGCCTTTGCACTGAAGACCTCCCGCCAATACTTAGACCACGTCGCATACGTTTACATGTATTTGTAACGTCTTTAAAGCGTAAAAACGACGTTACACGGTCTAACGCCATGAATGACGTCATTTTTCAGTAACAAATGACGTCAGCTATCACACATTTTCCCTGCGCTTTCAAAGCTGTGAATTATCACACTATTTTAACATGGCTTTTCAGGCGAGGCCCGTTAGAATTCTTGTTAGTAAATGTTGAATGATGACACTCATGCAGAATATATATAAAATAGTAAAAGAGTGTCTTATCTAATTCTGCACTGTTTCTGCTAAATGCTTGACTGTCCCAAAACTTGTACATAAGTTCAGTATTTCTTCCATGTGCAATGATACCTGTACATCTTTCTCTAAATGTTATATAATAAAACAGTTATTGACTAATGAGGCATTGGATATGATGTGATATAGACCAGAGAATACCAATATTGATCTCGGCTTCGCCTCGGTCAATATTGGTCTCTGGTCGATATCACATCATATCCAATGCCTCATTAGTCAATAATTGTATATTATTGTAACCACATTGCTCTCATAAGAATTATATTCTAGATCTACAGTAACTGCCTGTCAAATAACAGATCATTCAATCATAATTTTGTAACCCATTTAAGCCAAATGGACCTGCCTACCCTTATCAATATGATGAACCCACTTTCAATTTTAGGGGTGTTGGTGGTATTTTTCATTTTCCCTCAACATTTTATAGAACATTATGTGAGCAAACTGTGAAGATCCTGATCAGACCTTGAGGATCAGACACAGCATCATCCTGTTTCTGATCTGGGTCTGCACTATTTGCCTACGGATGCTAGGCTTTTGTAGGTTACACAGAACTCATCGGTCTATGTGTAATTGTAAGAATTTTAGAAGGGAATCTTACAACATACATGTAGAGGAAATATGGTACATGTAATTTGTTCTTTATGTCCCAGTCAACAAATTTTCAGTCATTTTTTTCTGGGCTGAATCAGATCTTAGCAGAGGATCAAATGTTTTGCTATGTTCAAGAACATGTCACTGTGCCTCTGTTGAGGCTTGAACCATCTACCTCTTGATCTGAAGTCGAGCACTCTACCAGAGCCACTGTACAGCCACTGTACACCTCATAAATAAATAATGGCAATTGTTTTATAAAACAACAACTTAAGTGGGATACTGTTACAAGGCTCAAATGAACAGGAAAATAATATTGCACAGCTTCAGTTTAGTCAAACTTTCAATCATAAAAGTTTGATTATTTTGTTATCTATCTACATAAACATATTTTGTGGGTGCTCAAATGAATCATCTCAATGAGAGGGTTCATTTGAGTACCCACAACATATGTTTTTGTTGAGACATAAGAGAGATAAATCCAAAATAGACACTCTTATGTGGGCTACTGTGATTATTTGATCCAGTTCTGTTCTTAGTCATAAATTATGTTTGAATTCTTATAATAAGCTGCCTTTTAAAGAGTTCATACTATTGTGGATTAATAGACTTACAAATAATACTGAATGTTTTCTGGATGTTTAATCATTGGAGCATGTACGTGCATTAATTGAGGCGAACACACTAACTGAAACAAACACTCTTCAGTTTTATAGAACGAAGTAGGACAAAACCAAGGAGGAAATAGTAGAAATTCATCCTAATATTTTATAAAATTCTTGCAGCAAATGTTGTTGCTTCCTAAGAAATAAAATATCATTGATGTCTCATTTGAATCATCTGCTAGTGCTGGTACATGTTAATTTTTTATAGCACAAACAGACATTTTGGGTGTAAAAATTGTGAATATGGTGTTATTCATCAGTTTAAACAATTGTTTTGGATGCTCAAAGTGACAGTCCATCTAAGTACCAGTAAAACATGTGTTTTAGTGGTTGAGAAATAGTTGTCAAGAGTGACGACATACACAAGGATCAGAATGTCTTGGAAGTTAAAATCGTTTCAAAATTCATTTCAAAGAACAGGAAGAAAGAGACTTGAGAGAATCAACACTGCCACTGCTATATGGTATTTGGTGAGTTTTACTGTCCTACAGTCACAGGTTTAGATACACAAACATTTTCAGTGTAAAATTGTAATTATTTTCTTACCCATCAATTTTAACATATGTTTTGGGTGCTCAAAAGAACCGTCTCATTGAGACGGTTCTTTTGAGTACCTACAACATATGTTTTGGTTGAGAATAAGAACTTTTTTTTTGTTACACACTCTTAAATGAAGTCAGGCCTACAGTATAGATTTGCTGAATTTATAATCCGTCAGTCTGATTGACAATCTCATTCCTAATTGGCTAAGGAGGTGCAATATTGTTTTGGTCTGAATACTTTTGGTGTGCAGCTAGAGCATTGGGCTTCGGAATGACTGTATGAGGTACATGCACCATATCTGACAAGAGCCTGTTAATAGATTTTGGCAAAATTGCAATGGTGAAAAAACAATGGACATGATAAAAAGTGGTTTAAGTTAATTTCTGGTGACATTGACATAGGGCCAGTTAAGCAAAACAATTCAGTGTAAAATATTTGTGATTATTTTCTTATCCATCAGTTTAAACATGTGTTTTGGTTACGCACTCTTATCTGGGGGTTTGATTGGCCATTAAAAAACAAACAAAAAAAAACAACCTGTTGCACTGTTCTGCAAATGTAAGGCAAAACTTGTAGACTATTCCTCAATAATATCTGATATCCTGAACTGTTTGATTCATATAAACAGAGTTGGCATGGATACAAAATTAACTCTTCCCGCCAGTCACTGATTTTGTCGTTTGCTCCTCACGTCTGGTTATGTTCTTATAGGTATCCTATATTGCAAACAATACGGACACAGGGTTCATATTGTTTGCTTTGATAAAAAAAATCTTGTCCGAAGGGCATATAAATATATGTAGCAGAGCTGACATAAAAAGCAGACATTATATTATACTCATGTCCAATGAAAACACACCACCTACAAAAATTATATCTTTTTAAAGACATAACATTTTATTTTTGCAATTGTGTCTAATTGTACTGTAGCAGTTCTGTAAGTTACCGATTGGTCTTTGAAATGGAACGATCACTGTCGACCTGTGCTGGAAGCATTTACTTAAACAAACGTCAAAACAAAAAGTCACAAAACCAGCCAGCGCATGTGTTAGAATTCTCAAAAGCATTATTCCTGGGTTTCTCTGAATAAATTGCAAAGAAACTCTAAATCTAACAGCCTGGAATAGCCCTCTTGCCTTGAAAGTGGCTATAATGTCACGATGTGACCTCAGCGTCATTTTGACTTAGGCGTAAAATCGAGACATTGTCAAGGAATCCTTCTTTTACTGATGTAAAATATCGACCAGGTCTAGCACGATGATTTCTGGCTCATGCAGCGGGTTCTTAGCATCAAAAGAGCGTAGGTATCAGCGCTTTTTTGATAAAAGTCAATCTCTAAAACCTGGTATACTCAAAACTAAGAGTATTTGTGTTGAACTTGATGTAAGATGATACTAGCACCAACAGCTGAACACAAATTTTTGAAGATTTAAAAGGCTAGCATCGGGTACAAAAATTGGCTGGCGACGCGATCAAAGATGACGTCAATGATTTTTTAGTGGATTTTGGTGATGTTTTGCATGTGCATATGTTTCTAAGACAGATTTCAACATTGTGTAGAACAATAGCACTGTAGAAATCACAATTTTACATTTCATGTCAAGTTTTGTTGGTCCATGCCATATTTAGGCTTACATGTAGAATTTTGCATTAGTGTAGTTTGAGGTGTAGCGTCACAACTGTCAATGTTGCGGAGAAATAAAAGTGGATCTGCTGGCTTTTTGCACAGCTTTTGATAGGCCACAACACTACGCATCTGATGAGTGGTGCGTTTTCATTGGACATGAGTATATTTGGCAAAAAAAGTAGTGGCGGGCTTAGGGTTAAACAATGGTAGAGAGTTGATTATAATTTGGTGATCATTCACCCAATTTCCAATGTCTGACAAATGTTAATTTAACTTAAAATTTGTTAAATGATTTGAGATTTCAGTATTATTCGGTAACTGTATCGCCAAATGGTATGCAATGTCGCGGTCTCTTGTAAAGCTAACGGAGATAAGAACCAGTTTGGGGCGTGGCTAGACAGTGGCCTATAAGCCTATTAATATCCAAAGGGTTAATGTAGGACAATACTGTAGTTTGATGTGTAAACATACAACATTAAGACCTCATTGCCTGGTCTAAATGCTAAATCTCCTATGAGCTGTCTCATCTTGATCTGCAGTGTATGTATGCATGCTTTTCAGATTTTTGCATTTTCTTCATATAGCTTGGGGGATATTGGTAATTATGCACCAGTCGTTTGCTACCACACTCTCCCCCACATATGAAGATGACTGGATGATAGTGGATAATGACACCCCACCCCTCCACACACAGTCACACACACACCTCACCCCAACTCTTAATGAAACCACTGATTTTGTCATTTTGTGACTTATTTAAGTGTATAGGTACATGTATAATCCACATGATCAATATTATAATATCTTTTGGTTTGTAGCTAAAGACATAATTTTCTTGTGACATTGCTATAATGTTGTCTTGGTAACTATCTATTTTCAGGATGAGATTCAGGTGTCAGCCTCAGAGTTCTTTGATATGGAACTGAGACCAAATCTTCAGCCAGGTTAGTAAACTCCAAACTGGACCTCAAACAAGATGTTCATTTAAGTTCCAGGGTTTTCCCTGATGCACAAATCCTGTTTCATTACAAGTGACTCCTTACTCTTTATTCTGTGCGTCCATGTGGATGCAATTTCACGAAAAATGTTTTGACTCATGCAGTCATGTGGTTTATTTATAGATCCTGGTTTTCCGAAAAAGACTTTAAAAGAAAAATCTCTCACAATGGAAACTTACCAGTGAAATTGTACTTTAAAAATGCACCACAGATTAACCATGGCTATATATAACATCCCAATCGTAATACATGTATTGCATCAAACTCACCGACAGCAGTGTCTCCTTGAACATCTTTGGGAAGAAATAACCGCTAGGCAAGACAACTGTTTGGGAGTTAGATACTGCATAGCAACCAGATATTGCATACGGCATATTTGGTTGTTATCGTTAGGTCGTTATTGTTTGATATTCAAAAGCAAGGCGCAACAGACGATGTGGAGTCGGTTTTTAAAACAACTGGAGAATCTGACTCACAGAAGAGTCAGTCATCGAGCAGGACTGATACAGCAAGCCCTGAAGAAATTGAAGTGTTCCACTACACAGGGTTTCTGCCATGATTGGCTGAAGCATGTCAACTGGCTGATCCTTAGAGGCTAGATGATAATGGCATAAGTTACTGTTTGATACTTCACCTTGAAATTTTAGGGAGACATGCATTATGTTCAATGACCATAAATGATAATGCATGTCCCCCTAAAATTTGAAATTACCTCTGAATTCTTAACTTAGGGAGACATCATGTCCCCCAAATGAAAAAATCTAGAGGAAACCCTGAAGTTCTATAATAAATGGACTGTGAGGTGAACTTTGATATAATTACCTACACATGTAAGTCACAGTAGTATGTTTTTCCAATGTACTGTAATTATATTTCAATCCATAGAAAGTCAGCCTCAAAATGCTGAATTAGGGAGATTATAATAGCTTCTCTGATTAATTTTCAGATTATTTAAACACATTTTACCATTTAAACATGAGATTATTAATTTTTGAAGGCATATTGCAAGTTTAAAAATTTGAATTTCTAAAGTTCAGGATTTTGGAAATTTTGAACTTTCACCCATGAAATTAGCAATTTGGTACATACCATATAGGGAAGCAGTGAAGGCCCAAACAAATCAGCACATCTATGCAGTCTTAAACCATCAGCCTTCACTTCTAGCACACACAGGATAGACATACAACACAGGTTTAGATGAACAAATAAATCAGCGTAAAATGGTAAATATTTTCTTACTTATAACTTTTAGCTTATGTTTTGGGTGTCCAAAGAACCGTCTCATTGAGACGGTTCTTTTGAGTACCCACAATATATGTTTTGGTTGAGAAATAACAAAATTATTTTTGTGGTACGCACTCTTAACTAAAGACCTGCATACATGTACATGACGGCTTATGCCAACCTGTAGTTCAACTAAATAGCTGTGCATTTATATTTGGATAATTGTACCATTCCTAGTTGGCTTGCACTCAATGGTTTCAGACCCATGGACTGATGCTCTGGGGTGTTTTGTTCATAGACTATTTGTGTTTACCCCTATGGAATAATTATAAAGAAGAATTATTAAGAAGAATTTAAAAAGATGTTTGTTTGTTTTTTTTCCCCAGGAGAACGTGTGATTGGAGAAGTGGACAGTGTGTTGAAATTCACACCTTTCTCTGATGGTAAACAAGGAATATCGGGGAAGTTGTTTGCCACCAATTACCGTATTTCCTTCATCACAGCAGATCGTTCCTCTTATGATATGGTAAGATAAATAGCAACATTAAAATACTGTAAATTCGGAATTTTTCGCGAGTTTTTTATTTTTGCGAAACTTCGCATATGGGAAGTTTCATGAAAATTAAATCCTTGCGAAAAAGCGAAACTACTCTGTCGTTTACTGATGTGGGTAAATCGTGCTCCAGTCCCCAAATTTGAACTCTGCAAACATGTATTATAACGTTATTCGCGAAAATAAAATTCTCGCGGAAATATCTGAATTTACAGACAGGCATTTTACTTGTAATATGTTAACCAGCTTATTATAATTTAACTATTTCATAGAATTTTTTTTCTTGTTTGCTTTTTGTTTCTTTGCTTTTACAGTCAAATCTCATAAATTCGAAGTCCTCGGGACTAAAGGTTTTATTTCCAATTATCAATAGTTTTAATTATAGAGAGGTAGACATAAAAATATATAACCTCCAAAAGCAATTATTATCAGTTTTTTTATCCATCAAACATTAGTTTTGGGCATATAAAAGAAATAGCTCAAGGAGATGCTTCTTTTACACACCCAAAACATTTGTTATTATAGACAGTTATCAGTTATAGATCATGAATAGGTCATATTTTCTGAATTCAGTGTTACCCAAATCTTTTTCGTATTGGGGAGTATTTAAAAAAATAGAAGTTCGAATTTTCGAGGTTTTACTGTACAATTTGTCAAGGTGGCCAATCTTGTGGTCTGCCTGATTGGGTTCACGGACATTACGGACCAGGAATCAGACATCACAGGTAAAGAAAATCGTTCATAACTTTTGTTACTTTAAGTCAAATTTCATGTGGTAAATTCCATAAACCTACTCATTTTTCTGCACAAGACAGTGTAAAAGTTTCTCCTAGGTTTGCTGTAGTTTACCAGATTACCTCGAACAACTGAAGTGTGTACCCAATTGCGAAGAATTTTCTGTTTTTTTCTTCATTTGTTCCAAGTAATCTGGGAAACTACAGCAAAACCAGGAGAAACTTTGACACAGTCTTGTGCAGAAAAATATGAGGTGGTTTTTGCACTTTACCAAATGAAATTTGACTTAGTATTACAAAAGTTATGAACGGTTTACTGGTTCAGGAAATCCGGGAACCCAAAAATGCTGACCACGTGATTGGCCACCTTGTTTGTCAAGACACCATGGGTTTATCCAATCCACTTTCTTGATTGGCTTTAGAATATAAGTTGGCAACTTCATCTGACCAATACTTTTAGCAGCTAGAATGAAGGTATTTATATTTGATGAACAAACATAACTCTAATCCTAACCAAGCTCTAAATATTAAAAAATCAAAGTTAATTCTAGTGCATTATTTCTATATACTGAATGTTCAAGTGCATTTACCCGATAAAC
Organism: Loripinus fragilis; assembly: GCA_964019695.1. Classification (NCBI taxonomy): domain Eukaryota; kingdom Metazoa; phylum Mollusca; class Bivalvia; order Lucinida; family Lucinidae; genus Loripinus; species Loripinus fragilis. The sequence continues at coordinate 97,894,280 of OZ026522.1, forward strand.
CACAGGTTTAGATTCACAAAATATTTGAGCATAAAATTGTAAATATTTTCTTTCCTATGTTTTGGGTGCTCAAAAGAACCGTCTCATTGAGACGTTTTTTTAATACCCACAACATTTGTTTTGGTTGAGAAAGAAGAAAACTAGTTTTTTGGTTCGCACTTTTAGCTTAAGGCCTGCAATAAACCCGACAAAGCGCAATGGACAGATTCTAAAGTCTAGCAGATTAGACTTGCTGTGATTTACTGAGACCAGCATGTTTTCTTTTAGCTTAAGCCAAAATTGCTTGTTTGCTCTGTTCAGTTCGCTACTGATTAAAAGATTTGAGCCATATGAAAATGGTTTAGACTAGAAAAGCATGCTCAAACCAATCCCAGATCAGCCTGCTCCTAGAGTAGAATTCGCTTTTAGAGTAGCAGTCTGATCAGGGGCTATTAGTTCTCTTTCTTCTTCCATAGGTTTAGATCAACAAAAATTTTGAGCGTAAAATTGTAAATATTCTCTTACCCATCAGTTTTAACATGCGTTTTGGGTGCACAAAAGAACCGTCTCATTGAGATGGTTCTTTTGAGTACCCACAACATATGTTTTGGTTGAGAAATAAGAAAATTGTTTTTTTGGTACGCACTCTTAACTAAAGTCCTGTTCATCAGATTATTGCTAATTTGGTAATTAGGATAAAGACGGCAGGTCCAAACCATCATATCCAAGATAGCTTAAATGTAATTCAATGTTTAAATAAAATAATTAATAGCCTTCTATTATTGTCTGCTGAAAACCTTTGCAAACAGTTGGGATTCAGATCAGGCCTTAAGTTATTTTCTAGATCAAAACTCTTTGACACACTGATTCCTGATTTTTCTTATTTTGAAAAACGAAATCATCAGAAGACAAATCAGCATGCACATAGTTGAGCATGCAAAGAGTAAAAAAAGGACTAAAAATGGTACAAAGACCATTATCCAAATTTGAACATTTCTTACAAATGTATGACCTCTGTTTGTAATTTACTTCCCTGATTAAGGAAGTTATTCTGATACATATTTTACTTATCAACTTTTTGCATGCTGGTAATTTTTATCTTGAATTTTTGTTGTATGCTGAATTTTTTCTAAGTTGATTTATTCCAAGAGCATTTTTTAAAATACCATCAGAGTGTCAAATAGTTTGGATTCTGATGTTGTCAGGCCTGATATGTGTCCAAACTGTTTGCAAAAATTATCAGCAGACACACTAACATGTAAAGAGTTAACCCTTACATTCTGGCAGGTTTACATATGTCCAGTTTAACAAACATTTTGGTCATAAAATTTTGAAGATTTTCTTATCCATAAATCTGCTTTGGTTGAGAAATAAAAAAGTTATTATTTGAACTCTTTCCTTGCAGCGGCCATTTCTGTTTTCTGCTGATAACCTTTGCAAACAGTTTGGACCCAGATCAGGACTGACAGATAGTATGGATCCAAACTGTTTGACACTGATTGAATTTTTCAAAAAAGTTTAGTTTGAAAAAAAGTCAGCAGATGACAGCAAGCACATGAAACATTACTCAGCATGCAAAGAGTTAATAACACACTCGCATCATATGACGTCGCGCCTGCAGATTTTTGGGAAATGTTATGACATCCATAACAACGTTGAGTACATAATGATAGAATTTAAACATTTTACGGCAGAAATGAGATTTCAAAGCAATCTTAATGATAAATAGAATCTAACATTCATGCTCTTGTATTATTGAACTTATCAAACTCGTTGCGATAAAGAGATAAAATGCTCGGCAAGCCTCACATTTTATCTCTTTACTCCAACTCATTTTCATATATTCAATAACACATGAGCACTCATGTAAGATCCTTTATACCATATCTTTACCAACTTTAGCATGAAATATCATTTGATGTGCAAGGTCTACACTGATGTAGGTGGTATAAAATAGTTATACCATGTTTGTCCACCTGTACATAAGATAATCCACTCGTTAAAGCTCGTGGATTATCTCCACGTACAGGCGGACAACCCATGGTATAACTATTACCTATTTATCTAAATATTCTAAAGGCCTACTAAATTGTACTTATCAAGGTGAGATTGATAGGTATAGTATAGGTAAGATTGGATTTCTGAATCAATTTATATCAAGGACACAAGCATATCAGGCTATCTCTGTGTTTGTTGTTTATTCTGACATGAACCACAGCATAAAATAGGGGCCATTCAGTCAGTATTGAGCCACAACATAAGATAGGGGCCATTCAGTCAGTATTGTAACACAACATAAGATCTATAGGGCCATTCTGAGTCAGTATCCTATCACCATGTGATACATAAATAGTACATGTACTTGCTTTGTAAATGCTTAAATTGTTTGACAGGCCCCAGTTGTGAAATAATACACATTTTGGAAAGAATACATATGAACAAGGTTGAATTAAGAGTGAAATTATCATAATTGAGCGGCGACACGAGGTTTCCAACAATGTGTATGTGCGACCATCAAAGGCCCAGACCAGCCTGCGCTTATGCGCAATCTGATCAGAACCTTTGCTAGTCGCTTGAATATTCTATGACTGTTAGGCTACTGACCAAATCACATTGGAATATCCAAGATTAAAACGAAGCTGCACAGATTTGTTTGAGTCTATTCATGTGAAACTGCCACATCACCGTATCGTCATACAATGTATGATGATATCGAAATCTCATGTGATTGTTGGAAATCTCATGTCTCCGCTCATATGTATATAATATTGTTCCTTTTTGAATATAAATAGGTATTATTTTAAATATTTGGTTTGTCGGGAAGGTTGGTAGCATTTTTTGCATATTTAGATTTTTTGCACCTTAGGTGGAATTTTTGCATAGTCATAGCACGCCATCAGTGAGAGGACAGACTGGCATGGAATTGAAGTTGACTCAGTCACAGCATTGTGTAAACAACAGTTACATGTTCCACGGAAGTTGTGTCATATGTCTATATCAAACATGATCTAAGGATAAGATTGTTGATTCCCCAGCCTGCTGGTTACAACTTTTGTCATCTGCTCCTCTTGTCTGCGTATGTTCTTATATAGGTAGCCAAATATTGCAAGATCAGACTGATCTCAGGATTCATATTGTTTACTTCCATGAAAAAAGCTCGTCTGAAGTGCACTTAAATATATGCAGCAGACATAAAAAGCAGACAACATCTGATGGTGGGATAAGATTTAATCTAAATAGACAATTTGTTTAGGGTTGCCTAGAATTATTCTATAAGTATCACGTTAGCATGAACTCTTAAGGTCATTTCACATATACACCGAAACCGAACCAAAAAAAAAAAAAGAAATGCCTTAAAACTTATGAGAGCTTTCACATATACACCGGAACACAGCATAATTGGAATTACACCTGCACATACACAACTACGTGCATTATATATAATTTAGTAATCATGGAAGCCATTGATGAATTGTCCTGCAAGACAAAAGTGAGATCATTTTAAAAGTACAAGACTTTTGTGGGACAAAGCCCAGAGCTACTATAAAGACCTGGACCTAAAGGCATTGACATGGAACAATATCAGGAAGTCTGTAGAATTACCAGGTCTGTACCAAATTATACATGCATTTTTAGCTCACCTGAGCCAAAGGCTCCCGGTGAGCTTATTGATGGGAGTCAAGATCAGAATAGGGACTTATGAGTTGGCTGCCCTTGAGCGTCTTGGAAAATCCCCATAGACATATAATGGGAGAAATGTTGTGACCACTGAAGTGCCTTCATTTTTTGGATGGATCTTCTTCATTTTTGCAGGTAACAAGACAAGCCATAAAAGCTTGGATGAGTTTGAATTTCAGCAAAATTCCATCACTGACTTATGAGTTAGCTGCCCTTGAGCGTCTAGAAAATTCCCCGTAGACTAATAATGGGAGAAATGTTGTGACCACTCGAGTGCCTTTATTTTTAGATGAATCTTATTCATTCTTACAGGTAACAATGACAGCCATAAAAGCTTGGATGAGTTTGAATTTTGTCAAGATCCCATCACTGACTACTGAGTTAGCTGCCCTTGAGCGTTTTGAAAATTAATGATAAGATTTGTGACCACTCTAGCATTTTCTTTTTCGATTGGATCTTCCTCATTCTTGCAGGAAACAAGGACGACCATAAAATCTTTGATTGGTTAGAAATTCTGCAGGACCAGACCTCCAGCTGTGGAGTTAGCTCCCCTTGAGTGCCAGGAAAAATCCCCATAGACTTATACTGGGAGAAATGTTGTGACCACTCTAGCATCTTCATTTTTGTATGAATCTTCTTCATACTTACAGGTAACATAGACAACCATAAAAGCTTGGATGAGGGTGAATTTGAAGTAGAACCAAACCTCAGACTATGTAGTTAACTGCCCTTGAGCGTCATAAAAAATCTGCATAAACTTACAATGAGAGATCTGTTTTGAGCACTCTAGCTTTTTAGCTCACCAGAGCCGAAGGCTCAGGGTGAGCTTATAGTATGGGACTCGAGCCAGCGTCCATGCGTCCATCCGTACACACTTTCAAACATGAATATCTCTGAAACTAGCTGGCCAATCATAATCAAATTTCATCAGCAGCATCATTGGGGTGGAGAATTGACTGCATTAGGTTTTGGGTAAGATCGGATCAGAACTCTGGTTTCCATGGCAACAGATAGCTCCCATAGGGTTATAAAGGGGAAAATCTTGTGACCACTCTAGCTCCTTCATTTTTGATTTGTTCTTCTTTATTCTTGCAGGTAACAAGTACAACCATAAAATCTCGAATGGGTTCGAAATTCGGCAGGATCAGATCAGGGACTTATGAGTTAGCTGCCCTTGAGCGTCTAGAAAATTCCCCATAGACTTGTAATGGGAGAAATGTTGTGACCACTCTAGTACCTTCATTTTTGGATGGATCTTCTTCATTCTTGCAGATAACAATACCAACCATAAAAGCTTGGATGGGTTTGAATTTCGGCAAGATTCCATCACTGACTTCGGAGTAAGCTGCCCTTGAGCATCAGAAAAAATAATGAATTATGTTGTGACCACTCTAGCTCCTTCATTTTTGATTGGATCTTCTTCATTCTTGCAGGCAACAAGTAACCCATAATATCTCAGATGGGTTTGAAATTCAGCAGGATTCGACCAGGGACTTATGAATTTATTTTACCTGCCCTTGAGCGTTTGGAAAAATCCCCATAGACTTATAATGGAAGAAATATTGTGACCACTCTAGTTCTTTTAATTTTGAATGGATCTTCCTCGTTCTTGCATATAATAAGGACAACTATTAAAGCTTGGATGAGTTTGTTTTTCGGAAAGATTCCATCACTGACTTCGGAGTTAGCTGCCCTTGAGCGTCAGAAAATTAATGAATAATGTTGTGACCACTCTAGCTCCTTCATTTTGATTGGATCTTCTTCATTCTTGCAGGCAACAAGAAAACCCATATCTTGGATGGGTTCGAAATTCAGCAGGATCCGACAAGGGACTTATGAGTTACCTGCCCTTGAGCGTTTGGAAAAATCCCCATAGACATATAATGGAAGAAATATTATGACCACTCTAGTTCTTTCAATTTTGAATGGATCTTCTTCATTCTTGCATACAATAAGAACAATTATTAAAGCTTTGATGAGTTTGAATTTCATTGAGATCCCATCACACATTTTGGAGTTAGCTGCCCTTGAGCATCTTAAAAATTAATAAATAATGTTGTGACCACTCTAGCTGATTTTTGATTTGATCTTCTTCATTCTTGCAGGCAACAAGTAAACCCATAATATCTTGGATGGGTTCGAAATTCAGCAGGATCCGACCAGGGACCTGCCCTTGAGAGTTTGGAAAAATCCCTATAGACTTATAATGGGAGAAATATTGCAACCACTTTAGTGCTTTCAATTTTGAATGGATCTTCTTCATTCTTGCATACAATAAGGACAACTATTAAAGCTTGGATGAGTTTGAATTTCGTCAAGATCCCATCACATATTTTTATTTTGGAGTTAGCTCCCCTTGAGCATCTTAAAAATTAATGAATAATGTTGTGACCACTCTAGCTCCCTCATTTTCGATTGGATCTTCTTCATTCTTGCAGGTAACAAGAACAACCATAAAAGCTTGGATGAGTTTAATTTAAAGTAGAACCAACTTTAGACTGTGGAGTTAACTTCCCTTGAGCATCATAAAAAATCTGCATATACTTACAATGGGAAATCTGTTGTGACCACTCTAGCACCTTCATTTTTGAATGGATCTTCCTCATTTGTAGGTAACAAGGACTTCCATATAAGTTTGAATGAGTTTGATTTTCCGCCACACCTATCCACCAGCTACAGAGTTAGCTGCCTTTAAGCATCTAAAATATAACTATATAATGTTGTGACCACTCTAGCACCTTCATTTTTCATTTAATTTTCTTCATCCCTGTAGGTTACTAGGACATACATAAAAGTATGGATGAGTTTGAATTTGGGTCAGATCCCATGACTGACTATGGAGTTAGCTACCCTTGAGTATCTGAAAACTACACTTTCACCAGGTTTCCAATGCAATTTTTATTCAGATCTTTTTAATACTTGCAGATAACTAGAACCGGCATAATATCTTATGTTTTGGAATTAATTCCTGGTCACTGTTTCATGTTCAGACTTATCTGCCTTTGAGCATCGTAAATTATGGTGTCTCCAAACATTATGCTGGCTCCATGGTGAGCGATCGTTGCCCATTGGGCTACTTGTTCATTTTTTGAATGGATCTTCCTCATTCTTGCAGGTAACAAGGACACCCATAAAAGCTTGAATGAGTTTGATTTTTGGCCACACCCAACCACCAGCTTTAGAGTTAGCTGCCCTTGAGCATCTAAAGTATAGCTTTATAATGTTGTGACCACCCTAACACCTTCATTTTTCATTTGATTTTCTTCATCCGTGTAGGTTACGAGGACATACATAAAAGTATGGATGTGTTTGAATTTCGGTCAGATCCCATCACTGACCACGTAGTAAGCTGCCCTTGAGCGTCTGAAAATTATACTTTCATCAGAAATCCTCTGCAATTTTTATTCAGATCTTTTTAATACTGATAACTAGAACTGGCATACTATCTTATATTTTTGAAATGGTTTCTGGTCACTGTTTCAAGTTCAGAGCTACCTGCCTTTGAGCACCGAAAATTATGGTGTCTCCAATTATTATGCTGGCTCCCAGCTTAGTGATTGTTGCCCATTGGGCTACTTATCTTAGATTTGGTCCATATGTGAAAGGGCTGCCGAAACGAAATCATGCATTTCGGTTCGGTTTCGGTGTATATGTAAAACGGCACTTAGGAACAAGGTTTTTGATTTCTTTTCTAATAGTTACAAGCCACAAGACGGGTAAGATAGCTTGAAAGGATTAATTGCTGCTAGATTCCTCTTGAAAACTGAAGAGCCAGCTCATGAGATTTTACTTATCGCATGAGCGTAAATTTAGTCTTTATTCTTTATTTATTCTTTAAACATTCACACACACAACCCTTTCCTTCATGAATATTCATGCTACTAGGCTGCACCCATCATGAATAATAAATAGTAAAACTTTCATGTTGGTACATAGAACAAAGAAATTACTAGTCAGGTCCACTTGTGTAGAATCAGATATATCATATTTCAAAAGCAAACAGAGTAGACCCTGATCATGCAGCTCTTGTAAGACAAGAGCTGCCTGATCTGGTTCTGCTCTGTTTGAAAAAGCCTTAAAGGCTATGAGGTAAAGGGTTAAGTGGGGCTAGAGGCTCAGTCTGAGCCTTCAATCTTGTTCCTGCTTTATGTGTGGTGCCAGGGAAGGCTCTGGTGAGACTGCACATCATTAGCTGCTTGCATGTGTGATTGCCCAGATAGGATACCTCCTTGTACACCATATCAATGGTGCATGCATCACTGGCGGGCCGTTGGTGGCCCATTGTTGTGTGCTAGCTGGGTGGTAATAAAATCTAATGAGCTGGTACATTTGTTACCTGAAATATTTGGACGCCTAATTCCCGTAGATATTTGTGAAATTTAATTTTAGCAAGTCCGTTTGACACCCTGACATTCTGCAGTGAGTTGGGTGTCAAGCAATCTGCAGTAGTTGAGTGTCAAACAATGGGTACATTTCAGTTACGCACTATTTGCAATTGGTGAGGGTATCTTTTCCATACATTTAGCTCTTTCCTGGCTAGCAGCAACTTTTGTTGTCAGCTGATAACCTTTGCAAACAATTTGGACCCAGAAATGGATCAAAAAGGTTTGCATTCTGATAGTTTTCTTGAAAGATTTTTTTTGAAAAAGTTAATTTTGAAAATATTCAGCAGAGCAAAGCTACAACAAAGGATTGAAAAATTACCCAGTATGTAAAGAGTTTTAAAACTATCTTCACTACTAATTATTCTAATGAGGTGTGAAAAGGTGCATAAATGATATACAGAAAGGAAGTGAAAAGGGGCAGAAAAGATATACCAAGTGTGCAAATACAATGTTTCACAGACAACAAGGATCCTGATCAGACTGTTACTCCAAAAGCAGTTTGATCTTGGTTTATACTCTTTGCAGTCCAAATATTACAGGTAAATATGGTTATTTTATGTTGAGGTGCTTCCAGGGCTTTTTGGCATATTGTTATCATAGAAAATAATACATGTCAATTGCAGAGAACACAGTCGTATACGTGATATCGTGTAGAGTTTTTTGGCTGCAGTAAAGATTTTCAAAGATGGCGGACGTGAGAGACAGCAAATCGTGAGTACACTTTCAATAGCTAAATATGGCCTGTTTATTTACACCCAGCGGTCAGCCATAGACGCTAACACGCTAAAGAAAAATTGGAGTTTAGGATTTTCTTATTCTCTTTGCGTAGTTTGATCTGTTAAGCAAGAATTTAACAGAGAGAAATGAGTGACTTGCAGAAAGTGGAAACGACGCGGATATCGAACCGATTTTCTTGTCATTTTGTCTTCTTAACAGCAAATATTGCGATTCTTTTACTATATACCATAAGCCCAGTCCTTGAAACTTACTCTCTAGTCATGAAAGCCCAGAGAAACGGTCTTGGATGATGATAGGCTAGTTTTAAAAAATCGTCTTTGATATCATGTGGACCATGGCTCTTTTCCGTGGTGTATCGTGTAGACACAAGCAGTTTTTGTGAATTATGCGACAGTGTAGACACTGTTTTAGGTTACCGTGTAGATCCGAAAAAACTGGCCAGCATCCTGCAGAATTTTGTCTGAGTAAAGCTACTCATTGTATTCGTCAGACTTGGCGGATGCAAACCATAATAGACTGGGTTACCTCTCATACTGATCTGAGCCTTCGCTGCATGCACATTCCATTTTAGCTTACATACCCTAGCCTTATGCTCAAAATGATCATAAACTAACTGCTTGACTTTGACAAAACTTGACTTTTATGTTCATTAAATGGTCCCTTCATAAGTTGTTTGTATGGTTGCAGTCAGTTGCCTGTCTAGGCCACATAAGATTAAAAGCAATATTTAAAAAATAATAATACCTAGAAGCTCATATTTGGGCATCTAGCATTAACTACTGTACCTCTTCAATGTTTGCTAAATTTGTGGATATGAATCAAAAATCGGCCCAAATCTAGGGGTCATGTGCTCTACATAGGCTTATATAGGGAAAACATGAACACATATTTTATCTAAAACCTCAAGATCTAGAGCTCTGATATTTGGTATATAGCATCTGCCAGTGGACCTCTACAAAGTTATTGAAATTATGGCCCTGTGAGCAAAGAGGCCGCACCCAACAATCTTAACATTGGTGTTTATGAGAACCACGACATGCAAAGGGCCTTACATTTGATATGTATTATCATCTGGTAGACCAAGTTTATTAAATGTCACCTGGTTCAAAAATGGCCCCGCTATTGGGTCACATGTTTTACACAGGTTTATGTAGGCAAAACATAAAAAAAATCTCTTGACTCAAACTGCTAGGCATAGAAACTTTGTTTTAGGTACATGTATATATATGTAGCATCACGCAGTGGTACTTTATCAAGTTTGTTAATATTATGACCCTGGGGCTACAGGTACACATCAGGGTTCACATATTCTATTAAGTTTTATTTAGAGAGAACTTTAAAAGTATCTTCCTATCTGAAACTGACATGCCTTACAGCCTTGGTATTAGGTATGCAAAATCACAAAGTGGATCGCTGTTAGGTATGGTCACTTTACTCAAAATATTAATATCATTTATATCATATGGCTTCCTCAGGGTGCAATGGGTTAGTCTGCATTGTGTAGTTGTAGCATAATGCCCATCTGGCAAAATAAATGAACCCTAGGGGTTAGACTTCGAAACACATGTTCAGGTTTATTTTGAGAAACGGTAAACATTGTTTTGTTTAAAACCACAAAGGCATAAAACATTAATATTCTGTATGTTGAATCACCTAATGGTATGTTACCATTTAGTTTGTAGAATAATCTATGACTTATCGTTTTATTGGCTATTCGCCAATTATTCCTTTTTCTCAAAAGCTCAGGTAAAGCATCAGAAAATAATTGGTTTAAAATTCAGATTAGGACAAATATGGCTAATATTGTGTTGGACCTTATTTTGTCCAAATCGCTTGCAAAGGTTATCAACAGATTAGATATTAGCAGACATAGAGTAATTATTAGTAACACTGTGGTCTGTCCATTACCATTTCTGATTGCTAAAATCAACAATTTTGATTACAAAAAATACACATTGTGGTAATCAATAACATTTGACCATCGACAACTTTGTTTTTGTAGATCCAAAACAAGTTAATTGATATAAACAAGTGTACACACGATCTGGTGGTGCCTACCTCGTGTGTTAAAAGTCATTTTATAGTGTTTTCTTATCTCTTCATACAAACCTGTGTTGTGGTACTCTTTCAAAATTGAGACGTTCTATACATGTAGAATGCTTACTCTAAAGTTTGGTCAAAATCCAGCTATAAGTTTATGTTATTTTTTAGCCTATGGTTAAGGTGTGTAAGCTAAAATGCAATATGCGTGCAGGGAAGGCTCAGATCAGTATGAGAAGTAGCCAAGTCTATTAGGGTTGAATCCGCCAATACTCACAATATTGGTTTTCTAAAAACAATGGGTTGCTTACATGTAAATCAGACAAAATGCTTCATGATGATGATTGCCAGTTTTATGGATCTACACAGTAACCATACCCTGTGTCTACACGGTATCCATACCCGTGTCTACACTGTCGCATTATTCACAAAAACTGCCTCTGTCTACACGATACACCACGGAAAAGAGCCATGGTCTACACGATATCAAGCCGGATATTTTGAATCTCGCATTTCATCATCCAAGACGGTTTATCTGGGCTTTCAGGACTAGAGGGTGAGTTTCAAGCACTGTAGTTATGGTATATAGTAAAAGAATCGCAATATTTGCTGTTAAAAAGACAAAATAACAAGAAAACCGGTCGGGTCTCCACTTCGTTTCAACTTTCTGCAAGTCACTCATTTCTCTCTGTCAAATTCTTGCTTAACAGATCAAACTGCTTAAAGAGAATAGGAAAATCATAAAATCCATTTTTTTCTTAGCATGTTAGCGTCGATGTCTGGCCGCTATGTGTAAATAAACATGCCATATTCTGTAATTGAAAGTGTACTTACGAGTTGCTGTCTCTCACGTCCGCCATCTTTGAAAATCTATTCTGCAGCCTAAAAAGTCTACACGATATCACGTATACGACTGTGGAGAAAGTCACGAAATAAATTAAATACTACTTGTATTCAAATAAAGTCAAAAATTTGTAAAAATATAGTATGAAATTTTCATGTCAGCTTATGAATGACTTATTATTAGCTACAGACAGCATTTTGAAAACACAAGGCACATAAGTAACAATTATTGCAAAGATATTTCACGTTTTACCTCTTTGTCTACTAGCTAGTGTCCTCTGCTGATAACCTTACCAAACTAGGAACCAAACTGTTTGACACTTTTATTGTATTCCTGAAAGAATTTTTCGAAAACATAAGCAGCTGACAAAAAAAAGCAAGCAAAATTCAATGAAATTTCAAGCTATAAGAAGGCCATGATAAAAAAAAGTTTGTGGACAAATCCCAAGAAGTAAAGGTATAGAATATTTTACAAAATATAATCCAGGTTTAACTTTTGCTCTATCTATATACTCAAATTTGAAGGACAAGAAGACTATTAATGGTTGATTGCAATATTATAGGGTTACCAGTATCATACTGATATCAGTGAATATTGTCCCAAAGCAAGGCCGTCGTCGCCGGTCCGGCAGGGCGGCGAGCGCCAGACCACTTTTTGGGCCGAGTATACTTTCTGCCGTGTCCCTTTTTTCTCGTTTTGGCTCATTTTACATTTTACCTCTTATTTTATTCAATCTGCCACAATTTATCGATGCAATTATCAATAACGCTCTTTGCACGTGTCATCAATAGACCGACCTAGCCATGGTGTGAAAACATTGAAAATTATTATGACACCCGCTTGATTAATTTCATAATCGGACGGCCTTAACTTATGGGGCGTGTCGAGAGAAAACCGAACGTAACTGCATGCGAACATCAAAGGCGCAGACCAGCCTACACATCCGCATAGTCTGATGAGCGGCTTTGTTGTTAGCTCCCAGGAAAGTATAATTGATAAACTTGCTCCAGGCAAAATTGCAGCATTCTAGCTAATCTCTGTAACGGAGTAGGTTGGTTTGAGCCTTGCATTGACAGAAAACCTGAAAACAGGTCTTCTCGTTCAGGTCCAGATCATTTCTATGATACAGTTTCATTTCCCTCAATTTGACAATTCGTTTTTTCCCTTATAATTAACATGTCGAGCGACACGTTTTGACTTGACATATATGAGCATCGTGAGCCTGTGCTGTTACAATGCATTTCGTTACGGATATACATGTCCCGCCTGTTCCAATTCAGCCCAACGTGCATTCGACTTTAAGAAGCCTGAGCAGAGAAGTGTTTAGCCGTCGTGGTTCGGCAATAGACCCTGGCTCCATTACGATGAAGCTAACGATCTCATGTTATGCCTACCGAAGCCAAAATCTTCAACTAATGGGTGTTCTAATTGAAAAGACCCTAGACTAAGTGTATATCTTTTCGAAAACACGACTCTTTGAATTACTACCAAGGATCAGTGCTAAAAGAATTTTGCCAAAATCTGCCAAAATCTGCGGGTACATAGATGAAATAATGTCAAAGAAACATGCTGAAGAAAAAAGTAAAATAACTTGTGACTGTCTGAAAACAATTTTGTCCAGCATTTGGTTTCTCATGCGACAAGAAATATCTTTTCTAGCAAAAGATTGTGACCAAAACGACTACAATCCGGTCCCAAACGCATAAAACCCCATTAAAAACGCACATAGAAGCGCTCGAAATTCAAAATTTTCTCGGGGGAGGCCCCCAAACCCCCCTTACGAGAGCGGGAATAATCCCCCCTCTCGTGCTCTCCCCCCTCTCGTGCCTTCGGCACTCGAAGGTTTCCTCCGCCGGACCACTTTTAAATACGCGGCGACGGCCCTGCAAAGTGGGATATGGAAGGATGCTTGCAAGCAGGCCTCCAGATAAGAGTGCGTACCTGAAAATTATTTTTCTTATTTCTCAACCAAAGTGTATGTTGTGGGTACTCAAAAGAGCCTTCTCGATGAGATGGTTCTTTTGAGCACCCAAAACACATGTTTAAACTGATGGATAAGAAAATAATTGCACCTTTACGCAAATTATGTTTGCTTAATTGGCCCTTTGCTTGCAAGCATTCACAGATATGCCGACAAGGGGCAATATTCAACGCTATTAGTGAGATAATTCTTTTATTTTAAAAATAACTATAAATACTTTGTAATATTTTCAATAGCGCACAATGTAAAAAATGTAGATATCGCAAAATTGTGTGCTCAGCTTTCTCTATGGCAGCATGAACGTTTGACATCATCTTATGTTTTATCATGTAATTGTAACATGCAAAGGTATCCAAGTATGGATGCCGTATCAGTTTGTATGCAGATTTAGTGTGCAGATATTGAGTGATATCAGCACATTTGTTACTTAGTTACAGATATTTATAGCTATATAATCTTATACAGTAAAACCTGTGTAAAACGGCCATTTTAAAAAGACCAAAAATTGGTTTTCAAGACTGATTCAGCGCCCTAGATAAGCTTTTGGGTCAATTGGGTATTTACGCAACCTGGTTATCCTCAATTGCGTACTTGCAAAAAACAATTGTGTATTTTTTTATTTTTTACGCCACGTTTTTGGCAGTGATTACATACATTTTCTTATTGAATGAAGCCATCGCGAATGTGCCTACATATTTACTCTCATCGTCTGCCTTTCTGAGTATCAAACTAGCGGATTTTTACTGTACCTAAAGCAAATCTCATCGCCTTCTTGACATTAGTTGCTCACATCCATTTTGCAAAGTTTTTCCGCTAAAATACTTGACTGGCGGCGATATTTTATTCAGATATACTGTGCATTGCTAGTAAAACAAAATCAATACCCGACTGGTATTTGCATATTACACGAATGGAAACGAAATGGACCAAATGGTACGCAATGACATCGCAAGTAATTGCATACCGATCGACGGAATTGCTTTTCGGTACGCACACATTTAAATTTAATTGCTTTTTTGATGATTTTAATTGCGTATTTACGCAAATACGCTGCTTATCTAGGCTGCTGCTGATTATCGCTTAATGCAGGTCAAAAGTATTGCAGAATGCTCCAACGGGAGCATTCTGCAATACTTTCGACCTTCATTAAGCTACCATTTGTCATTAAGACCATTAAGACCATTTAGACCATTTGTCATGATATCGCATGTAATTGCATACCGATCGACGGAATTGCTTTTCGGTACGCACACATTTAAATTTAATTGCTTTTTTGATGATTTTAATTGCGTATTTACGCAAATACGCTGCTTATCTAGGCTGCTGCTGATTATCGCTTAATGCAGGTCAAAAGTATTGCAGAATGCTCCAACGGGAGCATTCTGCAATACTTTCGACCTTCATTAAGCTACCATTTGTCATTAAGATCTTTGTTTTGTTTATTTTGAGTGGCTGTTTTGCACAGGTTTTACTGTACAGCTCATTGGAAGGAACTCCTCATAATGGTTAATAGAGCTAGCTGGAACATGTGAATGTTTTCCTTAATGTTTCCCATACTGCAACCATCATCTTTGAAAGGATTTGAAATCTACTACAAGTCCATCGGAATTTTACCCTTTTCTAAGCTTGTGAAATTGTAGAAAAACCATGGGTACCAAAAGTCAGAAATCTGATTGCAATTTGTGGTGCAAGACATATTAAGGTTCCATATCATCATGCATTAGTTTTTATAAAAACATGTACCAAGTCTCTGGCATATGCTGCTCACATAAGGACAAAATAAATTCACGCTTGTCAGTTGTAGTTTCTTAGCTAATTAAGATACAGTAAAACCTGTCTTAAGTGGCGACTCGAAAATATAAAAACAAATGTCTTAAAGACAAAAGGTAGCTTAATGAAGGTAGAAAGTATTGCAGAATACTTTTGACCTGCATTAAGTGATAATTGGTCTTGAAAACCAATTTTTGGTCTTCTTTTTTAGTGGCTGCTTAAGACAGGTTTACTATATGTGATTACATGTATACATTGAAAACTAGTGAACAAGATGTCAGAATTCCTTTGTAGCAGGGGTAATTGTTGGCAGTTTAAGGATAAAGTTTTTTTTGTTCAATGTAGGCTGCATCTGGGGTTATGCTAATAGTTGGCAATGAACACCGCATGCTATTAGCACACCAATGGTTTGTTCCGTTAATATATTTATATATATTGCATAGGAAGAACACTGCATGGTCTAAGTACACCAGTGGTATCAGCATTGATATTGCATTGGGAAAAAATTGAGTGACATCATTAAAAGCGCATCATCGGTACACATATCATTTGATATTGCAAGGGAGGAAAACAGAATTGCTTTGTGCCAATATTATTGGTGTACATATTAATGATATTGCAAGGAATGCACACTAAATGACATTGGTACACATATTATAGTATTGCATGAAACTTTGGTATTGCATGGGAATTAAACTCTCAGCCTTCACACACCAATATTGCCATTGTTAGGACATGAAACCTAATACTCTCCTACAATTATTTATCACTTAGAATCACAATGTATAAATTCTGTTAGAGCCTTAGTTTAAACCTATATCATATTATATATCCTCACCTTAGATGTCTTTAACATACATGTGTGGATTCCCTCGAAGAGGTGTGATCCCCCCACCCCACTCTGGATCCGCCCACGTATTCAATAGGATAACTCTAATATTTTTGTCAGGTGTGAAAAGGCACTTGTTCCAGATTCCTGTCCATCATTGCAATATTAACCCATTTCCTATCATTCTCCTCACTTATCTTGTTTAATACAATAAAATAGGTATGGTCCAATGGACCATTGTATATATCTAGGGGTCACTGGTTATGATTTCCAAAAAATATTGTATTTCTTTCTTGGAACATCCTTCTGTCTTAGCAAACAGTGTAGACCCTGATGAAATGCCACATGATGTGGCATTTCATCTGGGTCTACACTGTTGCCAAAATACACTTTAATAGGAGTTACCAGTATGGAAAGTTGGCTATTAATGATTTGAGATTTGTCTCTGAATGGGCATTTAGAAAGAGCTTTGAATGTGTATATTGTTTAATTATTTCCTAATCTTATAATACATGTAGTATGTTTCCATATGAGTTGGAATGATCCTGACCACATACACCTTTGTGTGATAATTGTACAATATATATGACCAGTGTAAAAGACATTCACCTGTAAAACACAGAAAAAAGACTTAGTTTTAAATTGTGCATATTTCAGCTTTGAATTTTCATATCTTTGAGATAATTTCCCCTTTCTGATGAGACATATTGAGAACTTCGAGTTGCAATTATATCTGTATGTTTTCAGGGATTTTCATGATGTGTTTTTAATCTGCATTGCTGTATTACTTGACTTTTCGCTTACTGTAAAGGCGGCAACTTTAATATTCATATCTGGGCGTTGTTCGGCTATTTCATCTGCTAAGGAAGTGAAATCAGGTTTTATTTATAATTTGGTAAAGAGTTAATCAGCTTTTTGGGCCGCGCAAACGTGCGTGCATTTCATGAAAATCCTAACCGTATACACACTGAACTCACATTTATAAACTCTTAAAGCGCATAATCACATAATGTATATTTTTGTAGTGCACTAAAATATTTGAAGCCTCATAGACAAACAGTGTGGACCCAGATCAGACTGCCCCTGTAGGAGCAGTCTGATCTGGGTCCATAATGTTAGCCTCTTTGCCTATGTTACATAGACATTTTCAGATGCAGTTATTTTGCTGTCGTTTAAAGGACTAAATAATGTATTTTGTGTCTATATTGAGGTAATGGCACAAGATGATACAGTTACTTTTGAATAAAACCACGCCTCATTTTCAGCTTTCACCTATGTCTAAAGTTGACCAGTCCTAATTACGCATTCATGAGGTGCCGCCTTTACAGAAAGCCAAAAGTCAAGTAATACAAGTGTTGACTTAAACCTGTGCTCAGAAGTAGTGAAAAATAATGTATATGAGATGATCTTAATGTTCAATACAAATTCCATTGTACATGATCATTCTGGATCTAGAAGTAAGAGCTTGATGCAACTATAGACAGAGACTCTGAGTAAAGACCCAGGTTAGACTGCTCCAGGAACAAGCTTTTATTGTTCTGGGGTCAGCACTGTTTGTTAACAAGATGTTTTGTTAGAAAGCTAATACTTTTAGAAGAGTTAACTACTTTTGATTTTCTGTTTCTGTTTATAGCCTGGTAAGCGGCAGAGGAATAAAATTGTGGATGAAAACGACATTCCGCTGACAATGATAGACTGCATATATCAAGGTAGGTAAAGTGACATTCTACTGAAAATGATAGACTGCATATATCAAGGTAGGTAAAGTGACATTCTACTGACAATGATAGACTGCATATATCAAGGTAGGTAAAGTGACATTCCGCTGACAATCACGATAGACTGCATATATCAAGGTAGGTAAAGTGACATTCCGCTGACAATGATAGACTGCATATATCAAGGTAGGTAAAGTGACATTCTACTGAAAATGATAGACTGCATATATCAAGGTAGGTAAAGTGACATTCCACTGACAATGATAGACTGCATATATCAAGGTAGGTAAAGTGACATTCCGCTGACAATCACGATAGACTGCATATATCAAGGTAGGTAAAGTGACATTCCGCTGACAATGATAGACTGCATATATCAAGGTAGGTAAAGTGACATTCCGCTGACAATGATAGACTGCATATATCAAGGTAGGTAAAATGACATTCTACTGAAAATGATAGACTGCATATATCAAGGTAGGTAAAGTGACATTCCACTGACAATGATAGACTGCATATATCAAGGTAGGTAAAATGACATTCTACTGAAAATGATAGACTGCATATATCAAGGTAGGTAAAGTGACATTCTACTGACAATGATAGACTGCATATATCAAGGTAGGTAAAGGGACATTCCACTGACAATGATAGACTGCATATATCAAGGTAGGTAAAGTGACATTCCGCTGACAATCACGATAGACTGCATATATCAAGGTAGGTAAAGTGACATTCCGCTGACAATGATAGACTGCATATATCAAGGTAGGTAAAGTGACATTCCGCTGACAATGATAGACTGCATATATCAAGGTAGGTAAAGTGACATTCCACTGACAATGATAGACTGCATATATCAAGGTAGGTAAAATGACATTCTACTGAAAATGATAGACTGCATATATCAAGGTAGGTAAAGTGACATTCCGCTGACAATGATAGACTGCATATATCAAGGTAGGTAAAGTGACATTCCGCTGACAATGATAGACTGCATATATCAAGGTAGGTAAAGTGACATTCCACTGACAATGATAGACTGCATATATCAAGGTAGGTAAAGTGACATTCTACTGACAATGATAGACTGCATATATCAAGGTAGGTAAAGTGACATTCCACTGACAATGATAGACTGCATATATCAAGGTAGGTAAAATGACATTCTACTGAAAATGATAGACTGCATATATCAAGGTAGGTAAAGTGACATTCCACTGACAATGATAGACTGCATATATCAAGGTAGGTAAAGTGACATTCTACTGAAAATGATAGACTGCATATATCAAGGTAGGTAAAATGACATTCCCCTGACAATGATAGACTGCATATATCAAGGTAGGTAAAGTGACATTCTACTGAAAATGATAGACTGCATATATCAAGGTAGGTAAAGTGACATTACGTGAGTTGGTCTGTGGTCTCCCTGGTCATACTCACTTGCTTTATAGACCCCTTCCCTTGTAAAACTCAGAAAGGACTTTAAGTCAGATGAGAGGGTAGCTGGTGAACTCATACCCCAGCTACCAACCTGCGCATCTGACTGTGCCACTCGGTCCGGCATCAACAGACCACTGGCACCTGAGTCCCAAACCTCAATTAATAAGTTGGAAGAACCATCGGCATATATTATAACTAAGCTCAAAATGCATAAAAACATCAAAAAAAATCAAATTTATAAAGATAGTGTTCGTATATAAATCAATTTTATAAAGATAGTGTCTGTTTCTATAAGTATAAATAGAGTCTCTATTTATACTTATAGAAACGAACACTATCTTTATAAAATTGATTTTTTTCGATGTTTTTTATGCATTTTGAGCTTCATTGATATGCCGATGGTGCATCCTACTTATTAATTGAGGTTTGGGACTCAAGTGCCAGTGCAACAGACCTAACCTACCAAAAGCATCAGGAGACAAAGAGAGCCTAAAGGTTGATTAAAAGTCAAATATTCTTATGATTTATCACGAGAGTAAAATATGGATGAGCGCTCAAGCTCCTCGCTGAGAGCCAATTACCCTTTCCATGTCGAGTGCACCAGCACAGACAGTAACTTTAGAATTATTCTCCAGGTTAGTTTTCTCCACTGTTATTGTTTTGCTTATTTATCTCTTTCCATGCTTGATTTTATCATGGGGTATAGATTGGACGGAAAATAGAAAAATCGGGTACCCAAATCTCCATGTTGACAGAAATTGATTGATTTCAAAGTTGTGGCTAAATTATATTTAAGCCCTGCATAATTCTATGACGAATTCTAACAAGGAATAAAGTTATATGTACACATGATGGTAGCATTGCCAGATTTTCCCCATAGATCGCTAATTAAGGATTAAAAATTGATACAATTCAGCAAGACCTACCTTTTTTGACGTTTTTCTGTTGAGAGTGCCAGCTCGCCAGTTCCGGGATGTGTCGAGGCAACAAAATTCCTCTGACTCTTTTTGGAGCTAGTGCCACTGATTACCACCCGTGAATATGCAGTCTCCACATCAGAGACTTGGGTCCAGTTAAGCAAAATGTTTTAGTTTAAAATTGTTATCTTTTCTTAATCAGTTTAGACATTTGCTGTGGTTGCTCTTTTGGTTACCCACAACATATGTTGTTGAGAAATAAGAAAATAATTTTCAGTTACACATTCTTATCTGGAGGCAAGTTGAGTCATAACTTGTTGAATGAAGCTACTCATTGAGTGTAAGGCAAAGACTCTTATCTGTCTTGGTTGATGCCCAGGCTGATCAGAGTCTTCACTTAGTGCATGCTAGTCAATTTGCTGGTATCCATAGGTCCAGTTATGCAAAATCTGATCATATAATTGTCATCATTTTCTTACCTATCAGTTTTATACATTTATGTTTTGGTTGAGAAATATTTTTTTTTTTAACTAGACTGCAGTCGATGGTCACCATCACAAATACCTGTTTCTGGCTCACCTGTCACGTAGTGACAAGGTGAGCTTTTGTGATCAGTCTTCGTCAGTCGTCTGTTGTCTGTTGTCTGTCGTCGTCCGTTAACAATTGACTTAAATGACAACTCCTCCTAAACCCCTGGTCCAATTTTGAAATAATTTCACACAAATGATCCTTGGGTGGCCCTCTACCAAGTTTGTTCTGGTCCATTGCTTATCTAGGTCACAGAGGCTAAAAATAGATTTTCGAGATGAAAACTTTAAAAATTTACTTGTCTGAAACCAGAAGGCCTTGAGTCTTAATATTTGGTATGTAGCATCACCTAGACCTCTACAAAGTTTGTTCAAATTATACCACTGGGGCCAAAAATGGCCCCGCCCCGGGGGTCACATGTCTTACATAGGCTTATATAGAGAAAATGTGGAAAAAATCTTCTTTCCTGAAACCACAAAGCCAAGAGCCTTCATATTTGGTATGTAGCATTACCTAGTGGACCTCTAGCAAGTTTGTTCAATATATAGCCCTTGGGCCAAAAATGGCCCGCCCCGGGGTCACATGTTCTACTTTGGCTTATATAGGGAAAACGTGAAAAAAACTTCATGTCTGATACCACACGGCCTAGAACCTTGATATTTGGTATGTAGCATCAACTAGTGAACCTCTACCAACTTTGTTCAAATTATACCCCTTGGGCTAAAAATGGTCCCGCCCTGGGGGTCACATGTTTTATATAGGCTTATATAGGGAAAATTTGAAAAAAAACTTCTTGTCTGAAACCACAGGGCCTAGAGCCGTGATATTTGGTATGTAGCATCACCTAGTGGACCTCTACCATGTTTGTTCAAATTACAGCACTATGGCCAAAAATGGCCCTGATCCGGGGGTCAATTGTTTTACATAGGCTTTTTAAGGGAAATGTGAAAAATCTACAGGTGAGCAATTAAGGGCCGCTTTGGCCCTCTTGTTTAACATTTAACCTTGGTGGAAGGTCACACAAATTGTTGCCATAGTACCCTCTACATCATAGTGTGACCTATACATCTGCAAAGTTTGAAGTTGCTATGTCCTACAATTAAGGGGTAGAAACATAACAGCCGTATGTACAACATACAGCGGACCGATTTTGGTACGAAATGAATATACCTTTTTTTCTAAAGAAAAAAGTGGGTATAAATTACACACTCTTATCTGGAGGCCAGATTCCATCATACATTAGCTTAAGCATGTTATTTTTCCTGACAGAAACAATGGGTGGTAGAAGGAAGAAGCTGTCTCAGGGTAATACTACATCATCACAGACTAAGTTTCTCGAAATACAGTGTAAGGTAGGTCACATGGTCCGTTGTATAAATTCAGGGGCCACAGGTTATAATTTACAAAAAAAAGTTTGAATTTCTTTCTTTGAAGATTGCCAATGTATGGATTTAGGAGTCACTAGTATATAATGGGTTTGGCACCAAACTGTGATTATTTCTTCTTGCTTTCTTAGTTCAAAGAATTATATTTTATCATAAGCCTCCTGAGAACAATTAGCACTAATTAAGTGTGGTCAATCTCTGCAGTAATTTGTTTGTTTGTTTGATTTGATTCTTTACGTCAACTCAACAATCTTTCAGTTATGCGGGACGGGTCTTCCTGGGTTGAACCAGTACTAAGCTAGGATAAATGTGTCTTGCTCAAGGACCACAAGGCAGTGACGCCGGTGAGGCTCGAACCCTCTGCAGTAAAACAGTTCTTTTTGTTGCTAGGAAAATAATAATTTTAAATAAAGTGTATATTAAAATTCATTAGTAACTTCCATTTTGAGTTTTGACCAACAAATAAAAATAAGTTTGAAAAGAATTCAGAAACAGTCACTAGACAGTACCTGGAATATCAGGTACCATCATTAGCATTTTAAGTGTATCTCTTACTTTCGAATAAGAGGTGTGTTTTATTTTGCATAGAATATAATGTGTTCCATTACATCTAAGAAAGGCAGACAATAGGGCTCAAGCTCAAATGAAAAAAAAATAACAATGGATGGTGACGGCAGTCTTGTCTGCCAGGTGACACACTTTAATAATTGATTGAACCCGTCGGAGGTCCTTAAATATACACATCAGCTTGTTAAGGTGTTAATCCACCAAAATTAGGCGACAGTGGCTTAGTTTTTCCTGTTGCATAGAGCAAATTTGATGAGAAAATTCTAATTAGACTCCTAAACTGCCCCCTAGTGTGGACCTGATGCATTGGTGAACAGCTGATCAATACCACTGAAAAGTTTAACTTAAAAATTTAGAAGCTAGGAAGTGAAGACTTTTGTTTTGATTTAACTTATTTCAATTGCTGATTTACATCTCTGAAATAGATGGAGATCAGGTTTAAGATCTGCTATACGTGCAGCTTGCCAGTTACCTGGAAGGGGGCCTTCTGATGTGGATGGTACCCCTGCACCTGCATGTTAATGAAAAATCTGATGATTTACCAACTTAAGCCCTGAATATCTTGTAATCAGCAAGTTTTACGCTGGTATAAAATAGTTAAACCACAATTTTCCTCCTTTACGGAAGATATTCCATTCACTTATGGATTATCTTCACAAACAGACAGACAAACAATGCTATAGCTATTATATAGCAAGCATATCCCAGGCCCCCAGATAAGAGAGTAACTAAAAAATATTTTTCTTATTTTTTCAACCAAAACATATGTTGTGGGTACTCAAAAGAACCGTCTCAATGAGACGGTTCTTTTGAGCACCCAAAACACATGTTTAAACTGATGGATAAGAAAATAATCGCAATTTTACGCTGAAGATATTTGCTTTCCTGGCCCTATGATATCCTCTATTTGTATGTATCTCCTATAATTGCAGGATTTCAGAATACACACATTCAGCTTCCGGTTCACTCCCAAGGCTCAGAATAAGCAGGTAAGTGGTTTCCTAATCTAATTTTATAAAAGCCAGTCTGCATAGTGCAGCATTTAGAGTCAGATTGATAAACTGACAGCTATGGACTGCAATGGTGGGGTTGTGTGTTTGAGTCTTGCTTTGACAGCATAGTCTAATAGAGATTATTACTTCTCTACCTCAGATTTTAGTATTGTTATCAGTTACAGATGAAAATATGCCTACACAAAGTACTGATAAAGGAATGAATGAATTCTTTATTAAAATGTCACCACTGTATACTATAAAAGTAATCTGAATATATGATACATATACATCTATAAATAAAACGTCATGGGATGCTGATGTCTGACCATTTTACTTCAAAATTATCCTTAATGCCTATTGGCAAAGTCCCAAACAGCTGGAAAAGGCTTTTAAAGGAAACTATTTGGATGCATGTTTTAGGCACAATTTCTCCAAAAGGACTGAATTCTTAAGTTCTATTTTAACTAATTATCTGCTGATTGTAACAGGCACAATTTCTCCAAAAGGAATGAAATCTAAAGTTCTATCTTAACTAATTATCTGCTGGTTGTAACAAGCACTATTTCTCCAAAAAGAATGAATTTCAAAGTTGTATTTTAACTAATTATCTGCTGGTTGTAACAGGCACAACTTCTCCAATAGGAATGAATTCCAAAGTTCTATTTTAACTAATTATCTGCTGGTTGTAACAGGCACAATTTCTCCAAAAGCACTGAATTCTAAAGTTCTATTTTAACTAATTATCTGCTTGTTGTAACTCTTGTTGTCTGCTGATCACCTTGTGAAACATTTGGACCCAGATTAGCCAAACAAAATATCGGGCCTGATCTGGATCCAAAAACAGCTACAACAAAGCTGCAGTAAGAAATACCCAGCAATTATAAAGTTAATTCATGGCATGTTTTACCATTAAAACAGTTATTATAGTCTTTGTTTTTATGTAGCTTTTAAATTGCACTTTTGCTTGTAATTTTGTATCTTCAAAGATTTTGCTTTCCCTGTAGCATGTGAAATTATCATATTTTAATGCCAACGTCATTGCTAATTTTTGGACGCCATTACCATAACGTCATGAGACGCTGATATCATTAAACTCCATTGTTTATAAATATCCCTTGACAAAGGTTGTAAAACCGAAACTAGTTGGGAAATAAATAAATAAATAGAAAGAACTTGAAGTTTGATCTCTTTACCTATTTATGATACATATTATAGACAGTGCCAGTCTTTGAAGGCTTATGAGACTCTGATTCAGAATATAAGTAGATTAACAAATCAGGAGCCTATCAGGAACAGTGTGATAAGACATGCCCGGATCTAGAGGGACTTGGACTCCATTACTGTTTACTGTTTAGCTTTTTACTGTAGACATTAAGCAACCAATCAAAAACACTTCCCAAATGAATAAGCATATATTCATGGTTTAGTATTTATTCTGAGGGGTATATAGATTATAGCTCTTCAAGAAAACAGCTATTGTAC
Organism: Loripinus fragilis; assembly: GCA_964019695.1. NCBI lineage: Eukaryota > Metazoa > Mollusca > Bivalvia > Lucinida > Lucinidae > Loripinus > Loripinus fragilis. The sequence goes on from OZ026522.1 coordinate 97,919,562, forward strand.
TGCCCCCACTCTCCAGGCTGCCAGTTGGGATCTCAAGGCCATAGGCTAAGAATTTTTGAAAAGTTTCCTTTAAGGATTTATTTGAATGTCACAATCCTTTTATATGGATTAGCCTCATGTCTAGTATTATGTGATATTTGCCCACACCAGATAAGACACTGATGTCTGGCCAGGGTCAGAATTTTCTGTCTAACTCTGGTTTCTGTCTATCCGTGGCTGTGCAACACATTGGTTGTATAGGTCACAACATAATCTTGTTGTTAAGTCAACATCACAAATGACATTTTAATAATGGGGCATAGTGAATCATGGGGCATAGTGAATCAGTGTCTAAAGGTTCCAGTGGTTTAATTCATGCTTCTGCACTTAAAACTATGCAAGAAAATCTATTTCAATACGAGTATGAGGAATGGATAGACAAATCTGTACTTTGTTTACTTGGTTAACTCTTGATGCCATACAGTGACCCACAGGAAAGATTTGTCTGTGTGTACCTAATGTTCATGCCAGGCCCCGAGGTTAAAAACTTTTTTCATGCTCAACTCAACAGAGCATGAAATTTCAATTACTAATAAAGGATGCAATTTTAAGACTTTTTTGCTTTAAAACATGTAGATAAGGTATTTATCCTGCTAATAAATGTTAAAATGCCAACAATTGTTGACATTTTAATGTTTATTGTCAGAATAAATGTCATTCACAGCTGAGTTGAGCATGAAAAAAGTTTTGTAACCTCACAGCCAGGTTTTACCTTGTATTTCCTTAGCCACTGGGATTTGCTATTAGTGATCAGAATAACAATAAAATGAAGATCTATTTTTCTAGTGCATACATGTATTAAATTGGTAAATGGAAACATTATTTTATAGATAACAAGACTGGTAAGACCCAATCACAAAATACAGCTTCATAGAATAATATGCAAGATGAAAAGTCACTTTTGTCCATATAAAATTTTGCTTCTCTCGTGGGTGTTTTCTTGACAAAAACGCTTCTGTAGATAGTCCTATCTGAATGAAATTCTCTTCAGATAACCTTTGCAAACAGTTTCCAAATTAGTAGGGCTGCTGTTAGTATCTGAGTACTGGGATATTCATGGATCCAACTAGAAAATCGAGAATGAATATTCGTCACTGTTGAAATCGTTAGATTTCGATCTTTTTTTTAAACAACTGAAACAAGTATTTTTTTCACTAAATGGTCAAGGCAACTGTGCTGCAAAGTGAATTTGAAAAGTAATTTTCACATATGTTTTACCATGGCTAAACTGTATTTCTATATTGAGCCTTTAGGCCGTATAACGGTTATCACTGTTGATACACCTTCTTGAGCTCAGTAAGAACTACTCCAGTTATTAGTCCAAACTTTTAGACACAACTCATTATTACCCAGCTTTGTCTATCATGTTAGTTTATAAGCAAGGTTTGTGATACCAGGCTTTTAGACACAACTCATTTGTACTCCAGCTTTGCCTATCATGTTAGTTTATAAGCAAGGTTTGTGATAGCAGACTTTTAGACACAACTCATTGTTACTCCAGCTTTGCCTATCATGTTAGTTTATAAGCAAGGTTTGTGATAACAGGCTTTTAGACATAACTCATTTTTACTCCAGCTTTGCCTAACATGTTAGTTTATAAGCAAGGTTTGTGATAGCAGACTTTTAGACACAACTCATTGTTACTCCAGCTTTGCCTATCATGTTAGTTTATAAGCAAGGTTTGTGATAGCAGACTTTTAGACACAACTCATTGTTACTCCAGCTTTGCCTATCATGTTAGTTTATAAGCAAGGTTTGTGATACCAGACTTTTAGACACAACTCATTGTTACTCCAGCTTTGCCTATCATGTTAGTTTATAAGCAAGGTTTGTGATACCAGACTTTTAGACACAACTTATTGTTACTCCAGCTTTGCCTATCATGTTAGTTTATAAGCAAGGTTTGTGATACCAGACTTTTAGACACAACTCATTGTTACTCCAGCTTTGCCTATCATGTTAGTTTATAAGCAAGGTTTGTGATACCAGACTTTTAGACACAACTCATTATTATTACAGCTTTGCCTATAATGTTAGTTTTGTGATACCACGCTTTGATAAGAGGTAATAATGCAAGGAGATAAAATAGCTTATTCTCTAGGTGACCTCACTTGGGGACACTTCCAAAAATTGATCTACCCCATACAGAATGACCAATATCAGTATCTACAATCATGATCATAGATATTCTATGACTTTTATTGAGTGGAAACACCTATATTAGGAAGATTACAAGAAAGGTGCTGATCAGACTGTGCAGATTATCCTACACATCTGCTCAGACTTTGCAGCACCTTTAATGTTCTAATGCAGCAAAATTCAGACAACTTCCTGATATTACTGAGAAATTGTTGACTGGAACAGATAGCATCAACTCATACACACAAAAATATTTTTGTACTCAAAATATTTATTTATCTAGACCTTGCCTACTGGGTAATTTTTCATGCTTTTTTGTTGTCTGCTGATTTTTTTCAAAATTAACTTTTTCAAAAAAATATTTCTGGATTACCATCAGAGTGTCAAACATGTTGGATGCAGATCAGGACTGACATTCTGTCAAGCCTTAACTAGTTCCAAACTGTTTGTAAACGTTATCAGAAGACGACACTAGGAGGTAAAGAGTTAATGTTGAATTTTTGCTCTCTTTTTCAGTTTGTTAATGTGATAGTACACCATGCATTCCCAACAAAAGATAGTCTTCTATTTGCTTATGAGTTTGGACTCAACAATAAAGCTAATGGTATGTATAGCAGGCTTACGGACAAGAGGGGGTGATTTCAAATATTTCCTTCTTATTTCTCAACCAAAAACATATGCATGGGTAAAAGTTTTCAGGATTATTCCTGAATTCAGGATTTTGAGACTGACTCCATAGAAATTGCTGAATTGAGCTGATTATAATAGCATCTCTTATTTATTTTCAGTTTCTCTAAAGACAATTAACCATTTATACTAAAAATTGATGATATTTTGTAACCATAATGCAAGTTTTGAGATTTGAATTTTTAAAGTTCAGGGGATTTTTGAAATTTTGAACTTTCACCCATGCATATGTTGTGGGTATTAAAAAGAATTACACCATAAGTCTGTAAGATTAGAAAAAAATCACAACTTTACACTCTTTTCTTCTTGCTTTTAGAAGTTTTTCAGTGACGTATAATGTCGCTGATTGAAACAAGATTGAATTAACCAATGAAGTGAATCACATGACTTTGTGACACATTTGGTAAACACGTATGGAGTATGTACCCAGAATGCTCAAAACAGATAGGTCAGTTTTTGAAGAATTCTACCTATCGGAAGATAATGGAAATCCAACATATCTAAATGTTTTAGCAGTATTTTCGGTGTGATTTTTATTGAAATCCATACTTTTACATTAGGCTTTTAAGGCTATTGTAATCCTATGATATCCGTTGTCTATTGTATATCGTCAGTAAACAATTTGCTTTAAACAACATATCCTCCTAAACCACTGGGTGGATTGTCACCAAACTTCACAGGAACTATCCTTGGGTGGTCCCCTTTCAAAGTTGTTTAAGGAATTCCATTCCATGCATAATCAACCAAAGGAAAAACTTTAAAAATCTTCTTGTCAAAATCTACCGGTCAGATTCCAAAATAATTTAGTACAAATGGCTGCGAGGGGGACATGGCAATTTTTCCTATGTTGATATAGGGAAAACTTTAAAAAATCATTCTAGAAACGGAGACAACACTTGCAGTTGTGGTTGATTTTGACTACCAGTGGTTATCTTTATTGCTTAGTGGAAAAATTAAGTAGAATTTTTGCCTTGATCCTGGGTAGATGATAAACATTTATTTTTCTTAGAAGATTTTAGTGTTCAATTCCCCATTGTTATATACCTAATAAGTTTTTACTATAGAAACTTGATGTGTTTCAATTGCTGACAGTTGTACATTTCACCTAAATTTAATGTGCCGCAATGCTGCTGATTGTTGACCAATCACTGGCCGCGTGCTTCATTCCCATTAATACACAGCAACAGAGGGCTTCATTGCCATTTAAGACTGGTGTGTTCGAAAGGAAGGTATTTAACAATGATGATATAACATTCTTTTCCATATTAACGTTTTTCAAGCCCAAGTGTGATAATGTGTTGCAGCCCAAACCGTGAAGCGGTGAGGGCTGCAACACATTATCACACGAGGGTTTGGCAAATGCTTATACACAGAAAAGAATGTTTTATCCTCTTATTGTTGGATGAGTTTAGTCAAATTATGCCCCTGGTGCCAACCCCATTGTTGGATAAGTTTGGTTAAATTATGCCTCTGGTGCCAAAAGTGGCCCCATCCTGGGGGTCATATGTTTTCCATAAGCTTATATAGGCAAAACATAAAAAAATCTTCTTGTCTGAATCCACTGATATTCTCTATTTAGCATTATCTAGTGAACCCTATCAAGTTTGTTCAAATTGTGCGCTTGTGGGCCAAAAAATGGCCCGGGCTGGATTTAACATGTTTTACTTAGACTTATATAAAGAAAAGTTGAGGTTCTACACCCTGTTAATTTTGTCAACATAATTAATGGAAACTTTTCCGTTTTAAGTCTTAATGAAACTGCTGATCTATCTATTCATAGCTGAGGCGTGTTCAACAATGTGAGTGCTCAGAGTGCTATCGAGCACTTTCTCCCTGAACGCAAGCGCTCGCAATCAATTCGATAGGTGTTTCGCCCAAATATCCAAGATGGCTATCATGACAATAAAGGGTTTTCGTGAGGGACAATGCACGCAATATTTTCAGATTCGATTTTTGGAATGATGATTATGTTTCTTTGTGTGGATATATGAATTGAAACAATTTAAATTGCATGTAGAAAGGTGTTTGGCTTTGCTTTCCAACCAATGAATGCATTTGATTCGCTAATTACAGGGTGCAGCAATTTTTTACTGAGCAAGCGCTCACTATCGTTCAACTATGTAATGACCACACTAACAAGCGCTCGATCGAGTGCCTGCATTGTTGAACTCGCCTCTGAACTTTTGGGGGAGCTATGCTTTCCTGTACTTTTATAAACAGTCCTTCTCAGGTGAGCAACCCACGCCCAATGGCCCCCTTGTTAATGTCTATGAAGATTGTTTGCGGAGTTGCGGAGACATTAAAAAGCTAATATTTTGCATCATCAAGTGCAAGCTAAAAATCTGAATTTCAATCAACACAGAAAAGAAATCGAGCAATAATTTCAATATTTCCCTTGAAGATTTCTGTGATGTTCATTGGATGTGTCTTTCTCACACCAATTGTAAAATATTTTCTCAGTTGTCATACGCTGTACACTAGCAATCCTATACAAGGTTTGTTGTGAGTTTCAACAAAGTTTACAGTGGTAAGTTACTTCTTTTCTCATTTTTAGCTCACCTGAGCTGAAGGCTCAAGGTCAGGGATTGTGAATTTTTTTCGTCCAGTGTCCGGCCGTCTGTAGACTTTTTCATTGAATGAAATCTCCCGAACCACTGGTCTAAATTTAAAAATATCTCATAGGATTGTTCCCTAAAATGCCCTCTACCAAAATTACATAAATTGCTCTGCTCCACTGAACACGAGGGCCACCAGAGCTCTAGATAATAAATTAAACGACATCTGAACAACAGGTCCAAATTAAAAATAATTCCACAGAATTGTTCCTCATAATACCCTCTACCGAAATTGCACAAATGGTTTCGCTCCGCTGAACAAAAGAGTCCCCAGAGCTCTAGATAAGAAATAACAACATCTCCTGAACCACTGGTCTAAATTCAAAATAATTTCACAGAAATGTTCCTCATGATGCCTTCTACCAAAATAGCACAAATGGTTCTGCTCCACCAAATGTAGGGGTTGCCAGAGCTCTAGATAAGAAATGTGATTAAATTACATTTCCTCTTGAAATGCAAGTCCAAATTCAAAACGATTTAACATAATTGTTTCTCATGATGCCCGCTACCAAAATTGCACAAATGGTTCTGCTTGGCTTGATAAAGGGGTTGCCAGAGCTCTAGATAAGACATGTTCTTAAAACATCTCTTGAACCACCAATCCAAATTCAAAAAAAAATTCACAGAAATGTTCCTCATGATGACTTGTACCAAAATTGCACAAACGGTTATGCTCTGCTAAAAAGGGGTTGCTAGAGCTCTAGATAAGAAATATCTTTATACCCCCGGTACGAAGTATATAGGGGGTATATAGTTTTTGCCTTTTCTGTAATTATGTTTGTCTGTTTGTCTGTCTGTCTGTCTGTAAACTTTTTTTTCCGTCAAAGATTTCTCAGCAACTACTTGGGTTAGGATTCTGAAATTTGGTACAAAGCTTGATAGTGATGAGTTGTATTGTGTAACAAAAGAACAGCCACATATTGCTTATCAGTCCCTTTATTTATTCATTTTTCTTTCTCTCCAATGGAAATTTCTGTCACAGATTTCTCAGCTCCTATTGGAGCCGGTCTTTTCAAATTTTGTGTACATCTTCAGGAAGGCAAAGTGTACTGTGTAAATGGAAATTAAGATGCTATTCCTCATTTTGCCTTCTTTTTTCAAATTTTCATTTTTTCCTTCTCTCTCTCTTATATAATACATATGGACATTTTTTTCTGTCAAATATTTCTCAGCAACCACATGAGTTAGGACTCTGAAATTTGGTACAAAGCTTGATAGTGATGAGTTGTATTGTGTAAGAAAAGAACGGCCTAATATTGCCTATCAGTCCCTTTATTTGTTCATTTTTCTTTCTCTCCATTGGAAATTTCTGCCACAGATTTCTCAGCTCCTATTGGAGCCAGTGTTTTCAAATTTTGTGTACACCTTCAGGAAGGCAAAGTGTACTGTGTAAATGGAAATTAAGATACTGATCCTCATTTTGCCTCCTTTTTTCAATTTTTCATTTTTTCATTCTTTCACTCTTATATAATACATATAGACATTTTTTCTGTCAAAGATTTCTCAGCAACTACTTGAGTTAGGATTCTGAAATTTGGTACAAAGCTTGATAGTGATTAATTGTATTGTGTAACAAAAGAACAGCCACATATTGCTTATCAGTCCCTTTATTTATTCATTTTTCTTTCTCTCCAATGGAAATTTCTGTCGCAGATCTCTCGGCTCCTATTGGAGCCAGTGTTTTCAAATTTAGTGTACACCATCAGGTATGCTAAGTGTATTGTGTAAATGAAACCTCTTATATAACACATATGGACATTTTTCATCAAAGTTTTCTCAGAAACTACTTGATTTAGGATTATGAAATCTTTGACAATTTTGTCTTTTCTCTGAAAGTGTTACAACCTCTGATGGCTACCGCCGGGGGTATGTGAGCTTTGCTCACTTCTTGCTATATTTAAACGACATTTCCTCCTGAACCATTGGTCCAAATTTAAAATAATTTCACAGAATGTTCCTCATGTTGCCAAGGCTACCAAAGTTGATCAGAATGTTCAGCTTGGCTGAAACATGGCTACCAGAGCTAAAAATAGAAATATCTTTAAATAATATCTCTTTAGCCACAGACCAATACATCATCTACTCATGTGCCAGGACTCAGGTGAGCGTTCCAGGGCCCTAGGATCCTCTTGTTTCTTATATTTGATTTTGATCTATACTGTTTTGAAACAGAATATAACCAGGTTTAGCAGTAATTCTTTATGTTTCAGGTAAGATGTCTAAAAGTGATACACCTTTGTTTGATGGGCCAGAAGATTGGCAGAATGAGCTGCAAAGATGTGGCTGTAGTAGTAAATGGAGAGTTACAGATGTAAATACTTCCTTCCAGCTCTCTATGAGGTAAATTACTGTAGTAGTAAATGGAGAGTAACTGATGTAAATACTTCCTTCCAGCTCTCTATGAGGTAAATACTTCCTTCCAGCTCTCTATGAGGTAAATACTTCCTACCAGCTCTCTATGAGGTAAATACTTCCTTCCAGCTCTCTATGAGGTAAATACTTCCTTCCAGCTCTCTATGAGGTAAATACTTCCTTCCAGCTCTCTATGAGGTTAATACTTCCTTCCAGCTCTCTATGAGGTAAATACTTCCTACCAGCTCTCTATGAGGTAAATACTTCCTACCATCTCTCTATGAGGTAAATTACTGTAGTTACTGATGTAAATACTTCCTTTCAGCTCTCTATGAGATAATTTACTTTGCCTCTTACACGAAAATTTCAATAATTCAAGTAAGTGAGTGATTTTATTAACTGCTTGTACAATTCTCATTGGTTGTTTGTTGTGAGGTTTCATGTGTGGAACCAGGGGGAGCGACAGGGGGTCCTGACCCCCGCCATTTAAATAGTGTTTCGCTGGTGGGCCAATGATGGCCTACTTTTAGTGATTCTCTCTCTTCCCTCATCAACATAAAAAAAGCAAATAAACAAAAACAAAACAAAAAACATCAGAGTTGGACCCCCTCTGACAAAACTTTCTGGATCTGCGCATGGGTTCATACTATCACTCTTAGTATTGGAGTGAGTAGGTTTGTGTTTAACTCCCACCAACAGCTAAGGTCATATGGAGATGGGCCATGGCTTAGAGTCTCATCAGACAGCCTGGAGGAACCAGGGATCAAACTCAGGACACCTGGGTACAAGATCACTGGTTTTTCCTCCACATCATGCTGACTCCTCAATCAGAACTCTTGATAGTTCTAGGCCAGTCATAATAGCGTTTGGGGTACCACTAATTGCTACAGAAACTTTTTTGTGCCTGAGCGAAAGTTTCTTATGTCAACTACAACATACTAAAAGTCCTCACGAAATATCTGAAAGGAAACAATATTATAATACCTTAATCTACTCCTCATATGACACTTTCTGTGGCGGCCCTGTAAGTCCACCGTAGATTGTGTTTTCTCTCCCTAGGAAACGCTTCCGGTTGTATAGACGACTCGAATGAAATCTTTGTCGCGGTTTTCTTCTGACCATTACCAACAGGTAATTATCTTTGAGTAGTTTTTTTGCCGATCCATGTATTTTTGATCATCACCCCAAGGCAACTGACGCTCCAATGCGTTTTGAAGAGAAAACTAAGCTCAATATTCCCTGGTGTCACATATTTTCGTGGCTATAATTCTCGCACCACTTTTATTGTTATTTTATTTTATATCACATAGAAGTCGTCACGAATCATAGCAATCAGAAAGAAAATATGAAATATATATATTAAATTGCAGGAATTTTTATTTTTGTTATTCATATTATTAAAATATGTTACGCTCAAATTTTAAAAGTACGGAAGCACGTTAGTGTCATGAAATTGAATATACTTGTACAAAGCGTTTTTGGGCGATTTTCGAAGCATTTCCACGAAAAACATGGCAAGGATCAAGTTTACAGCTTGATCTCACTTCTGAAGAAGGTTTTTAATTAGAAAAAAGATTCGTTTTTCATCTTGAAAATAGAAAGAATCAGTTGTTAGATGTCTCTAATAAGTAATTAGACGGCATTACTGCTCTAAATAAAACTACCTCCGTGGTGGGAACAGTGGCCATTACTGCTTTGTATAAAGCTACCTCCCTCTGGGGAACAGTGGTCAGTACTGCCGTGTATAAAACTACCTCCCTGTAGGGAACAGTGGCCATTACTGCCCTGTATAAAGCTACCTTCATGGTGGGAACAGTGGTCATTACGGCTCTGTATAAAGCTACCTCCGTCGTGGGAACAGTGGTCAATACTTCCCTATACAAAAATAGTAAGTATGATCAGGAAATACCACAATCACTAACCACAGACAACCCCATGGCACCGCAAGGAAGAGCCACTCAATCATCACGAGACACCAGGAACACAAATTAAGCAAAGCAACTAGCTCTCTCTTCCCCAGTAAGATGATTGCAATACTAGAATGGACATAAAGTAATGTACAACAAAACATAGAACAATTACAGACTCCCACAATTGGAGTAACAATAAACAAAATGTCAACAGCAACAGAACCACCGCCTTAGAACAGACAGCAGCCTAAGCCAACGGGGGGCTTAAATGCATTTTACTGGTATCAAATCTTCGCCCTAGATTCTGCTGTTGTTGAAGTACAAGAAATGTTCAGCTCGCATGGAGGCCTTCTAACCCATGCAATGTATCATCATGGAAAAACACAAATTAACACATGATGAAACAATGAAAAAAGCTCATGACTCACAGATAGTCAGAGTTAAAGAAATCTTCAAGTTGAGCCACGGTGGGTCCAGCTACAGATAAGCATCAGGCACCAATCCACCGATTAAAGCTTTACGTCATAGAGTCTGAGGCCTGACCCACGGTCGTGCAATTAAAGAGGAAACCCTAGCTATAAACTGTGATCGGGTTTAAAACCAGGCATGCAGACTGTCGCATGATAATCAAGTTATATCCAACCCTTATTTAACGTTTTACACTCTTTTTGAATTGATCACTAAAATTAGATTTTCGAACAATTCGTTTGAATTTATAAACTAAATCACCATAAATATAGGTTCTGATATGCCTTGTTGCAGAAGAGTTTTTAACCCAATGTTGTATTTAACAATTAACTCTGAGTGTCTGTGTTAGAATTTAGAAAATGCTTTTCGAATTTCATGATATCTATAACATTGTTTTAATAACTAAGCAGTTAAAAATAAGTTTCTGTTGTTGAAGTCATCAACATTAGAACACACTCTAGCAAAACGAATAAGCCGAGAAATATATACACCATAGGAAGTGGAGCGAGGAACATCTCCATCAAGAAATGGGAAATTTACTATTTCAAAATTAAAATCATCCCATTTATCATAAATTTTAGAAAAAAGCTATGCCATTTGTTATTGACAAGTTCAAGTCCAAAAACAGAACTTCAGTATCAGAAGAATTAGCCTTATTTAACTGAAGTTCAGTAGGATATATCTGACCTACTATTTGTTCAAAGTAAGGGTTATCAATATTAAGTAAGTCATCTAAATATCTGGAGGTGGAGTTAAAAGCTTCAATAATATCAGTTTGATTATTGTCTGACAGAGACAACATAAAGTCTCTCTCATAACAAAACAAAAACAAATCTGCAACAAGAGGAGCACAATTAGTACCAAAATTTTGAATATCGGGAATGTTGGACACTAGTGCCCTGTATACAATTTTCTTTGTCTGATGAACTGTTGTGCATTTTGCCTTATCTAATGTTGGTGACCACTATGCCAATTGGTAGAGGGAAATGCTTATCTGGCCTGTCCGATCTATCATACAATCACATTTTTAAGTCTGCTGAATGCAACACTAATGATGTATACCATCGGGATACCTTTATTAACTTTATTAACATCTTAAGGTGTTCATTATTATACTTCTTGAACAGAGCAACATATGATCTTTCTAAAAGGAACCTGTCAAAAGTACAGCCCCATGGCTAAAACAACGGGTTTGCCCAAGACAGGGGGAAGTCTTTATAGTTTGCTACCACTATACCTACTGGCACTTGGTTGTCGTGCGAAAAATCGAGAAAAGATTATGATGTTATCACACTTCAGATGTTAATTACCAGAAATTATGACGAATGAACCTGGACAACACTGAGAGGACTGAAAGAAATACAATAAAAAACAACAAAAAAAATACAGTGTGCAAGAAAACATACGATAATATAGGCCTAAACTTCAGCTAGCCATTTTTTGTAAAGCTATGACTTGTTAAACATATAGACAACGGATGTTGCTACATTCCCATGGCGGAGGAAACTGAGAACTGGGATCGGAGGTGCCCACGAATGAGGGCTGGTGTAACGTAGAAAAGGTGGACATGTGGAAAAGGTAGACATAGTGGCCACTGCACATGCGCAATCATACTGCTCCACCCAGCTTAGTAAAGGCTATTGTGCATGCTTCATGTATTAAAACTAATTTGCTGTTGCTGCAACTGTCGTTTATACTGACTTCGATCCATTACATGGGAAAACAGATCACAATAAATTTTGCGAACGACATATTGGGGTTTGATGTTGATTACCATTAATAAAGAGCCAAAATTGAAATGTCAGAGAATAATGATTTCCTAAAAATGAAAGAATAAATCTATTATCAAATGAATAACAGAAAATAATAAACACTAGGCTATTTTGGAAAATCCTGTCCCCATCTCTACAGCTCCGCATATAACCTATAGCGTCATATTTAAGGACATAACCAAACAGTGCAGAGTTTGATCAGACGCTGGAGAGCTCTCCATCGTTCGGCGCCTGATCAGGGTTTCACTTTTTGCTCACTGGAATGATAAATGATAGAAATAAGACATAATCAACGTAAGCCCTACAATTAGTTATTGGCTTGGCCAACGAACACGGTAGTAGTTCGTCAAAAATGTTTTTTTAATAATATCGAGGGTTCTTGTTAAATTACTGCCGCATAAATAAGAAACACGAAAATCAACTTTAAGTACACCTGTTCACGTTATTTTCTCATGAACTTTTCGATATGCGGACAGCATATTTTGACAAAATTTTCAACCTGGTGTTTTTGCTGTATTTTTCTGTAATTAGATGGAATTTTGGCATAGTTTTGGTTCTTTTCAACGGGGGAGTTTTACTGTCGGTAGAATGGACATAAACTGACCCAGTTACTGCACAACTGATCTGTGGCTTTGTTTTCACATATGCGAAAATCCGGTTTTCTCATGTCACGGCTCATATAGCATAACTGGGGTTTACACAGGTATACAGTTTCTCTTATTTTTGCTCTAAAACATAGATTGTGGGTACTTATTAGAACCGCCTCAGAGTGTACCCACAATCTATGTTTTGAGCAAAAATAAGAAACTATCTGAAAATTATCATTTTTACAGCCGTAAAATATTGCAGTATATCGCACGGACATGTTTGCGTAATGTTTGTCTGGCTCATTTAGATTGATGAAGTTTCTTTTTTCAAAATGATTGTGGCTTCATATCCATAGCAGTAATGTTATATATAAATTTATTCTTTATTGTAAATAGCTAGAGTTTCCGATCATACAAATCTGAAGTTGGTTGATTACATTACCATTGAAATGAGTGGGTGGGGTAATCCTACCCACCCGCTGATATTTGGTTAGCCACTTTTATAGAAGATATGTTCACCACATAAACTAAGCCTTCTTAAAGTTCTTGTATTCATTTGTTCATGAACTGCATATTGCTAGGTACTGTAGTGTCTTGTATATACCTACTATGTTTATTTACCAATAGTAACACACATTTTTTGCGGATTTTAGGTGCCTGACTCATATCAAAAAAAATTATATTTCCCATCATGCAACATTTGAGGACTTTTTTTCTGAGATGCATATAGGATTATATATTTCAAAAATGCACTTTTCGTTTCTGTAGCAATTAGTGGTAGGTTTGACCCAAATATTGGCTAAAATGACTGGCCTATTCTTAATACTGGCAAATTAGTTTAGGGATTGGATTGAGGGGAAAGTGTATATATATTAACTTTTTTATAATTTCTTTTTAAGAACATAATTAAGCTATAAAATACCCATGTTGAGATGCATTTAATACTTTGCATACAGATTGTTTTATGCATGGACTATTCATTTATGAAATCAAAAGTATATGTCACCTTAATTAGTTTTTCATAATCTCATTTGGGAGTATATTTTTGCATTTGTCCAATTTTCTGGATGGATGAAAGAATAACACTAATCTTAACTATCAAGCTCAAAGTAGTTATAATCTTCATCCAGCTTCTTTCTTTTAGTTATACCACCGGCATACAAAGTATATAGAGGGTAGATAGTTTTTGCCTTTTCTGTAACTATGTTTGTCTGTTTGTAAACTTTTTTTGTGCCAAAGATTTCTCAGCAACTACTTGACTTAGGATTCTGAAATTTAGTACAAAGCTTATTAGTGATGGGGTGTATTGTGTAACAAAAACAAAAACAGCCACATATTGCTTATCAGTCCCTTTATTTGTCCATTTTTCTTTCTCTCTAACAAAATTTTCTGTCAAATATTTCTCTGGAGCTACTTGACGTAGGATTTTGAAACTTGGTACATACATCAGGTATGAAAATATGTACTGTGTATTAAAGGATCAGCTACATCATGCTTATCAGTCCCTTTATTTAACCTGCATATGGAAATTTTCTTCAAAGATTTCTCAAACTAGTTGACCTGGGACTTTGCAATTTAGTACAGACATCAGGTATGACAAGTTATACTGTGTATTAAAGAATCAGCCACATATAGCATATCAGTCCATTAATCTGTTCATTTTTCTTCCTTTCCGGTAAATTTTTCAATCATATCAGCTCAGCATCTATAAGTGGTAGAGTCTTCAAATTTTGTATACATGCTTAGGACAATCAAGTGTATGGTGTAAACAAAACCAAAGTGGTGAGAATTATTTTTGCCTTCTTTTTCTATTTTTGCCTTTTTCTATCTCTCCAATGTTATGATTATGGAAGTTTTCGTCAAAGATTTCTAAGTAACTACTTGACCTAGAATACTGAAATTTTGTACAACTATCAGATATGACAATTGTACAGTGTATTAAAGTACCATCTATGTATTGCTTATCAGTCCCTTTATTGTACATTTTTCTTTCTCTCCAATGTAATGAATATGGAAATTTTGGTCAAAGAGAAGTGCATCAATAGTGTTCATTCTGTGACCATATATTTAACACTCTTTTCATTTTCTCTGAAAGTTTTAAAACCTCTGATGGCTACCGCCGGGGGTATGTGAGCTTTGCTCACTTCTTGCAATATTTTTAAGTATTACTTATGACCTCAAACCTTCTAGAAGATGTGCGAATCTATTTGCTATACCAAGCCTTGACAAGATACTGCATGGTATTCAGCAATAACCCCTTCACTGCCATATATAAGTGCACGCTATATGCTGGGGAAATTAAGGGTATTTTGATGTTATTATGTTAAAAATCATAACAGCTGGAGGGATTTAAACCAAATTTTATCTGGCTTGTTTGAGACATTTGGTTCAATGTCTGAAATAAGTTTTCTAGTGATACATGTCATAAAAATAATTTTTCAACAGCTGAAATAACATGAATGTCTACTTTCGTTTTCACCATCATTGTTTTTGAATAGTGGGAAAACAATGGTTCAAAATTTGAGAATTATCATCAATTTCTTCCTTTACCATATCTAATTCCAATTATTAATCAAAGTCATCCCTATACGAGCCATTTTAGACTACCACAATAACCTCTGCTTCCAAGAAACAGCGACATTATAATGCCATGATCAGCTGCCATCCTTAAGAAAATGAGTTCTTCTTAAAAAAGGTCATTTTCCCCCGTAAACAATCAAGCTACAGACACCATTTTGTCAATTGAGTTGTGGGATACATCTTGAAAGAGTTAATCCTTTTTAACTATTTCATTCTAGAACATAATAGGATAATTGAGTTTCCTCCCTTAGACCATTATCATACTCTAAACATGGTAAGGGCATACAAGGAGAGATTTTTACCACGTGTAACGCTCGGCATAAAGCAGTGAAGAGGTTGAAAAAGGATGAAAAAGATACTAAATATGTAAACCACTAGTGGTCTATGGATTTTAATACATAGCGTTATACCATTCCCAGACGAGATGTCATGTGATTAACTATTTTTATGGGGAATATTTTTTACTCTTTGTCTGATGATATCGTCTGCTAATAACCTTTGCCATCAGTTTGGACTCAGATCAGGCCTGATAAAATGTCAGGCCTAGTCTGGATCCAAACTGTTTGACACTGAAGATTTTTTTAAAAAGTTGGTTTTGAAATGGTCAACAGAATGCTAAATTCCAATGCACTTACATATGTAACATGATCTCTGATTGGATAAGGTTATAAATTTGCTACTGAATATCTTGCTATATATTGTCGCAAACTTGCGAGCTAATCAATTTTTGTGTTTTAACAACAACAAAATCTAGGGTAAATATTTGCCGTCCGTAAAATGCATTTAAGCTGCCCAGTAGCTTAGGCTGCTGTCAATTCTAAGGCGGTGGTTCTGTTGCTATTGATTTATTGTTTTATGTACCTCCTATTGTATGTGGGGGTCCTGTGTTGGTCTTTGTTTATACCCCCGGTACGAAGTATATAGGGGGTATATAGTTTTTGCCTTTTCTGTAATTATGTTTGTTGGTTTGTTGGTTTGTCTGCTTGTCTGTAAACTTTTTTTTCCGTCAAAGATTTCTCAGCAACTACTTGGGTTAGGATTCTGAAATTTTGTACAAAGCTTGATAGTGATGAGTTGTATTGTGTAACAAAAGAACAGCCACATATTGCTTATCAGTCCCTTTATTTGTTCATTTTTCTTTCTCTCCAATGGAAATTTCTGTCACAGATTTCTCAGCTCCTATTGGAGCCAGTGTATTCAAATTTTGTGTACACCTTCAGGATGGCAAAGTGTACTGTGTAAATGAAAATTAAGATGCTAATCCTCATTTTGCCTTCTTTTTTCAATTTTTCATTCTTTCACTCTTTCTCTCTTATATAATACATATGGACGTTTTTTTTCTGTCAAAGATTTCTCAGCAACCACTTGAGTTAGGACTCTGAAATTTGGCACAAAGCTTGATAGTGATGAGTTGTATTGTGTAACAAAAGAACAGCCACATATTGCTTATCAGTCCCTTTATTTGTTCATTTTTCTTTCTCTCCAATGGAAATTTCTGTCACAGAATTCTCAGCTCCTATTGGAGCCAGTGTATTCAAATTTTGTGTACACCTTCAGGATGGCAAAGTGTACTGTGTAAATGAAAATTAAGATGCTAATCCTCATTTTGCCTTCTTTTCAATTTTTCATTCTTTCACTCTTTCTCTCTTATATAATACATATGGACGTTTTTTTTCTGTCAAAGATTTCTCAGCAACCACTTGAGTTAGGACTCTGAAATTTGGCACAAAGCTTGAAAGTGATGAGTTGTATTGTGTAACAAAAGAACAGCCACATATTGCTTATCAGTCCCTTTATTTGTTCATTTTTCTTTCTCTCCAATGGAAATTTCTGCCACAGATTTCTCAGCTCCTATTGGAGCCAGTGTTTTCAAATTTTGTGTACACCTTCAGGAAGGCAAAGTGTACTGTGTAAATAGAAATTAAGATGCTAATCCTCATTTTGCCTTCTTTTTTCAATTTTTCATTTTTTCCTTCTTTCACTCTTATATAATAAATATAGACATTTTTTTCTGTCAAAGATTTCTCAGCAACTACTTGAGTTAGGATTCTGAAATTTGGTACAAAGCTTGATAGTGATGAGTTGTATTGTGTAACAAAAGAACAGCCACATATTGCTCATCAGTCCCTTTATTTATTCATTTTTTCTTTCTCTCCAATGAAAATTTCTGTCAATGATCTCTCCGCTCCTATTGGAGCCAGTGTTTTTAAATTTAGTGAACATCTTCAGGTAGGCTAAGTGTATTGTGTAAATGAAAATAAAGTTGCTAAAGCTCATTTTGCCTTCTTTTTCAATTTTTCCTTCTGTCACTCCTATATAACACATATGGACGTTTCTTGTCAGAGTTTTCTCAGCAACAACTTGATTTAGGATTATGAAATTTTGTGTACACTTTCAGATAGGCAAAGTGTAATGTGTAAATGAAAAGTAAGGTGCTAATCCTCATTTTGCCTTCTTTTTTCAAATTTTTAATGTTTCCTTCTATCACTCTTATACAACACATATGGACATTTTTCATCAAAGTTTTCTCGGCCACTACTGGATCTAGGATTATGAAATCTATGACAATTTTGTCTTTTCTCTGAAAGTGTTACAACCTCTGATGGCTACCGCCGGGGGTATGTCCTTTCTAATTTTGCAAACATCTTGACGAGGAAGAGAGAGCTAGTTGCTTTGCTTTTATTGTCTTTTGGATGTCATGTTACTGTTAATGTTCTGTGGCTCTTCCTCACTGTGCTGTGGGTTGGTCTGCATTGTGTGATTGTGGTATTTCCTGATCATACTCACTTATTGATGCCATTATGTAATATCTCTTTTCATTGGCTGCCAAGTGTTTTTATGCAGTTGGCAAGTGTTTTTTGCGGCTGGCAGGCAGCCACTAGGTGTGGGTGCAGCATACTATATTTTCACTGTCTATTTAAAGAAAATTGTCACATTTGCATTAGAATGGGGATAACCATATTCAAAATTTTCATTTGGGGAGGTATATCGATGGATATACTTTCTAAAATCAAGTTTTATGGCTCCGCTGATGCATCACTGTGAAAGTAAATTTCCGACTGTATATTCGACGATATATTTCCCCAAATGAAAATTTTGAATACAGTTAGGCCAAATAAAAAAGTAAGTGTGTTTCGGCTAACGGGTCTGAAAATTTTAGGTAAGGTAGGCACACATATTTTCTTTTAAATAATTTTTTTTCTATATTTTTTATGCATTTTGAAAGGCATTTCGTCTATTTTGCATTTCTTTCAGTCTACCTCAGTACTTTGTGATACCAAACACTCTGACCAATGCTGATCTACAGAGGGCAGCCCCACAGTTCAGCAATAGAAGAGTTCCTGTAAGTACTTTCCAACTTACCTCCCTTGAATCAATTTAGAGGCAATAACAATAAACTTGTTTCTCTCTCTGTATATAGTCATTATTTGATATAGGTTATTACAGATTAAAGGCTTACTATCACTGATTGTAGGGAATAGGCCTAGATAACCAACATTTTTGAGCATAAAAATGTAAATATTTTCATACCTATTAGTTTTTATTTATATTTTGGGTGCTCAAATGAAATGTCTCATTGAGATGGTTCGTTTGAGTTCCCCTAACATATGTTTTGGTTGAGAAATAAGATAATTATTATTTAATTACATATTCATATCTGGAGGCATGGTAGAGGACATTCAGTATTATCTCGTCTTACATCATATATACTTTCTGTAGGAAATTCGCAATCTTCTTCGATGGCTATTTTTGAACAATGAGACTGTCTAATGCAGTCGAGGTATCCAGACATTCTTGACCCTCTTGCCTATCAGTTAGGACACCCAAGCTGTTTTGGTCAATGTTTTTGTAATATAGGGATTTTTTATGCATTAACGTTGGCCAGGTCCTAAAGGAGTGCATGGGTGAAAGTACCAGGATTAATCCTGAATTCAGAAAAAGGCAGATTTTGATAGCTCCTCTGATTATTTTTCAGATGATTTAAGCAAAATTAACCATTTAAACATGAAATTATTCATTTTTGTAGGCATACTGCAAGTTTTAAAATTTGAATTTCTAAAGTTCAGGATTTTGGAAATTTTGAACTTTCACCCATGGAAGTGTTATAAACCAAGGGCAAAGCCTAAGGTTTTCAACTCGTGAGGGATCTGGCGAATGTGAATGCATTGAAAAAATTTGATTTGCTTCAACAAAATACTCACTAAAAGTTGCCAAATAGCACCATATTTTGTTACCGTTTCACTGTCAACAAGTCGTGGAGTGCATTCATTAATATCTGTCTTCCAACAAAAGCCATGAATTATATTAGAGTGATTAATTGATCAGCTGTCATAGAATTTAGTGGCTTGGAACAAGTGACTTGAATGTAAAAAAGCCATTTATACCAGCACATGTACTTTTATAATAGCACACGGCTATCCTTGTTAAAACATGGTTTTTAGTCCCTTAAAGCATTATTGTTGTTAGTGTCCTGTTAACATATAGAAGCCGACCACTATCTGCCCACCAGCTAAACACCATTTGAATGCTATTTGGCTGGTGGGCCGATAGTGGTGGGACATTGTATGCTGGCTTGTTACGCAAAAATGTATTTATTTCAGGCCTGGTGCTTGTATGCTGACTGAGGTGAAGGGCTGGTTTTTATGCATTGTTATATTTATTTCAGGCCTGGTGCTTGTATACTGGCTGAGGTGAAGGGCTGGTTTTTATGCATTATTATATTTATTTCAGACCTGGTGCTTGTATGCTGACTGAGGTGAAGGGCTGGTTTTTATGCATTGTTATATTTATTTCAGGCCTGGTGCTTGTATACTGGCTGAGGTGAAGGGCTGGTTTTTATGCATTATTATATTTATTTCAGACCTGGTGCTTGTATGCTGACTGAGGTGAAGGGCTGGTTTTTATGCATTATTATATTTATTTCAGACCTGGTGCTTGTATATTGGCTGAGGTGAAGGGCTGGTTTTTATGCATTGCTATATTTATTTCAGACCTGGTGCTACACACATATCAATGGTATTAGTCTAGTGAGAATGTCTTGTGTTGATGCCAGTATATCTCAAACTGAGCAAGAAACAAAGTAAGTATCCTTTTCAGACATATCATCATAGGTTTAGATAAAGAAAACATTTGAGTATAAAATGTTAATATTTTCTTAATCAAAAGTTGTAACACATGTTTTGGGTGCTCAAAAGAACCGTCTCATTTAGACGGTTCTTTTGAGTACCCACAGCATATGTTTTGGCTGGGAAATAAGAAAATTAATTTTTAATTGCACTCTACTATCTAGAGGCATGGTCATGATGGTATCTGCTATCATCTTTGATACTTTACAGTTTTGATGGTCTGTGATATATTTTGAGGAATCACATGTTAGAATCTCCCATATTCTAATGCATTATTCACATAATACAGACTCACTTCAGAGCAGGCCATTAAATTTTGTGATATGGGCCAGTACAGGAGATTTTGGCTTATATCACAACAGCAAGCAGTGATGGCTCAGACAAGGCTGCACAGTCTCACCAGTGCATTCACTTCTTGCAGACACAAAGTATTGTGATAGAGGGAGGTTCAGATAAGAATTTAGACCTCTAGTTCCACTTGATAGCTGTGTATGCAAGTTTAAAGAGTAGTCCAGGCCTCTAGATAAGAGTGTGTTATTAAAAATTAGTTTTTCTTATTTCCCAACCAAAACATATGTTGTGTATACTCAAAAGAACCGTCTCATTGAGATCCAATACAAATGTTAAACTAAGAGATATGAAACTATTCACAATTCTACATGACTACATGTAATAATCTGGTCCATACATGTATATTCTGTTGGAAAGCTGACATCATTATCTCCTTTCTGATCTGTTTATAGCTCGCATGTACAAATAACAAGGAGAGGTATTGCCATAACCCCTGTCTTTGATTTCGCATCCATGTTTGTGTCACACTGCGTTAAAGTTTTATATTGAAGTTTTTCCTTTTTTCATTATTCAACGTTCACTTGTAAGAAATTTATCATTCTAGAACCATGTGTTTCTTGAGTTAACGAAAGAGCGGAGAAACATAAGGCAAAAGAGCAGATGTATAAATCATTCAAATAAGTGAATTTTCCAGGTAATGATCCCCTCCGATACGAAGACCACCGCTGTTCTAAATATGCAGACTATTTATTTGAAAACTATGTTACTCCTCACTCAAATTTCCCTCCAGAAATGTGGGCTAAAATTCCATCAAACAACAAAAGAACAAATAATGCGGCAGAATCGTTCCATGCGCATTTTAATGGCCAATTCTACACCGCCCATCCAACAATTTCATATTTCTTGAAGTTTTGGTAAAGCTGCAAGCCACGACCTATGTGAAAATGAGAGGAACCAATAATGCGACACCTTATAAAAAGGCAGAGAAAAAAAATTGCCCGGAAAGTTTTTGTTACCTGGAAAATTTGCTCATTTAAATGATTTATCCATCCGCTGTTTTGACTGTATGGTTCGCCGCTCATTTCATAGTCCATCATGGTATGATTTCCTCTCGAATGTGATTCATCCTGAAGGTCATAGAGATAGAATGTTTTATTTTGATTGGGTCCATTTTCATGTATATGTTAACATAAAGAAACAAAGTGTGATTATTAGGTTGTATAAGATATATTTTAAGTTTCTTACAAAATATCTTATTTTCAGAATGTTAACAGCCATAAAAATTGCGGGTGACCAGAAAAACTCCCCAACTGTGATAGATCTGGCTGATCATTGTCCGACATGTAAAGATGTACAAGAAAGCTTCAGTAAATTGAAGAAACTTTGCCTATGTAGTAAGTAGTGTACCCTTATCATTCTGATGGATTATCTCATGCATATTGATACAATTAGACTATGGAATTGTCCATGTGTGTTTTTTAAGGGGTTGCTGGTCAAAATTTCTATAAAATGATATATTTCTGTCCCTGGAGATTGTTTTATCTTAGCAAACAATGCAGACCCTGATGAAATGACACCTTATAGGGCATTTCATCAGGGTCTTCACTGTTTGTCAAAGTCTCTACTTACTGGTTTCCAGAATGAAAAGTGATTAGCAAAACTTTTGATTAATCAGTAACTTAGACTACAATTGGAGGGTATTGATAGACTTTGTTTACCATCCATAATTCAAAGTAAAGCATTTCCAGATTTGTTCTATCATATTTATTGTGATCTGTCTTCGTGCATCAGTCTTTTGTCCTCCGTAAACTTTTTCTTTAAACGACATCTCCTCCTGAACCACTGGTCCAAATTTCATATAACTTCACATGAATCTTCCCCATGATGCCCTCTTTCAAAATTGCATAAATGGTTCCACTCCACTGAACAGGAGGGCAGCCAGAGCGCCAGATAAGAAATCTTTTAAACAACATTTTCTCCTGAACCACTGGCCCAAATTCAAAATTGTTGCCAGTTACAAACCAAAGTATGTGCACAAAGTACTGGTTAACCTCTTGTTCAAGCTAGTGTAGTAAGGTGAACTGACCGTCCCGCCATGACCATACCTGTTGCTTGGGACGTAAAGCAACAAAAAAAAAATGAATAATTTCACAAAATTGTTCCTCAAAATACCCTCTACCAAACTTGCATAAATGGTTCTACAGCTGCCAGAGCTCTAGATAATAAATGTCTTTAAAAACGGCATTTCCTCCTGAGCCACTGGTCCAAATTCAAAATAATTTCACAGAATTGTTCCTCATGATGCATTCTACCAAAACTGCACAATTGTTCTGTTCCATTGAACGAAGGGGCTGCCAGAGCTCTAGATAAGAAATGTCTTAAAACGACATTTCCTCCTGAAACACTGGTCCAAATTCCAAATCATTTCACAGAATTGTTCCTCATGATGCCATCTACCAAAATTTCACAAATGGCTCCACTCCATTTATCAAATGGGGCTG
This sequence comes from Loripinus fragilis, assembly GCA_964019695.1. NCBI lineage: Eukaryota > Metazoa > Mollusca > Bivalvia > Lucinida > Lucinidae > Loripinus > Loripinus fragilis. Next base: position 97,942,629 of record OZ026522.1, read on the forward strand.
CCAGAGCTCTAAATGAGAAATGTCTTTAAACGAAATCTCCTACTAAACCGAACCACTAGTCCATAATTTGAGAAACCTTGTAAGGGAGACAAATCTTACAAATGTGGCAGTCTTGTTTGTACAGAGTTTTTTTTCTCTTGATTGGAAGAGTTTTATATTCTGACAGATAGCTACAATAAGGATGGGATTGTCCATTATATGTTTTAAAGGGTCACAGGTAGACTTTCCTAAATAATTTAAATAAATATAAGCCACAACCTGTGAAAACCAGCTTTAACGACGTTTAGGACTTTTTATGTAAAAATCATTCGAAAAACACCAAAAATTAAGAAACTTGACATGTTCTTATATCGCCTTTAAACCTATTCAGGTGGATAGAAGAATAAATCTGGCAATTATTTTTGATTAAACTGCTTCGTTATCATGCCATATGTTTCCATGGCAACAACTTTACCTTAGCAACTGTCAGAATTTTTAGAGTATGGTCAGTCATTTTCAGATCATGCTAACTCTAGGCAAGATAAATTAGCATCAACTTTTCTGCGAAATTCATTGCACATATGCTGAGGATAATAAAAAAAAGTATGTTTGCAAGAAATAGCATTTTTTCATGCACACAACAAACCTACTAATCAGGAAGTTAAGTTTGATGTCATTAGTAATGTCATGGCGTTTCTGACGTTGTGTGTTAAGTTTTACACAGTGTATAGTTTCAGAAGACCATATTTTCATGAATAATGGAGATAACTTCATGAAATTTGCAGGATAACTTCTTCACACTTCGTAGATTAAGTGTGTGTAATTAACTAAATTTTGATAGCTTCGTCATTTAGGCTGGTTTTCACAGATCATGACTCATATGTACTTCAGTTTCTGAATATTGTATTTATCAAAGCAAACAGTGCAGACCTTGATTACATTACCAAATTACCCTTTTAGGGGTTTCCAGGGGTTTATTCCCCATTATTAGATCAGTTCAATCAAGTTATACCTTTGGGCCAAAAGTGGCCTGTCCAATGGGTCACATGTTGCTTATATAGAGAAAACTTCAAAAAATCTTCTTGTCTGAAACCACTAGGCCTTCATATTATGTTTGTAACATCATCTAGTGAACCTCTATCAAGTTTGTTAAAATTATGCCTCTGGGGGCCAAAGATGGCCCCCATTGTGGATTTCACATGATTATTTACTTGTTGATGTTCTACATCCTGTTAATTTTGTCAACATATTAATAAAACTGCTGATCTATCAAAATTCATAGCTGGACTTTGAGAGGAGCTATACTGCCCTTTACATTTGAGCCAAGATTTGACAAAAGGGACCTTCTGGCAATAAAAAAGCAAAAGTGAGATATTTTCAGAGAAAGAAAAACCTAGCTTTTGTGAACAATTACAGAAAATTTGAAGAGATTATCTTTACAAATAACAAAGATATGAGCATTTAAACTCATATATATGATGCGTTTTAAACATGACGTCACTTAACGGTGCTAATGGCGTTGACATTTCAAGAATGCTTCTTGTTTCTGTAAATTTGATGTGTATGCAGTTCCATAGACTGCACAAATAGCCCACATACGAACATCCCGTGTTTACAAAAGCATTTGAAATGAGGTACCCTGTTTTCAAGTAAGTGTGTAGTCCATATGCACAGCTGTTGCCATGGCAACATACATTTTATGTATCACTTAATTTTATCAGAACTGTTTGCGCCTTTGATTGTATTACATGTTAGAAGCAATTTGACTCTATTGTAAGAACATGCAAAATCTTGAAAATTTAGATGTTTTTGAAATTTTGATTACACAAAAACTGCTAAAATGCCCGAAGGACCCTTTTGTCAGATCGGCGCTCATTTATAAACAGTCATTCTCAGGTGAGCAACCCAGGGCCCAATGGCTCTCTTGTCTTATTTCTCAACCCAAAACATATGTTGTGAGTACTTGATAAGATGGTTCTTTTGAGCACCCAAAACATGTTTAAATTGATGGATAAGAAAATATTTACAATTTTATGGTCGAAAAGTTAACTTATCTAGACATATGTTAATATCTCCTTGAAATCCCAGCTTACATTTCATTAAATTTACATTTTCACAGCAAGCCTTTAATGAATCTTTAGATTATTGCAACAGTTCATAGCCTTATGAATGACATAGATTTGATTGACAGCTGCCAAGCTCACTTGCACTTGCAAGAGGCTTCGATAATAAATTCATTCGCCAGAAGTGACACAGGTGTTGTGATTGACAGCGAGCTACACCTGAGTCACATGTGCAAAACAAGCCTCTCGTTTGCCCCATTGGCTGTCTGTGTTCACACTCGCTGTTCAGCTTTTCCGTTTTTCCATTTTACACTCCAACTAAACCATTAATACGATAACATATTAAATAAAAAACTTTTTTTTTCCAAATTATAATTTTCTATATCTTATATATCTATAATAGAATGTAAATATAATCAAATTCATTTCTTAAGTATGAAGACTAAAACACTGCAAAAAAAATGTCTTCTTACCTGTCTCTATCTTGCATGTGAAGTGAAATAATGTCTCCAAAGTATGTAGCCGAGAATTTGGTTGTATCTCTTATGACTTATACATAGGGTGGACTGTCTCTACCTTTTCCCAATCATGAAAATTGCTTATACATGTATTATAATGATTGAACTCTCTGTTTAAGGATTGAAATTCAGATTTTTAGCTTGCACTGGATGATGAAAAACATCTATTCCCATGTTTACATTTTATATTATCAATCAAATATACTTAACTATCTTCTAACCAAATCAACTGGTTATCAATGTAAAATGAAATATTTTATTAGTAGCAAAGGTGTTGGAACAGCCAGGGAAGGAAAGTCCTGTATACAACGTCATGGCAATTTATGAATGACATCACACAAAGAAGCTATTGATTGGCGTTAACATTAATCCACATAGAAGTCCGGTCTAGACCATGTGACTGCTCAATGTTTGCAAAAAAATAAATGCACGTAGCAAGGAATTATGGTTTCATCTAAGGCAACTGCAATGTAAATGTTAATATTTACTGGTAACTCTCTAAATAAGTACTTTAGCATACAGTGAAGACCCCAGGGAATGCTGCACATTGAGACATTTCATCAGGGTCTGAACTGTTTGCAAAAATAATCTTCAGGGACTGAAGTACACCTCAATTTGAAAATTCAAACCTGTGACCACTTAATATGTATAATGAACCTTCCCAGCCATATTGTTTCAAACAATATGGAAGTATTTAATATACCCACCCCAAAACTGTCTTACTATTATACATGTAATTCAGTTTAGGTAGGAATAGTTGGCTTCATATTCTAAGTGAAACTGTTAAAAACAGCCAAAATTGTTGCAAGGCAGTTAAAAGAAAAAAGATTTCGTATTTATGACTATTCTTGAATTTTAGGTACAATGAAAGATTTTCTGATACAAGATCAGATGTGGTGTTCCAGTCTCGATGACACAAAGTGGCTCCTTCTGGTGGCGCAATGTTTAGATGCTTCTAACACAGTTGCAGAACACATCAGCAATGAGAAAAGACGTAATATTGTGATAAAAGGTATCTATTAACCATTAACCCTTGTCATGCTGAATAGTTCTATGTACTACACTCCTCCTTAGTTTTTATCTTGTTAACCAGCAGATATAAACAGGTATTTTCAATCATAGTGGAATACAGTGTGGATCCTGATAAGATAGCTTAGTCAGAAGCCAGCTGATCTGGATCTGCAGCATTGTCAAAAAATGATAAAATGAGTTCTCTAGGACAAGGATTGAAATATGGATTTATCTTGTTAAACTAGGTCTAAAATTATAACAACCCACCCAAATTGAAAGAATATAATTTTGGTGTCGTCCATATTGAATCCTGCCTTTGTTAAACTGATTCCTCTCTGTTGAACAAAATGGCCACCATAGTTAAATATAGAAAAGCTTTAAAACAACACCTTCTGAGCCACTGGTTCAAACTCTAAATGACTAGACACAAACGTTTTCCTTAATGCCCTCTACCCACATTCCACAAACAGCTTGATGAAAAAATTGTGCTACCAAAGCTAAAAATAGATTTGTCCTGGCACTCTTGGTTTTCATCCTCTCCAATTTATAGACGTTTCTAAAATTTCGAACAGTAGTTGCCTGCCACAAAGGCCTAGACAAACATGGCAGATCCAGATCAGACTGCCCTGACAAGCATTTTGTGAATTGCAGCCCTGATAACCAACATTCTTTTGAGAACAGAATAATACCGTAATATTTAGTTTGTCGAACAGGACTTATGACACTCAAGGAATAAAGGGATAAATAAGAAGCAGCAGCATGATTCTTCTAGTAAATTGTGGATAAGAACAGAAAGAGAAATGTTTCTACTTCCTCTGTCTTTGTGAAGCTTTGTTTTTCATTATACAGTGCAGCCCCTTATAACACATCCAGTTTTAACATGGATTTGGATATAACACACCCAGTTTTAACATGGATTTGGATATAACACACCCAGTTATAACATGGATTTGGATATAACACATCCAGTTATAACATGGATTTGGATATAACACACCCAGTTTTAACATGGATTTGGATATAACACACCCAGTTTTAACATGGATTTGGATATAACACACCCAGTTTTAACATGGATTAGGATATAACACATCCAGTTATAACATGGATTTGGATATAACACGCCAAGTTTTAACATGGATTTGGATATAACACACCCAGTTTTAACATGGATTTAGATATAATACGGCCATGTTGAGGCTCCCAAATGTTTTACCATGGAATGTTACAAATGAATTAGAGGAAAGTAACCATAAAATAGTCATTTTCCTATAACAATACCTTTCTAAAATTGTCCCTTTATAACACAATTCACTTACAGTGAAGTACATTGATATGGATCCCCAAACATAGCATTGTAAAGGGAATGTTCTGAATTAGATTTTACCTTCTGTAAAGTTGAAGCTCATGTCTCTCTTGGCTACTGTTGGGGTATTTGTGACTCACTGTCTGCTAATTGGGCATTGATGTGAGAAAACCTACTTTGGGGTTCTGACCAAGTATGGCCCAAATCAGCCTGCTCAGCTACAGAGACTAACTAGAACATTGAAATTTCACATGGAGCAAGTTGGACTACTATATTTTCCAGATTTGGAATAACAAATATGCCGACCAGACTGTGCAGATGCGCAGGTAGATCTGCACCTTTTATGATTGTATGCAACAAAGTCAGGTTTTCTCACGTAGAGTCCACTATGTGGCCACTATAATAGTTTATGCCTATATTTTCTGTGTTTTAGAGATGAGTGGCTGTGATTTCTCCTGTGTGGTTTCCAGCCTTGTTCAGATTTACCTGGATCCCTACTTCAGAACTAGAGCAGGGTTCCAGCTCCTCATTCAGAAGGAGTGGGTTAAAATGGGACATCCTTTCCAAAAGTATCTGGTGCTAGTCTTCCAAGCTGATGCAGAACAGGTAAAGTTGCAGACAGCAGTTACCTATACCTAACACACATAATGCGCAGACCTAAGAAAAATTATGTTTTGATTATGTGCTCCTATCTTGAGGCCTGCATATCAATAACTGGCAGGGAGTTATCCAACTTTGGGGCCAGTATGAAAAATTGGTAACAAGTCTAGTATAACCCTTCATGCACTAAATGAATTCTTCCTTTTAGTTTGATACAATAAACTTGGAATGGTCCATTGTATATATCAAGGGGTCACAGGTATTTATATTCAAATAAAAATTGAATTTCTTTATCTGAAAATCCTTTTTGTCTTAACAGTGTATACCTTGATGAATTGCCACATAATTCAGCATTTCATCTGGGTCTTCACTGTTTGCCAGGGTACAAATTTAGGAGTCGCTAGTTTACAAAAAGGATAAGAAAAAAGGTGGCATAAATAAAATAGATCGGTCATTATGAGCCTAAGGGACCTTAAAAATGGAAATTTAACCAACAACATTTTCATATTTATTTGTGTTAAAGGAATATTTTCTGAAAAATATAAAAAAAAAAGTTTTGGAAAATTATGAATTTACCAAAACTTCACAGCAATCTAAATATCAATTTAGCTTATTGAATAGAAACTGCATGTATCTGTGCAAACAGTCTCGTACCAGGACTGACAGCATGATTAAGTTTCTGAAATAATTTTTTTGAAAAAAGACAATTTTAAAAAAAGTCAGCAGACAGCAACAAAAGCATGAAAAATTACCAAGCATGAAAAGAGTTTAATTTTTTGGAAAGAAGGAATATAGTTGTGTAGGTAGGAAACGGCAAACATTTTATTTTAGGCCTAATGGAGTAATCATTATTGGTTGATGTTGATGTTACCATGGTTGGCTTTGTTTGTGTTGATGCTTTATGTCCCTGTCAACAATTTTAGTCACATTGGGACATTTTCCAGTTTTCCTGGGTTGAACCAGTATTAAGCAGAGGATAAAGTGTCTTATCATATGACGTTTCTTAGGTCTCAACCAAAACATATGTTGTGGGTACTCCAAAGAAATGTCACATTGAGATGGTTCTTTTGAGCATCCACAACATATGTTCACGCTGAAGGATAAGAAAATAATCACTATTTTGTTAACTCTTTATCTCCTAGTGTTGTCTGCTGATAATTTTTGAAAACAGTTTAGACCCAGATCAGGATCTAAACTGTATGACACTCAGATGGTATTCCTGAAAGAATTTTTTGAAAAAGTTGATTTTGAAAAAATCACCAGATGACGAAAAAGCATGAAAAATTTCCAAGGGGCAAAGAGTTTGTTTGTTTGATTTGATTCTTTACGTCCACTCAACAATCTTTCAGTTATGCGGGATGGTTCTTCCTGGGTTGAACCAGTACTAAGCTAGGATAAATGTGTCTTGCTCAAGGACCACAACGCAGTGACGCCAGTGAGGCTCGAACCCGTGGCCCTTCGGTCTCTAGTCAAGCACTCTACCAAAGGGGCAAAGAGTGAATACGGACCAATGATATGATTGTGAAATGAGCCGTGATTTGCAACAATGTCGCATTTTGACAAGTGTAGACTCGGATGAGACTGTGTAGCCTTCTTTTAAGCTTAAAAATCAAAATGATGTTTTGTCGGTAGCCTTACAGCCATAGAATATTCAAGTGACTAGCAAAGGCTCTGATCAGTCTGTGCATACGAGCAGGCTGGTCTGAGCCTTTGCTGGTCACACCTACCACATTGTTGGAAATCTCATTTGTGTAATTAATTTTTTCAGGTTCCAATATTCTTATTGTTCCTCGACTGTGTCTGGCAGCTATTACAACAGTACCCATCATGCTTTGAGTTCACAGAAACCTATCTAACAACCCTCTGGGACACGGCTCATCTTGGTATTTTCCAAACATTCCTGTTCGACAGTGACCATCAGAGGGCTCACTTTTCTGCCAATGGTGGCAGGAATTTAATCCGCTTCACGTTACCAAGTGCCTGGATGTGGAACATGCAGTTTGAAGCCGAGGACTTATCTTTCTTCAAAGACCCGTTATACATAGTAACACATGATAAACATATAACTCGTGCCCTCAGTGATACAAGACTTCTTAGCAAGCCCGGTTATTGTAGCCAGTCGTTGAGAAATGATAAATATCGGAGAAGACTTGGAAATTTGTTTAAGGAAGATGAGGAGGACCCATTGTTCTCGACTGTCATTCTATCTCCTCAGACAGCGGCCCCTGTGATACGTTTATGGACCCAGTGTTATCTTAGATGGCAGGTTCCCGCTCAGATTCTGAGTGGTGGTTCCCCGTCTCAGTATCTCCAGCAGTGTCATATGGTAGAGGAGATCATTCAGCTAGAACACAAAGTAAAAATGTTGAAAGAACAAAAGAATCATTCCAGGCCGAAGAGCGATTTGATATTTGGGTACCATCCCGAGACACCTAATGTAACAGATCTGTTACATTCAACTTATTTAACGTCATCATTTCCCTTCTGTCCAGGCTCCGGTGTACATGAACATCAGATGAACTTTGCTACGGCCCAGAAATTAAGTGTGTATCTTCAGAACAGCAGCTTGGAGTTTGACAGGTTGGACTCCTATGATGGTAGTGATGATTAGTCCCTGCCTTTATTACCTTGATGAAATCTTCCATCCAGTTTGAAAACAAATGAGTGGTCCATAATATATTTGAGGATCATAGGCTAGAGTTTCACATTTATTGAAGAGAACTATTAGTTTATCATATAACATTGTGTCTGGAAGTGGTTTAGTAACAATATGTAATAGCTTCCATTTAACAACATTGCATACAGATGGTAAAAGCTTGAGCTTTGCACACCAAAAGCATGATTAAATAGGGCTTTGTTGCATTGATAGTTGACACATCGGGGTGTCAGTCATGGAATACAATATTTTACCTTATACGAGGATCAGTCAAAAATAACTGAGAGTTGGTGAATATCTTTTTACTGGGTCGGCAGTATTGGCTGAAACTTTATACACATATAGAATGAACCTTCGGGATTCATTACATATAGAAGTTGACATCTTATTATCTTCAATGCGCTGTTGCTAAGCAACCAAAAGCCCTCTCTCAGCGATGTGCGTTCGCGCTGGCGACACTTCTGACTAAGCAGTTATGAATTTAAAATCATTTCAAATCTAAAGCAGTATTATAACTCCAATTGTATCAAAAAATGTGTTAGCAATGTTTTGAAGAAGTGTAATAGATAGAAAATACAATACGTGCAATGTTCGTTGCCTAGCAACCAAAATCAATGGAAATTCCAATTTTAACTAAAATACGAGATTTTGTTGCTATGGCAACCGTTTATTCCTGGGAACATTCAAGATATGCATTCAGATATCAAAACCAATTACTTAAAACAATGAAATGGTCATATGATAGGATACTTAGTTGATAAAATTGCTCTAAAATGAACCGTAACTGGTGGGTGGGGTATATTTTGGGGTGAAATTTTTAGAGAATAGTTAATTTTCCTCTTATTTATGTAATAAAATTCCAACGCCTCAATCTCAGTTGTTGCATTTTACAAAATACATTCATATACTGTATTTGCAACAAATGCACAAGTTGATATAACTTAAATATTGTATAGTGTTTCCATGGCAACGCTATATTCCAGCGTGAACGCATGACGTTATTTCACATTCTTCGGTTGCTAAGCAACAACAATCTATACTTTGCATGGTCTTGTGTATTGCATATTCTGACGCAGGACAGATCATTGCATTCATGTGCCAAATTTCACTAGTGTACGTTAGCCTACGTAAGAGATATGAATCAACTCTCAGTTATTTTTGACTGACCCTCCTAAATTCACTATGTGCATAACATTTTCAAAATATATCGTCTTTTAAAAACAGTGTGGATCAAGATCAGCTGGCATCTAACAATGCCAGCTGATCAGGGTCCACGCTGTTTTTCATTGACATGGCCCACTCATATTTATAACAAAATTACACTACTGGATTGAAGTTCATTTCGTGTTATCAACTTTCAAAGTAACATGGAGCATGAATAGGCTATTTAAAGTCAATTTTTTCAGTAATATTATGCATTACTAAGTGAAATATTTTTTTTTCTAAATATCATGGATGTCTTATATTTTCTAAACATCATGAAAGTCTAGGGTTTTCTAAACTTCATGAATGTGTATGGTTTTCTAAACATCATGAATCACGTCTATTGTTTTCTAAACCTCATGAACATAATACAAAAAGTGCATAGTGGCTGGTTATCCTGTAATACTTTCCATTCCTTTGATTATTTTACTGAGTTTGTTCAAGGAGAGTAAGGTGCTGTACCTTTTGTATATATAGTAATTATTATAATATAGTCCAACTCATGAGATGTTGATCAAAGTCTAGATAAGGGCTTTTTAGTGCTAAATTATATTTTAAATTATTTTCTCACCAATCAATTTAAACATGCGTTTTGGGTGCTCAAAAGTACCGTCTCAATGAGATGGTACTTTTGAGCACCCATAACATATGATTTGGTTGGGAAATAAGAAAATTATTATGCAAACATGTTATGAAATATTGCAAAACAGTTTTTGAGAGGAATGGTTAAAAATCTATTTTGGTCTATTAAAAACTCATGTGAAATTCTTAGCAAATTAAAATCTACTGGAGGCCTGTTGATATTGGTTACATACAGTAATTCTTTAAGTATGCATGTGTAACCATCTAGCTTGGCTAGAAGCCTATCTTTTAGCCTGAGCGACTACATTTAGGTATTTTCTTTGTGTGTGCGAGCAGTGGAAGCACTGATGAGACTTGGCATTAGCGCATACATGTCTTTGCCTTAACTGCTTTTACTGCTTTCATATGCATTAAGAATCCAGTTCTGATGGGCTGGGGCATATGTTTTATACATGTTTTAAGACTGTTGAATTTAAGCTGCAGGACAGTTATAGCAATTTTAGATTTTATGTTAAAATGTTCCAAAACAGCAATTAATGCAGTTTTTATTTTCTGTAATATGTCAGAATAGAGAGGTATATGTAAATAATGAAAGGTTTTACCCAGATTAAGCTCAGGGGTTCACTCGCTAGTTGGCACCTGTGCATGATCAAGGCAGAGGATAAGGGTGACTGGTCAGGCTTGCTTCAGTGTTTTATGTAGACTCAAGTTTTTCTATGAAAATGTTTCAGGTAGGTTATTGTTGACCTAGAGAATGGACCTTGTGTACCTAAAAGGAAGTCTAGTAAACATACTTTAATTTGGAAGACTTGCTGATTGTTCATAGGCTAACAGGATCTGAGGTTATATACCCTTTTCATGCTCAACTCAACTAAGCATGAAATTTGTCATGCTAATAAATGTTAAAATATCAACAATTGTTTAGTTTAAACATATTTTATTTCAGAAAGATAATTGTACAATTATACATCATCTGTGAATACAAAGTGTAGGATTAGAACGAAAGTAATACTACTTATATAGTTCTTCTCCTACTTGCTACATATTGTGAAACGTAGGCAGATTTAACAAGGTTACCCAACTCTCTGGAAAGCAAGCAGGTTCAGCTCTGCCAATTATTGTCCAGGTTTGTTGGTAAACTCATGAGAAGCCAGCTAACTCCCATTGTAGTCATTAAGTGGAATAATTGTTTGGCATTTTAACATTTATTAGCAGGATAAATACAACAGATGAGAGTTTGAAATCAAGAAAAGTCTTAATTTTTTAGCATTTTGGTTGTTGTGAGGGGTTAAAAATATCATGCTCAGTTGAGTTCCAATGAGCATGAAAAAAGTTTTATAGCCTAAGGGAGGAAGAGATGCTAGACAGCATAAAAAATCAAGAATACAATAAATAAGTTATTTCATGTGTCACATGAGTACTTATTATATAGACAAACAAGGAAGGCTCAGTCTTGCCTTAGCCATCACTAACTGCAAACACAAAGTATAGAAGATGGTAGTAAAGATTTTATTTATCAGGGGTTACAACATATAGCACATATAAAGATTTACATAAGTAGCTAATCTTCCATGAGACCATCACTATTTACATATTCTCATAAATATACATGTACATGTATATAAATAAACAAACAATAAATTACAGTTTACCATATTCAACCTTATAAGTACTCTCTTCATTTATCAGTTTTAAAATCCATATCCTTCTTAAAAACATGATAGATCCAGACCAGTTGGCTTCTAAAGAAGCCAGCCTATCAAGATCCACAGTTTCTCATCCAAGCTACTAATGGCATTACACCAGCAGACCACCTAGAAGTCAGAAATTCATATAGTGCAAGTATTCAGTGTAGAATAAGATTCCTGATCTTTGCACCCTTACTTACTTAGACCAAAACAATGCTGTCTAGCCTCACTAGATAGCTGTACATGCATTAAAGACTGACTTAACAACATGTGTGATAAGTAAATATACCCATGGGTCCAGATAAGGATAATTGGTGCACCTTAAATTGAATTTATTTCCTTACCCATTAATTTAAACATGGGTTTTGGGTGCTCAAAAGAACCGTCTTATTGAGACGGTTCTTTTGAGTACCCACAACGTAATGTTTTGGTCTAAAAATAAGAAAAATAATTTTTCCAGTACACACTCTTATCAGGAGGCCTGCGTCAATTTCCATTATTCATAGACCAAGATAAACCAAAACAAAGTGGAAAATTGTGTTTTCTTACCCATCATTTGGACATGTGTTTGGGTGCTCAAAAGAACCGTTTCATTGAGACGTTTCTTTGGGTACCTACAACATATACCTTGGTTGAGTATTAAAATAATTAATTACGCTCTCTTATCTAGAGGCCTGGTTATCTCATGTTGGTCTGTTCCCCAGGGTAAGCACACAGGGTAGGTGGGAATCGAAAATGCTCTTAAAAATCGACTAATGCCAATCAAAAATCGATAGAAACAGTATTTTTGATTGCCATTTGTTGCCACTCTGGCGACAAATCGCTATCGAAAACTCTGTTTCTAAGGCTTTTTGATCTTTGTTTGTTGATAGTATTGATGTTTTTTATTGCCGCTTACCCGTAGTGGCTAGGATCTGTCTTCATATCAGGAAGACTTAGGTCAAGGTTCGTGATGAACAAATTCCACACATAATAATAAAGTGGTCTGGATTCTGATTGGTGGTGGTTTCTAGACATTATGTCCATTTTGATGGCTTATGGCATGCACATTTATATCAATATGATCTAAGTCAATTTGATAATGTCAATATACACAGCTTCAAAAGTTAAGCACCACTAACTTTGAAGCTAAACTTCAGAGGAAGGCTATGTTTGGTAAATACACCTTATGATTAAATATAAATGCATCCTATAGGGATAAGATAGTGAAACAATCGTGCTATTTTGTCAAATTATATGATGGTGTGTCAACAAAAATCATGTAGGGGTCAACTTATTTTCATGGCAACTTTGAGTACATGAATAGATATTTAAAAAGTTGTGTGAAAACGGCACAGCATGTGTTTCAAGATGTTGGGGGCTACTTCTTGAAGATTTCAGGGCGATAGCAAGAAGTTTTGATTAGTCAAGAAAACTCATTCTTTGTAACAAAATCCGAATAACACATGTAAGTTTTAATTTGCATTAAGATATCAATGCAGAGTTTCACATAGAAAAAAAGATTTTTCAAGTTAAATTTTAAAAAAAATCAAGGTAGATCGAAAATTGGTTCAGCCAACACGTGGGCAGGTTAACTGACTGTCTCCACATGACCATAGCTGTTGATTGGGGCATAAAACCACAAACCAATAAAAAGACAAAGATGCTGATTGGACTTCACAGAAGATAAGGCTGGTATGCTTCTTTGCTGTTAACCCACAGCAAAGTCGGTCTTTCTTTCTGGTGAGGATCAGAATGTGCATCACAGACTGGTCTGGTTTTGGATGTTGAATAATAAATATTCTTTTCAGAGAACAAATAACAAAGTTTTCAATAGGCAGATATGTGCAATCAGTATTCTTGTGATTGATTTGTGCCTCATCAGGAGAAATTTTTTTTATCCGGATTAGCAAACAACAAAGCTACAGACCAGACTCAAATATGTGAAGTCTGGTCAGCACCTTTGTTATTCACTTATTTAAAAGGGTCATATCTAGACTTCCTACTCACAAAATGTCAATTTTCTAGCTAATATCTGTAGCTGAGTATGCTTGTTTTGATATTAACTGGTTGTAAACTCCAAAAAAGATTTTTTTTGTTAACAGGCTCATAAGTTAGTGGTTATTATGCAGTACTGTAGTCAACTTATAAAACTTTTTCAATGCTCAACTCAGCTGAGCACGACATTTATACTGCTCATAAATGTTAAAATGCCAGCATTTGTTGGCAGTTTAACATTTATTAGCATGATAAATACAGCATCTGCAAGAAAAGTCTTTATTTTTCAACAGTTTAGTTTTTGTTAACAGTTTAAATTCTGTGCTCAGTTGAATTGAACATGAAAAAAGATTTATAACCTCGACCTGTACTAACTAAATGATAAAGTGTCTTGCTCAAGAACACATTACAGGACCTTTGGTAATCTCAAACAAGCTACTGGTATCCTTTGATCTCGAGTCTAATACTCTACCTTTGAGTCATGTGTCTCTTCCTAAGAATTCAGCATTTCATCAGTGTTTTCACTGTTTGCTAAGATTAAAACCCTCTCCAAGGGGTGAAAGACATCTTAATTCTAGAAATTCTAACCTGTGACTCTTTATATGTACCATGGAGCATCAAAGTTTGAAACAGATGGAAGTATTCAAAAGTGTTAACCATACCTTTCATATTGAAAATGATCTTATTGTACATGTATGATTAATGGTGGTAGATGCAATAATTCTGATTGTTAAAGATTTTTTTATATAAAAACAGATGAATATACCAATTAAATACCAATTAAAATAGCTCAGTTGTAACAAGTGTAGTTGTCATTATATTAATGAGTTGGTAGCCAGCGTATGGTTGGCATGTGTCTACAGCGAAAATTCAAATCAGTTTGCGCAGCCACGCAGTGCTGATCAGAGTTCTAGTCGTCCGCATGAAGAAACATGAGACCCTTGGCTTCCCAAAGAGCCCCCATCAAAGACCCCGATTAGATGATGCGCAGGCTGATCTGAGTCTTCAATGACTGCACATACCCCCTCGCACATTTTGCTGGACACTGGCTCATTTAGGCCGCAACGCGGGAAAACCTGTATTCGGGGTTTCCCACAGTGAGATTCAAACCAGCCTGCTCAGCTACAGAGACTAGCTGCTAGAAAGTTGAAATTTCGCTTGTAGCAAGTTTGGAAGTGATACTTTCCAAAACGCGAAAAACAAAGGTGATGGTAAGACAGTGCTGATGCACAGGCTGGGCTGTGCCTTTGTTGTTTGCAACAGTCCGAAGACAGGTTTTCTCGCCCCGAGGCCCATTTTAAACACACTGGGTTAGTGGCAATGGAAAACGACAATACTATCGACGAACGTAGATAAAAATCACTTGAAAAAGGGTTTTTGTTGCGCCTGTGAAGTAAGGTCGACAAGTAGGATTCATGACCCCGGCGTCATCGTTGTCTGCGTTGTCACACTTTTGGTTTCCAATCGATAATTCTTGAAGGGATTCATCAATTTCATATAAACTTTACAGAAGGGTCTAGCATCATTAAATACAGGGCAATTAAGTTCGAAAAAGGGGGTAATCCCTTTGATAAGTAAAAAAAAAATTGATGATATGGCACTGGTGGAGGGAAAGCGTGTTTTAGAGAGCTCAGCACAAATTTTATTATTTTAAAACTTATATTTTTATCCTGGTGTATATAGACTGCTGGTGATAGGAACTGTTATCTAGTTCACACATGTTTTAAAAATTGGTGAAGGAACTGAATTGTGAGCTGATTCTGTGCTGGAAGAGGAAAAAAGAATTCGCGCCATTTACAAGCTGAGAGCGGCCATCTTAGATTTTGTGGTTTGATGAAGGCTCCCTCCTCGATTTAGACACCCACATTATTAAATTCATATGTGCGAGTTAACCAAAAGCATAGGAGTTATATCTGTGAAGGCGATGCCTAGATTTTTGGCTTATTTTTGACTGAAACTGATGGCTTCTCAAACTCGAAGCGTGACCCCAACATAAGAATTTTCCCTGAATCTAGTTATGGTCAGACATTTGCATTTGTAAAACACCCAAGAAACAACTCTCTGGTTCTTGTCCATGTACGAGGCAGTGTGTGTTATAGCTAATCCACGAAGGAATGACTTGAACTATTAATTATCCAGATAGCCAGCCTGTGCCGAACAATCAGGTTTTAAGTGCCCTAAATTTTTAGTGCCTATTTCAGCGCATTATTTTAGTAATTCAACCATTATCATTAATATGTCTCTCATTTACCTTAGGCATCCAAGTTTTAGAGATAAATTTTATTCTTAACCTAGACTCCCAAGTTTTAGAGATAAGTTTTATTCTTAAATTACCCATGGCATCATGTGCATAAATGTTTTTAATGCTATTTTAATCTAGATGGTATCATTTCGGAGTGGTTAAACCCATGCATTATACAGGTCCGATTCTCTGGCTGGTTGTTGTGGTCTCTACCCTTATAGGGTGCAAATATAAAATTGATACATTTCATAGTGATATTCCCATAGAGGTTTATAAAGTCATGTCCCTGGGAGGTACCATGATCACAAGGAGGAGTGCTAGAAACTTGCAGAGACTGGCTGGTGTGGAGGGTGCTGGTGCACCTGATGCCATATGTAGTGGCCGGGAGCCTGATGGCTCACTTGATAACAGTCCTCACTCTTATACCAGGGGCTACACTCTAAATGTGGACAAAACGTGGAAAAAACCCGAGGCTTGCAATGTTGACTATAAAATTCGATAGGAGTTTTAGGGTGGGAATTTTGTTTTTGAGTTCTCGGCAGCTATGTAGGAACTTTATCGGATGGCCTTGGTCGCTCATTTTGAGTCCCTGGAAAATACAGCTCCGGCCAATATCAAAGTGCAGTGCAATGAGATTTTTGATAAATCTGGAGCAAAAGTTGAGTCCCAGATCAAAATTCTGAAATCCCCAGACAATGACCTGAAATATACCATTAACCTATGTCACACACGTTCTAAGGTTATGGTCAATGGCGCAGAGGCGGATGGGTTCAATGCAGAGCATGCTGAGATACCAAAAAGAATCCTATCAAGCGAAGATGTAAATAAATTGGATAGGAAGT